>CM049375.1:26129913-26729913 GCA_026937815.1 Etheostoma perlongum
GTTACCACTGGCCTTTAACAACTCTTCGTCAACAATGGGTGTGATTGTCCATTTGCTAATGTGTTGTTGAAGAACAGATTCAGAGGCACACTGTGGTGTGATCATGTGCCCCTCTCAAACTATCTGATAAAAGAAGTTACAAGCATGGCCAGCTGGCAGAGCCTTGGCTTACAGCTTCATATGCAGGAAACATTGCCTCAAAAAAGAAGCATCAAAGCCAGGGACAACGTGGCAGACTGTAGCAGCACAAACAATCAAGAGCCATTTTAATGCTCTATATTATTTGATATGCAGAGGTAACAGCCTTGATGCAGCCTTTGTGAATTCCAGTCTTTGTGTTGTACACTGTACAAGAATATTTTCTGGTTATTCACACGCCTGATAAGATAAGATAAGATAAGAAAAACCTTAATTTGTCCCACAGTGGAGAAATTGCGGTTTGAAACAGCAAAGATAAGAGCAAGATAGGTAAGTGAACATAGATAGATAAGTGTACAAAATATAGCAAATAGTATTATACAATAAATTACACATGAATTATTAAATTGCACTTTGAAAATTGCCCAAATTCAAAATTCTGCATAGACGTAATGATAATGGCACATGGGATGCAGGATATATTGCACAGAGTCAACAGTGTTCGTTGTACAGTCTGACGGCCGCTGGAAGTAAAGATCTGCTGTATCTCTCCTTCACACAGCAGGGGTGGAGCAGCCTGTCACTGAAACTGCTCTCCAGGGCTGACAGGGTGTAGTGCAGGGGGTGTGATCCATTGACCAGCTTAGCTGTCAGTTTAGCCAGGACCCTTCTGTCTCCCACCTCCCTCACTGAGTCCAGAGGACAGCCCAGGACAGAGCTGGATCTCTTGATCACCTTGTCCAACTTGATCCTGTCCCTCTCAGTGATGCTGCTACTCCAGCAGACCACATTGTCACATCCCCTCACAAACTGTGGCCGGTTTGTAAGATAGTTCAGGACCCACTGCGACAGGTGGTCCACACCAGTCCTCTCCAGCTTGTCCTTCAGAAGCGTCGGCTGGATGGTCTTAAAAGCACTTGAAAAATCAAAAAACATGATTCTCACAGTACTGCTCCAGGTGGGCGAAGGCACAATGCTGCAGGAAGATGACAGCGTCCTCCACTCTGATGTTGGGCCAGCAGGCAAACTGCAGCGGGTCCATGGAGGGGCCCACTGTGGAGCGGAGGTGTTGCAGGACCAGTCTCTCCAGCATCTTCATCAGGTGTGATGTAAGAGCCACTGGCCTGTAGCTGTTGAGGTCTTTAGGGTGTGGTGTTTTTGGCACCAGTACCACACAGGAGGTCTTCCACAGCTGTGGTACCACTCCCAGCTTCAGGCTCAGGTTGAAGATCTTCTTCATAACTCCACACAGCTGGTCTGCGCTGGACTTCAGGAGCCTGGAGCTGATGCCATCTGGACCTGCTGCTTTCTTCACCTTGATCTTCCTTAGCGCCTGTCTCACTCGTGATGCTGTAAAGGAAAGGTCAGAAACCTCAGATGGTCTTCAAGCTGCTCCACACCCCCCTAATGCCCCTCTGTTCCAGCTGTCTGTTTAGCTTCCTCTTGAAGCGGGCCTTCCCCACTCTGACCTTCCTCCTCAGCCTCTTCCGTACAGCCTTCAGCTCAGCCTTGTCCCTGATCTGAGAGCTCTCTTCTTCTCCTTTAGAGAGCTTTGATGTCAGGGCTAATCCACGGCTTGCTGTTTGAGAAACACCGTACCATCCTGGTGGACACAGTGTTCTCGTAGCAGAAATGAATACAGTCAGTGATACAGTCTGTAAGGACATTGATGTCCTCCACCTGTGGGTCACAGAACTCTGACCACATAGTGGTTTGAAAACAGTGTTTGACGAGGTCACTATTTGATACCGTGGAGATACTGCATCCTTTCCCCATTCAATTTCCTTCCAAACTTCATCAGCGTGCCCAAGCCAGCTTTGTATTGAGTTTGAACAACAAGTGTGGATGCACCACTTGGACCCTTTCCACAACAAGTTTGTCAATGTAACTGTTTGTATGCAAATAGCTCATAAAAGCAGACAACTGACCCACATAGAATTGTGCAATTAGATTTCTTCAATGCTAATCAAAATTATAGTGAACTGGATATTCAAAGCTTGTGCTGAGATCTCCACACAAATACAGTATCTTTTCAAGGCTGGAAATTGACCTAAATACCAGTCACAATTACCACACCTGACTAAATAAACTTTAGGTTTAATAATTAGAAATGTATAAATCAAAGCTAGCTGGAATTAGACTTTATACATCTCATATGTGTTACTACGATACTAGTACATTTCACTTTATTTTGTTCTAATCAAATGAGGCAAACAGGACACAATCTCTAGCCAGACTATTAGGTCTTTCATTTTTGTGCTGGAAAGTAGTCTAAATATAGAAATAATTTATGCAAAAAATATGTGTATTGACTGAAGTAACCTTAGGCATAAACTAATAACAAACGGTTTCATTCCGGAACTTACTTACAACAGAAAGACAGTGCTCTCCTATGCTAACTATGCAAAAAGCAACCAACAAGTACACTGGTATAAAGCAAAAGCAATAAATTGTATTGTTTATACTTATGTTATATACATATTACCTCAAACTGAATACAAACAAACATACATTAATTAGTTATTGCACAGCTGGGTGTGGCTTTACTGATATTCTCATATTGTTGTTGTTCTTCCTGTTTGTGACACACAAATAGTTGTCCATCTTGTTTCTTATTAGTAAGAATGTCTGGACCATCTAACTGTAACAGATATGCAAAAACTCACACTGAATGACATTTGAACTAATTCTTTAGTGTAGAAACTGTTTGAGATTGTTATTAGTAAACTGCTATGCTGCATGATAACATATGCAGTTAATGTTGTATAACGCAAAACTGAGCAAATAAGAGACAACTGTTCCTACTACTACTTCCATCTTCTGTTTGGTGATGGAAAGCAACAACTAGCTAGGCTTGCGTTTACACAGAAAAATCCGATTAAGAAAAAAATAATAGTAACTTCAACTTGTGGTTAGTTAAAAGCTAACCTGATTAGTTAGCCTAGAAACCTCCACCACAAACCTACATAATAATTAAATAAATGCAGCTAACAACTGCTAGCTACTGTTCAAGCTAAGAAGCTAACCGCTAAACTAAACTAAGATGTATTGTCATTTGAGCACATTTCACGAACGGGTCAACAAGAGAAATGCCCACAGTCCCAATGTTCGTAAAGATGAAACAAGACTCACAACACTAGCTACAACACGAAACAGATAGCGTTAGCCCGATGAGTATTTCCATGCTGCCATTCTTTCTGATGCCCGCTCACTACCGTTAACATAATTCTTGACACAGAAACGGGAAGTTCTTTTTCCAGCGAATAAGACTCGGCTTACCTGCTCTTAAATAGTATAATACTGTGGTTACTTCCGTTGGACAGGTTACTTCTTATAAAGCATATTTCTCCTGGAGTTCGCTGTATAATTACTATTATTTGACCGCTTGGTCTGTCCTTCCACTGCAGCCACAGATCCAGCAGAGTGGCGAGGAAGGATCGCAGCGTAGAATAACTTGGCCCCTCATCCAATCACATGGTGGGATTTCCTTATTGGTTACCGTAAAGACTGGAACAAGCGCACTATTTTTGGAGAGCTTTCACTGTCGTAGGAAATGACAGGTTCCAGATTTCATTCAAGTGGGTTTTTAGGATTTGTTCTTGTTCTTGTTATAAAATGTTTGTTTAATGTTTTTTTATGTTGGTCCTTAGAGCAACAGCACAGATTAACTTTTGTTGGCATCCCATCCGTAAACCATGTTCGTCTTTTTCCCTAACAACCTACATTTAGATGTATTTGTTGTTTTGTTTGTGCAAAATAAGCAAAAGACAAACATACAAGGCACCAGAAACTTGCTTTGTGCTGCTTTTGTTAGTGTCTTCCTGTTGAGTTGTGTGTATTTGAATAAAGGCCACACTTGGAAGGACATTGCAATCTAGCTTTGGCTATATAAGCTGTGGTGCATTTGTCCATTAAATGTAGTCTACTTATCCCTGCAAAAATAAATGTTAACCAAATACCAAAACAACTAATTACAGGAATATGTTTTAGTCTCACTTGGCATTACATAACAACAATAGAAAGCAAGCAGTCAAGCGGTTCATAAGTATTGTTTTATTAATTCTTCAGCAAAAAGAGAATTCATACTATCAATCAATATTAAGCATTTAAAAACCTTACAGCTTTTTCAAATGCTAAAGCTGAGGCCTCCATATAGCTAGTACAAAAGGGAAAAAAGCACATCAAAATATGCTATCCAAAAAGTGAGGCATAATAAAAACAACCACATTTAAGCTATTTGAATAATGTGAAAGCCATAGAGAAGGGAGAGGATGTTTTACAGTCAGCAAGCTGGAAGCATCGAGGCACGTTTTCTACATTTTTTTCACACGTTAAATAATTGACTTCGGCTCAGTAACCACATGTGTGACAGTATGTTTGTGTTATTTGTCAATATGTTTGACATTATTATATTGCTTGCTTAGGTTACCTGCAGAGGAAACTGTATAATGCTAAATATGATCAGTAGACCTGGTTAGTTTTATTGGAGCAGAGCTTCCATCTATTTTGTATAAATAGATAAATGGCTCTGGATCAGAAAATGAACAATTTACACCTTTTCTTTACTTGAAGACTTCTTCAATTAGTCCAGCAATCCAGCCTGGATATGGTTAACACCTTAGGTACATTATTGACAAAAATCAACATTGACAGTGGTGGCGTTTCAGTAATCGCTGAGTAAAACCTGAATGTTCTGAATGTGCTAGTGACTCTAAATGTGCTTCATGTCTACTGTGACTGTAAAAAAATATACCTGGCTCATAGGTTGTACTGTTAACAGTTCTCAAGTATGGCTCGTACTTTGTTGTGCAAGCGATGACATGCTCACACAACCTGTGTATGTGAAGGTTAACATTTTTTGACCAACTTCACATAAACATTAACGGTCCCATGGCATGAAAATTTCACTTTATTTTTTGCCTATGGGCCCCCAGTGGCTAGAAATGGGGATTGGTGAAAACCAAGCCAGGGTATCCTGCTCTGCCTTTGAGAAATAGAAAGCTCAGATGGGCCAATCTGGAATCTTGTCCCTTATGAGGTCATAAGGGGCAAGGTTACCTTCCCTTTCTCTACTTTGCCCGCCCAGAGAATTTGGCCCACCCATGAGAGAGAGACATCATGGCTTTCAACGAGCAAAGTGGCAGTTGGTCAAGGCCACACCACCAGCCTCCACCTTTCCCCCCCCCCCCTCTCCTCCTCAAAAGCTACAGACTCAGAAATGGCACATACTAAGGAAAGCTCATTGTGGGACTGGCTCTAGTGGCTGTAATTCTGCACAAAGGCTGAATTTTTGGGAAAAAGACTTTAGATACAGTATTAGGGGACCACTAAAATCTATATTAAAGAGACTTCAGATACAGTTTTAGGGGACCACTAAGGTCTATATAAAAGAGACTTCAGATATGGTATTAGGGGACCACTAAGGTCTATATAAAATAGACTTCATAAGACCTATATAAATTCAAAGCCAGAAACACAGCATCCAAAGAGCACCATGTCATGGGACCTTTAACAGTTAACATCTGTTTACAGCAGAAAGAGAAATACAGTGGCAGCATTGTGGGAAGGTGGATATCAACTCAATATCTATATAATAATATATCACCTTCCTAGTGTTCTGTTTGTGGACAGAGGATTAAAATGAATATGTAACAGGGTATGAAAGACTTGTTGCTAACGGACTGGAGGTTACTTTAATCAGAATGGGTATCAGATGTTTGACTAAATATCATTGAACAGATAAAACATGTCTTATTCTGGGGTGTTGTTGTTGTGTGTTTTATGCATCTCAGTATTATTCCTCTGGCATTCCTAATAGTCGGACCAGCCCATACACTGTTTACATGTGGTACACCCGCAGCAGAGCAGTACATGTCAAACAGTGAAACCAGGGATGGTGGACACGTATTTCTTCTAGGTTACAGAATAACATGGATTTAGCAGAATAGTTTAAATACCATTTCCATATGCTCACTATCAGCTTTTCAATTTGACGAGTGAAGTGAATGTCAGATGTGATTGATTGAGAAAGTACGAGGCACAAGCCAACAGCCTTCATCTGTTTAGATTAACATACATCTGACTGTCTCTTTTACCTGATTTCGTTACCTTGGAGGGGAGACATCAAATGCCAGAATACATAACATTCTGAGGGTCTACTGTCTTCCTTGTTAGATAGAAAAGTATTTAAATTCATATACAATACTGGTGACTGGGCAGCATTGAGAAGTTTTGAGTACAAAGAATTTCCTATAAAGCTTGTAAAGGATAAACATTCTCCAAAATATAGGCTGCTGTTGTTTGCATTATAGCTTTCTGTGGCTAATAAGTGAGCAAAATGATAACGGCTGGCTGTCTGGTATATACATAGATATTTCAGTAAGTGTACAGCAGAGGATGACCTTGTCTGGTGCATCAGACAGACATAATTTGAAAGTCTTTACCATTAAACTAGAGCATAAATTATTACGACAGAGCATTCCACATTTAATCAAAATACAACTCACTTCAAACAGAAAAGTATGCCCTAGCATTCAGCAAAAATACTTTGGACAAAAAAATATTAACAACAGTCTTTAGAAATATATTATAGAACTAAATATGACAGTTTTATACAAGTTTACGAGGCATGTAGCAGTGACATAGCTCATTAAGTCACTGTCAGTGTTAAGATAGCAACGAACAAATATACTCACGGTTGACCACGTAGTATAATTTAACTGATTTTTGTTCAGTTAATACATTCAGCTTGGAAAAAGCAATTCTTGTGTGATTATCATTATTCAGTGAACATCACCATTGGAAGACTGTCTGACATTTTGAAAACATTAATGACTGGGACACGGGATCTTGTATAGAAACACAAATCTAAAGCAAACTTAAAACAAGTGTTCCCTCTCCGCTGGGTTACTGTTATCCAGAACACAATAGCCTGGGTAACTCTTGTTGGAGTCATCTTTAAGATGACAAATGACAGCAAACCACAAATACCACAATCATTAATAAGCTGATTCTTTCAAAATATTCCCAGAAAAAAACCTTGACATTTGCAATGCTAAGCTATCCATTTTGAACCCAAATGCTTTTTGACCTCTTATTGCCTGAGAGCACCTCTTGACAAAGCAGCAGGATTGCTTGTTTAAGTGAAGGTTTTAGTCACAGCGTGTAGTGTGTCATAGCAATAGTAACAAAAAGACTGCTAACACTAATGTTTTAGCAGCATATTCAACCATAGACACCCCTCACTATGTAAAGCACTATGACAATTTGGAAGTGCTACCCATATGATGCTATGAACTTCAACATCAAGAGTTTGGAGTCTGCGGGGATGGAGGCCTGTGCTCTGGAAGCCTGGGAACCTTTAGATTAATGTTTGGCTGTTTACTTTCTTCCCTCCACCCTCCTTCTTTCCCTTTCTTTCCGTCTGCTTTCTCTTTATTCTGCCTGCACAGTTTCAGTGCTCGGGATATGAAGACGTCCAGGTCGAACAGCCGCTCTTTCTGCTTGACAGGAAGTGACTCCAAGGAGTCATCATTTACTGGCTGATAAATGGAGGAAGTAGAGGAAAGGGGTTGAGATTCTGGGGAAGGAAAAAGTGGCGAGGTGGTGGGAGACACTGATTGAGATGACTGAGGGGGAAATGGAGAGGAGGGAGATGAGGGAAGAAGTGAGGGAAGGGAGTTAAAGGAAGACGTGACAGGCTGAAGTGGGCTCAGTCTGTCTTCATCAAATTCAGCTGATGTTTGCTGCACAACTTCGGTGTAGTGGAAGACTGGAGCTGGAAGGTCAGTCGGGGAGAGAGGGAGAGGGGGAGAGGATGTGTAGCAGGAGGGTGACCGTGGCTCCAAAGAGGAACTGGGACTGGGCGAGAGCAGGCGAGACTGGGTACTCTCCACCCAGCGAGAGATCTCCTGGAATAAATCCCCCGTCTCCACCTCTTCCTCTTCTTTAGCTGCCTCCTCTTTCATCTCTCCAAGGTCCTCCACGCTGTCACCAATAGGCTCAGCAGGCACAGGGAGGCTATTAGTGTTACGCTTCCAGTGAGAAAGATCCAGGATCAGCTTAGGCTCCGAATAGTGTTGAGGCTTGCCCTCCCTCCAGGCAATTTTATCCAAATATGAAGGAGAGCCCACTTTGTAGTCACAGGAGCGGCCACAGTCCAGTTCCCCATACCCCAAACCACAGGCCCGATCCAGAGAGGAGTGAGAGTTTTCCAGGAAACGTTCAGCTGAGCTGCTGTGGGAATATTTACGTGGGTCGACCTATAGATAGATATAGATAGGGAGTAGTGGGGGGAGGGGGGAGAAGGTGATAAATAGGGAAGGAGGAATTAATTTCAGTTTTATTGTGTGTTGTGCTGCCTTGACTAGTTTTAATGTGTTACTAAATATCCTTTACTTTGCATTTCATTGGAATAAGATACTGGTTAAAATATAAGTACAAATCAGTCAGTATGGGTGAAAATGACATAGCATATCCAACCTGTGCCTCCTCTAACAGTGTGGAACTGGCTCGGGGGTCTCGCTGCACCTCCTCATCCTCTGCAGGGTCCTCTGGGTAGGAGGTGCCAGGGGGCATGCAGTGACACCTTGTGTCTGACTGCTGCCAGGACACATCTGTTGATAAACTGTTCTCGTACCTGCAGGAAACCAGAAATTGGGTACTCATATTAGTGTGTGTAGTATTAGTTGCAGTATATGCAGTATATTTACTGTGTGAATCTTTAGTTTCTTGGGTGTCATTATTCTTTGCCAGACCACTCTGTTCCAAAAACAAATTCTCTATAGTTTGTTTAATATATATACTGTACATACCAGTGTATAAAAATTAAATGTACAGACCTCTCCCAGTGGATGCTGCAGGCCTGACTGTTGCTGTTGCTGTTGCTAAGGCTCTGCTCGGTGACGAGGCTGTCCTCCAGTTCGTCCTCGATGCGGAAGGGATGTGATGAGGTGGGCTCATCCTCTGGACAGGAGTACTGCTGGAAGAAGGGATGGGACAGCGCTGCTTCAGCTGTCAGCCGATCCATGGGGTTAAAGGTCAAAATACGCTCAAGGAGGTCAACAGCTGAGAGAAGAAGAGGAAGGGATCAGCGAGGGAGGAAGAGGAGGAGAAATGAAATGTAGTGTCCATAAAGTGTATTCTTGATCAAATACATTCCCATGCATCATCCCTCCACTCACCCCTGAGCATCCACTTCAGGCAGCAATCCAGAAAAGGGTTTCTTGACTCTCCATCCATGAATGACATATGAAGGCATCACCTGGGAAAAGGATAGGACTGATTTTAATATTTGCATTTTGACACATTATTCAACTAAGTTAACTCATACTATAAGCATGAAGCATATTGTTGTTGAATGCAACACACATGCAGGGCCCTTGTTGAAAAGAGTTGTGTGCACATCTAACCAATCAGTTTGCAGACATCTGACTAGCAGCAACCACTGAGGCTTCACCTGTAGCAAGTCCTGCCTGTCCTCGTCTCTCAGCACCGGCACTGTGTTGAGAATCAGCTGCATCTGCTCCAGCTCATGAGCTCCTGTGGAAAGGCCACCGGCCAATCAGAGACAAGCAGAGAAGAGACAAAGGATCAGTTACATAAGCAGAAAAAAGGTGACTTAGAGTCAAACACGAATAACTAGGAGGTGTGAGCAAGGATGTTCAATAAAAACTATGCAGATAAGATAACTCTAAGACCCAAATATTATAAAACCCACTTCAATTTTAATTACTGAAATCAATTGTTATTTTTGGTCACACCCTAACTGCAAGGCCACAGCAGGTGCAGCATTTTGTGCATCAGGGATTTTTTGTTTCTGCAGTACAACCTGTTGGGCAGCACTTTTTGCAAGTTATATAAAAACCCCACATCCTTATAATATTGGCAGACATTCACCCAAAATATGACCCAATCCTTATGTTAAACCTCTATTACCTAAACGTCTAGCTGAGAAGGCTGGGGGGGAGGAATAAGATGCTGTGAAGCTCAACTCTTAGAAACGTCCCTGAAGTGCCTTTTACAGATCCCATGAAAAAATATTGTTATCACTGACTGTGGTGTCACCAGACACCCAGCATGGTTAAAGTTTTCAGCTCAGAGCATTTTGCACCCATTTTATACTATGGATTTACCCTTTAAACATTTCATCAAGCTAATAGGCACCAGCAGGTGGTGCTATATCAACACATCCACCACTACGATTGAGCAAGCTGTGGTAGTGTGTTTGGATGAGAGCGCATTCCTTCCCCTATGCCTAAATTAAATAGTTGTGACATGTTAACTCTGTGGTTAAGTGAAATGCAGCTCTATCAGTCCATGTGTGAAATTCTAGCAGAGAGAAACACCAGGGACCCAAAGATGACTGAGTTTATCTCTCCTGTGGTGTAGAGGTGTTGGAGGTCAAATCAGCCTGTCAAGAGGAACTACATCTGCTTCAGAAAGCGAGAATTTTTCTATCATCATTGTTATTCTGGTCAGGCAAAGAAGTAGCCTGCAGAGAGAGAATAAAGTATCTTTGGCGGAGGACACTCTGGACAAAAAACTCTCCTTACTGTTCACTTGATGCCACCATGTGATGTAGTCTTTAAGCACCTTTTTAGCATGTCTCCTAGTAAGAACTAGGTACTACTGTATTCACTTAGCTACTAAAAATAGCTACTAAAATAATCTTGATTTCAATGTGCTATCTTATTTAGGCTGGTGTTTATTGTTGCTAAGATCTTGCAGGGCTTTTAGGATGTTTCTGCTGAATACTAAATATATATTATTATTTCATTATGCCAACAAATTAAAGATCAGCAATATCATAGTGTTCCTGCAGGACATCAAGGTCATGAGTGTTTTAGCGGATACTGTATGACAAACAGCAGAGGTACCTGCAAACAGCATGCGTCCAGTAAGCATCTCAGCCAGTATGCAGCCAGCGGCCCACATGTCGATGGCCTTGGTATAGTTGTTGGGGGACAGGAGCAGACGGGGGGAACAATACCACTTAGTTACCAGAGCCTTGGATAGATAGCCCTGGAGAAGCATGTGAGGGTGTGAGTGAGAAGTAGAAAGAGAGTTACAGAACAGAGCAACAGAATGATATACCAGATTGGCTTGTTACCTGTTCTTACCATTTAGTAGTGTACGTGTAAGTCTGCATGCCTTGGCATGTGTATGAGGTTCTCATATTAATTACAGTCTAGTTGGCAGCTTTTTGTTATTTTTTTGTTGGAGTGAAAGCATCGTGAAGTTGGTAATGTCAGCTCCAAAAAGGAATTCTGAACTCACGTAGATATATTTTGATTTACAGCCACAAAGACTTCATCATTTTATGTCAGATACATGAGGATGGAAGCTGACTTCTGGATACGCTCTGCTGTAGAAAACATCCCCCTGAATCTCCAACAGCAGTTACCGAGTTCCACTGAGCTTTTGATGCTCTGCAGCTTAACAACACACATCCTCTCATTAGAGCTGCTCTGACATGGCTCGCTCCTGCCTTTTACTTTTGAAAATGTTCACCATGTGTAACACCGGGATGATGGCGTGCATGGAGATGAGCCACAGGCAAATTTATTCATTTACAAACCAGATTTATCTATGGTATAATGAGAAGTTTTTCCCTGTTGCCATCATTAATGCCCTTGTCGCCTCTCACTGTATGTATCACTCCTATGTAACGGCTCCACTCTCCGCCATTTCAAAATCTCAAAATCCTTGCACTTACTCCATGATATTTCTATTCCTTTCAATTTGCTTTTTCTATTCTTTAACTGCTCAAACTAATGATATTAGAAGACAATATACTGCACAACTAAATATGCTCAGAATATGGATATATAAAGTTCACTTTTTTCTTACTGCCATACTATATTTGTTCACTATTGTTCCACAAAAAAGAACATAACTAATTTGCATGGTAGGAAAAGGGCACTCAAAATTAGGCAGGGATCCTTATCCTATCTCTTCCTTCATCTCTCTACCCTTCCCTCCTTTGTCCTCGCCGCTCTTTTCCCCTCTTGCTCTCCCATCACCCCTCTCCTAAAGTCCTTTTATCTATTTTCTGTCTCACCAATCTCACCCTCTATCTGGTATTTAAGCTGAAAAACGAGTTTGTCGTCATGTTTGATTTTTTTTTGTTTAAGGAAATTATAGTGAATTGTGCCTCAATCAGCAGGTTTAGGACATGGCTCAGAGCCTTTACTCATTGTGGACCACCCACCCATGCCCTATACTTCAGCTTTGCTGTTTCTTTTCTTTACTATGCTGCCTTTCCTCTCCTCTCATTCCTTTCCTCTTTCCCAGAACATCATGTGAACTCTTATATACTCCTTTTATGCACTCTGCCCCCTCTTTCTCTGCCCTAAACCTTCTTACCGCCTCCCCTTCCCCTCCATGCCCTCCTTCATCGCTGCCTGTGTGCCAGCAGATGACCAAGCAGAAACTGATCCTGAGTGCTCAATGATGGTCCGACCAACATGCACTCACCTTGTCTTTTTGCTGATGAGTCTCTACATTTGAGCTCTCCTTTCTGCTTCCCTGTAAGCATTTAGCAATGTCTTTCAAGGAAGAGTGGTCATGTTTTGTGTCAAAAGTACAACATGTTCAGGATGTAATAGTATTTGATGATAATCATAAAACAGCTTTGGAAACTACTATGAACAAAAAAGAAACCTCCGTTTCACAAAATGATGCACATACTGTATGTGGTCTCAGATATCTTTTGGTAAGTATATTTACACTGCTTTTAACCCCTGTACCACAGTGTTTCAGCATTTTAAAATGTTTTTTATTTGCGTTCTTCATTCCTTTCCTTTCAAACTTTTCCCTGTCATCACCTCCCACTTTCCTCTCCATCCGTTCCCTTAATCTCAATTTACCTCAGTGTTTCTCTACGTCACCACAGCAGCTACGACTGCCTCCCCTAGCTTTCCAATTTTCACCACCCTTCCTGCTTCACCTCCTTTCTCACCTGTTTCATCCCTCCTTCTCTTCTTGTCACTTACAGGTCCCCTCTGCTCATTTTTACCTCTCGAAACCCACTCCCTTCTTCCTCACTTCCATCCCTTCTTTTCAAATACGCTCTCCTTATTCACCTCCTCCTCACCTTCTTTTCTCCTTCATCCAGGTCATGAATAATTTCTGGCCAGATCCAGCGCTGCCTCAGTAGGCGACATTCACACATACACACTCAAAGTTCCTGCTGGTGTTGACAGCACAACATGACAAATAATGTTTGTTATGGGGCTCTTTTTCCCTTCTCTCTCCAAACCATGTTTAAAATTAGACTGTAATGTGCAGCCAGCAGTCATTGGTTATTAACGCATCCCTGTTAGCAAAAGCTTTGAGGCTAACATCTGCAATGAAAGAGGCTGATACTGCAATACCATGGAACAAATACTATCTGTATGAGCTGAGATACACTACTTAATAAATCAACAATGGCTTAATGTGACTTATGCATGTTTATAGGCATATGTATATGAAATATGCATATGACAGATGTGTAACACTTACAACATTAATAAAGACATCAACTCTTTCTTTCTTTCTTTCTTTCTATCTATCTTCTATCTATCTATCTATCTATCTATCTATCTAAACACACACACACACATGCACGCACGCACGCACACACACACACACACACACACACACATACACACACACAGTGAGTTTCTGCTGTCCTGCACAACCCAAACTACACTCACTTTTTCTTTCAGTTTGATCTCTTTTTTGTCCCTCCTTTCCTTGTTTCTCCTCTTTGCACTTTTGCTCACCCTCCTTTCTCTGCCTTTGTTCTTTTTATCTCTCCTCCTTTCACCCTCGTGCCTCATCTGTTCTGTGTCTTATTCCCCTCCTACTCCTCCCACCCAAATGCACCCCGTGTCTGCACCCAGCTGATCCCCAGTCCCGTGTTCCGAGCTGACAAAGATCGTCTTTCACAAGAGCTCCCTTTTTACATGCACAGACCCAAAAACATACAAACATGCACGTGCACGCATACATACTCACACACACAATCACACACAAACACACACAAACACACACACACACACACACACACAGCCTCCCCTGCTAGTGTTACAGTATTACTGTGGGATCTTCGTGCATAATAAAGCCCCACAATGGAGCAGTAGATTGTCATATTAATCTCTCAGAAACCTTTATCTACAATGGACAGTCTAATCACAGGGTTTGATTAGCACAACACTTGATACCAGGTTTGAAAAGAAGACTTTACAGTAATGGCCGTGTTTTGGCTGGAGATTAGGCCTATGTGAACGACGGGTCGGCATCATCAGACATGGGGATATGTAATCGGAGACGCCAGTTGGAGAAAAAGACAACTTGGCTGTACTGCAATCACATCACGTAGAAAGTTACACCTCAAATACTTTTCAGTTTCAGGTTTGAGATTTTGAATATTTGAAAAATCTGGATCTTTGTCAGAATCAGACTAATGATGCCTAAGATGTCACCTAAGACACCGCAGTGAGAGGACACCGAACGGACATCAATTATTCTGTTTTCCATTGCGAGGCAGACAAAACATGAGAGATTTTCTATAGTAGGATTCTTTTCCAACAACATCCCATCCTATATTGTATTCATTGCTACACAATGACAAGGGTTTGTGCACTTTGCTTCATGATAATCTCATGCAGTTTGAGGGAAAAAACATGCAGTTGTACTCATGCAATATAAATGTGTTATTATTGCATATTCCTATTTTCTAATTGTATTGCAGTATTATCGTTATGCGATGGATTTAAATAAAAAAAAATGTAGGTTTCAAGATTAGCAATTTCTGCCCTACCTATGTAATGCACCTTAAAAATAGAAATATCAATATGAATGAAAAAACATCATCCTTAACATGTGTTGTGTTCTGGTTTCAGAATGATGAAGACAGTTGGAAAACAATTACTGTACAAACAAAATAGGATGTAGGCTCTACATGACGTTTTTCCTAAATGATGTAGGGATATTTAGGCATTCTATTTTCTCAAATGGCTTGAAAAGTAGTGCATATAGCTGCCATAAACTGGGAAATAATTATCCCCATGGGTATCATGCCACAATAATCACCCAATTCATCCTTCAGCAGCAGACCTGCCCACACTGCGTCCAAGAAATGAGGAGAGTGAAAAAAAACATTCTCAACTTTCCTAGCTTGAATAGGTCATAGCATGATTTATGTTTGTAGATCAAGTATTAAAAAGTACCAAGACAAAAAACACGGACAAAATGATGTGGATATTTATACTGGCTTGTCCTCTGAAGGTTGTAAGTAAAATGAATATAAAACTTGTTAAAAGAGCATGAGCCTAAAGAGAAAATAATTCACAATCATTTACTGGCCTCTGGTCAACAGAACACTTGGCACATTTGCAACATTTACATACCCCCAAAAAAATCACTAAGGCTGTAAATGTTTGTATAAGTGTTGGTGATTGGCCTTCTCACTCATTCACCTCAAGATATCATATACTACCATTATCATTTCTGTATATGTGAGTCTAAACATCCTTGTAGTAGGCCTATATGTGTTTGTGTGTGGTGGGATTACTTTCCTGTATTTCACTCTTACCTTATGTGAATAATGAGGGTCAACTATCCTGGCAAGCCCGAAGTCTCCAATCTTGAGCAGCAGTTGGTCCGTGTTGATGAATATGTTGGCAGGCTTCAGATCTCTGTGCAAGACGTTAGCTGAGTGGATGAACTTCAGTCCCCTCAGGAGCTGGTAGAACAGCAGAGTAGCGTGACCTGTTCAAGGGCAAAAGTCAGACACCAGGATCCACCACATCACTTCTATTCTCACTCATGTAATTACCATAACAATACTTATTTTGAAACTTAGTTATGTTTAATGAGTAAAGCTAGTATAGATAGGTTAATCCATATTTGAACCTGTCACAAGTGACATAAATAAAAACACAACATTTATGAATGAAGGAAAGACTCAATGAAGGTACAGATTTGGGGTAAAATTCAGATCTTCTAACGTGTGACTTGTAAATATACAGGCAAACTTCAGCTTCAAGTTGTGGCACATTATGATAAAACGACGGTTTGCATCACTCCAACACATATCAAGCATGTTTCTACTCTATTATTTTTTTTATGTAGAGGAAACAACCAAGCTGAATGAAGGCCTCAACACATTTTGGTTAAAATTGTAATGTCATTTTCAACTGTGTGAACTGTGGATAAAGTACTGCCTCAGTAAAAGAGTCTTGAAAGGACTGCCTCTAAATCCACTTAATCACAGTGTAAACAAAGCCAGCAGTGCAGCAACGACACACTGGTGTTTTTAACAAAAAGCACCATGTCAAGGAAAAGGTCCAAATCCAAATAAAATAATATGTAGTCTTTCATACCTGTGGGAAGGGGTCCTTGTTCCAGCAGCCGAGCCAGATCCGTCTCCATGCACTCCTGGACGATGTACAGCGCGCGCTCAGTTGGGTCGGATCTCTGGGAAGTGGCAGTCCATATGGCGCCAAAACCTCATTAACTCTCACCACATTTTCATGGTGCAGCCGCCGGGTGATTCTGACCTCCCGCAAAGCGTGCTTCATTGCCAAGGCATCACGCATCACCAGCTTTTTGATGGCCACACGCTGTCTGCTACGCTCGTCCACAGCTGAGAGGACCAGGCCTGTAACACCTGTGCCCAGAGGTCGAAGGTCAACATAGTGACCACCTAGTTCAAAACCGTGGAGGAAGAGGGGGGTGTCCTGTCTAGCCATAATAGCTCAGTCTGGAAGTGTTAGGGACAGATGATTACAGGTACCTCAAGCTTGATGGACCCCACAATATCTATTAAAGTGCTTTGTTATTGTCTTATGCACCTGTTGTTACATCTTGCTGGTGAATGGAGACAAGACCCAAATGCAGTGCCACTAGTTTGGTGAGTTGGAAGTTTCAGGGGCCCACTAAAGTTCTAGTTCTAGGATTATTTTATCCAGAATTATGAGCTGTACTCAGCAGGCTATTGCAAAGTTTGAAAATATTTCCTTCAGGCCTTTCTTCTGGTCTTGTGTGGGCAGATTCCTATTAAATCACCCTTTTACTGAACCAGCTGAGAATCTACTAGGTATTACATTCTGATTCTCTGAGGTGTTTAAGACAAAGAGTGTAGAGCATCTACAGTACATCTCTAAAATTAACAAATTTTTCCTTCAAGATTTTCCTCTTGACACATGATGACGATGTCTTTCTCTGCTCCAAAGATGTTATTTGACACTGTAGTCTGCTGCAGGGATGAACTTCCTATCTTTCACCGTATTTGTTCACGCGCAGATAGTCAGGATATCAGTGAGTCTTATTAATACTACCCAGGGCAGGGGTATCCATAGAAACAGTCCTCTGTGTGGCTGATCCTGCGCTTAGATGTGTAGATGCATCATGGGACAGCAGCAGGCGGACAGTTGGCTCTGCACTCCTCTAAATTCAATGAGACTCTGTCAGCTCCTCCTCTTCTTCCATGATTACGGAGTCAGTCAGTCAGACAAGATCATTCAGTGTGAGATCCACAGTTGGGCAGCGGTCAAAACCCCAAACTGTGGTACTCTCAATGTGTGCATGTGCATAAGTGCGCATATGTTCAATCCCTCAGTGATCTGCTTCCTGTTGCCTTCTTAAGAATGTGGGGCTCTCAACATCAGGCCGGGGTCACTGTGGAAGGGTACTACTATTACCTGAGTTGCTCAACACATCTGCTGCTGCTGCTGGTGAGGAAAAAAGGGAAGAAGAAGAGAAGATAACAATGAAAATTACACAGCAACAGAGCCTGTGTGTTAACAGGGTGTGTGTTGCGGGAGAGTTACCATTACATAACCCTGAATGGCAGTGTAACCTAATCTACATCAGCATCATACTGTTCTTAGAAAGGATAATCACGTCAATTTAAAATGACGCTTTAATATCTGCTATATGATGCTGTTGACATTTTCGAGCAGTAGGATCATTTGAAAGGATGGAAGGAATTACCACGGCAACATTGTTTTTAACTTTATTTTGTCACATTAACAGTGAATCAATCTTCCTGACATTTTAGTTCTAATTCCACCTCTTGAAAGGTCATATAACAGTTAAAAAAAAATCAATGACTTTCCTGATCCCTTGGCTGTAAGAATTGAAATAATCAATCAATCAATCAATTACATCTCTGTCAAAGACCTGAGGGCATGGCTTGAGTATAAGCTCTCTCCCACACTTTCTTTATATAAATGGGGGATGTGCACACAGTTACTGCTCTTTAACAACAAAATCCTTACAAACACACTCAATGTTCATTTTCGCCTCAGTCAGGCTGACTGTCAGAGGCTGAACGAGTGTAAGGGGAGAACAGAGACACTGAGAGAGGGAGCGTTGACAGTGTTGCTGGGTGGGAGGTGCAGCACTGGGCTAACTTTATATATTATGCATAACCACTGGAGATGGCACGTGGTGTTCTCTCTCTGCGTATATTCTCGATATTTCATCAGGTTATGCAACCAGAATACATGTTATAAATATGATTCATTTGCAGTGGGTTCATGCAGTGTAGTATAATGTATTCATTTCCAATTATTGTATTAAATATGCCTTTTATTCTGATTAAGGCAAAAATTGAAACTATACACTGAGTCAATATCATGTAGCCCAGGCGACAGCAGATGGGAACAGAGAATCGTACATCCTCTTGTACTCTGACTTTGTTTTATTTCTCTCTTTGACTCTATTTACTTTCCACCAGGCGTTAGGGCAGTTTTAGTTTAGATGGGAAACGCTGCATCCTCTCTGCACACTGGCTTCATGCAGCTGCCTTTGTGTGTCTACATACAGTCCAGTAACGCCCCTCTGAGAGAACAAAAACAGTCAGGTTGAAGTGCATCTAATACAACATAAAGCCTCATTTCCACAAAAAAAACACAAAAAAAGTATACCAACGACATGCCCGTGCTTTTTTTTCCCTCCTCAACCGACTTTAAGACGTTATCTTATCTATGTCAGTATCTGTTCGGTGTGCAACAACAAGAGGAGGAAGAAAGAAAGAAAGCAACCATCGGTACTCACCGGGGCATTACGCAGCCGCAGCCTGGCGCCCAGAAACAAAGATCCGGGGGGAACGATGTGAGAGATACGGGTCCTTTGGAAGCAAAGAAAGTAAAACACGACCGCATCTATCGTGTGTGAGTGTGTGTTAGATTCAGATGACAGAGGGGACACAGCCGGTACGGGACGATCCGCCGAGATGAGATAAGCCAGAGGCTGCTACAGAGCCGCTTAATGTGGCCGACTGTCCGCTTCTGTCAGAGGACTGATGTGAGGAAGGAAGGAGAGGAGGGATCACCCCGATTCAGATCCATCTACCAGACCTGAGGGGCTTCACACACTCACACTCTGCACCATGGATGATTAAGTACCCCCCCTCTCTCCATAAATAAACACAGTATATCCGTGTTGATGAATATCTCTCTCTCTCTCTATATATATATATATATATATATACATATATATATTTTTACCTTTAAGGAGACTAGACAGGGAAGTTTGAGCACATGGAAGAAAATATGTTTCAAACCTTATTATATCATCAATATATGATATTATATTATAATACCATGTAAACATTATATCCCAGTTTATTATTTCTTTGAAGGACTACATATCCGATATTTAAATTTTTTACATTTACATTTTACATATGGTTTGGTTTATTAAGTTTAATTGTCACAAGTACTACTAAGCCTGTAAAAACAACTATATACTATATATATATTTACTTAAGTTCAGTAGTGAAGTATTTGTACACTGCTCATATGTACGGATTTATTCGTACAAATACTTCACTACTGAACTTAAGTAAAATTTTGTGTAGTCCTTTACCTTCGGAAAATTTTACTTTTACTCCACTACATTTCCTAAATAAAATGTATACTTTTATTTAGGGCTGCACGATTATGGCCAAAATGATAATCACGATTATTTTGAGCAATATTGAGATCACGATTAATTATCTCTATTATTTGTTGATTTTAACCAAAACATATTTTATTGTCACATAGGCTATTTATAACTACTTTCACATCCATATTATGCTACATTCTTCTTATGTTGAAGTTGTAGACATACAGCTGCAACACATGTTATGAAAATTAGCTATCTGAAATAAATGGGGTCTTTTTAAATTTATCTCTGAGAAAGCTCCTTCACTTGTTTTCAACAATAACTGATTAAAAGAGCTAGGGAGAGAGAGAGAGTGCGATGGACTTACTCACAGAGTGATGGCTGATCATTATGAATGGGTCGAACGGCGGGTCAGCGGAGTTACACACGTTGTGTGTATGAAATGTCTGTATCGTCACTGCGCTGCATTTTTATGAACTATGATATTCTGGCCATGGGTCACATCTCTTGCTCTAGCTCAGGTCCAGCAGCTCCGCCTCACACGCTATTACTCTACTAACTGAAGTTAGTTGCACTCAATAAATTCTTCTGTGTTCTTCACCGTGGCGGCCGCGATAGCAGGGGGTTACCATCGGAAACACTGGTACAAATACAGCTTTGCCTCTCACCCTAACCCTAACCCTACACTGCATTTCCCCTAAGCATCTTAGTTTCTCGTTACTACAAAATAAAATCAGAAGAAATTTGTTCAACTGAAAAAAAAACATGTTTTGATTAAATTAAATGACCAAGATAATGCACCTTCCATTCCAGTTGGTGACCTAATGCCTGCTTGTTGCCAAACAGCAAAAAAACCATAGGCCAAAACTAAAGAAGAAGAAGCATAATGACTAGTAGTGTCATGGAAGCACCTGGTGCAGGCTCTGCTCCCATGGTAACAGATGATGACCATCCTAACGTTACACACCTTTGGCCATAAAGTTTATAATCAAAGTTTTTTTTACTTTTAAAGTTCATTTAATATCAGAAAATTACTTTTGATACAAAATATCAGATATGTTAAGACTTTTACTCAAGTAATATTGTAAAAGGTGTACCAAAGTCATTTTCTGGTAAAATACTTGTACTTTTACTCAAGTATCGCTTTCAAGTACTTTATGTAACTGTCTATGAGTCAATCTGTAGTTCAGGACAGCCCAAACCAGCCTCCATCTTCATCTAGCTAGATTATTATAGATTAATAATTACCATATCTACTATCTGGGCATGATTTGAGATCCCCTAGAGAGGCAGCATTAGTCCCTAGAGGATTCTTTGTTCGTAGTGAATTCATATTTTTAGAGCAGCAAGGATGCCACCACATATCAAGGACGCCCAATGAGAAATAACAATTTGTTATGTACTAGAGATCATTTATGTAAAATGTGCCACTTTTTTATTACCATAAAGAGAAAAAAATCAAAACAGCAGATATTGTGTGTTGTCTGAGATTCTTTCTAGTGTATTACTTCATGATGAAACTAAAGAAAATGACACTTTACAGGCAACAAGCCCAGTTCCACAAAACTCCAAAAGAAAATTTTACTTTTGTCAATGGTCATTACAAGAGAACTAAAGTCAACAATGCAAAATGACTACTCTACTACAATTTGATATATCAATGGTTTGTCATATTCTATAAAAGAGTATCTTTGCAATTCAGTTGATGATTTCTTACTTTTCCAGAAACCACTTCTGACAACCCCATAATACTGTGTCAAACTGATGCCCTGCGTAGGTAGTAGGCCCTCGTAAAGGTGGGGAGATTTATAAAAATCCTAAAACAAGATTTTAAAAGGATGCCGGTAGGCGTTTGGGGAGAGGCAATAAAAGAATAAAACACTGGTCCCAGCCTTTCCTCTTCTGTATGTTATTTGTCTTTAGATGAAGGGTCAGTGGTCCCTTTTTGATTACAGAGGGGAGGTTGTAACCAGAGAGTTGGTGCTGTTGGAGAAATTAAAGTGACACAGATATGTGTCCCTTCCCAAAGTACAACTGTGGAAGGTTATGATAAACACAGTTATGATAAATGTTATGATATAACTAAAGTGAAGCTGCTAGGATTCAAAGAGACTTTACATCTTCCAGGTGCGTATTGTCTCTTTCTGCCGGCGAGATAAGACGGTGGAATGTAGTGAAAAGGAAATTGTCAAATACTTTAGTTGTGTCAGAGACAAGTCTTTTTTTTTGATGTTTTTATTCTGTAACAGGGACGCTAGTCTGAATCAACGGAAGTACATTTCCAGGATAATTGCCTGACATCCGGCGCATGCTGTGTCTGGAGCGTGAGACACTTCCCTTACATTCCGCTCTCTGTGTGTTGCCCTTCTCAAACTGTTTGCATCGGGAAACAACAACAAACTTCAAGCTATCAAGCTACATGATGAAAATGGCAAGTTTTGAATAACATTTGGATTGTGCAATAAGGCGGGCCTGCTTGGTTCTTTCGGGGAACAGTTGTATATATAGATTTACAAATAATATGTTTACGGCATTTAATCTCTAACAGGGATGTTTTTGTACCGATTGGTGGGGATTTGCTATGGACAAAACACACACAACGATACACTGGTAAGCCACTGGTAAACATGTATCTGGATAATGTAAATAGCTGTAGATAGATGTTTCTGTATTGTGTGAGCAGTTATTTTTATTTAATTTTGTATGTGGCGTTTGCGGGATGCAAATGTTCCAACAAAACAACTTGACAAAATCACTTGCATCTTTTAAATAACACGGCTCACAAGAAACACTGAAGAGAACCACAAAGAAGAGAAAAGGAAAAATAATACAGAAAGAAAAGATGAGGGATCAGCAGTCAGGATAATTGAAGAAAACGATAGATGATAGGGATTATGCCATTGCTGATGCTCATGTGATTCGTTGTTCTCTGTACTATATTTCTCTTCCTCTTCTGTATTTCTGCACTCTCTAATAACACTGATAGCATTTGACAAATTGAGACATCGCAGTGTAGGTGGTGGGTAACACACACACACACACACACACACACACGTGTATGAAAGATTGCGTCATCAGAATGGGTTTTATATACAGACACACACACACAAACGCACAGACATACAGACACACACACACACACACACAGACACACACATACAGACACAGACACTCACAGCTACACACACACACACACACAGAGACACACACATACACACACATCATACTAGTTCCCTGTTTGTATTATTGTTTCATATAAAAGTCATATTGCCTACCATGCGATACAGTTGGTGGTAAGCAGGGTTCTTTGATACTTGTTTGATGTCAAATCTAACAGATATGGAACAAAACAAATCCAGGAAATGCATTTAGTATTAGAAATGTTCTCTATGTGATGAAGGAATTGACTGGACATGAGTCCTCTGATCTCTACACAGACACAGAGACATTTCCTGCACTTTGTTGATGTACAGAGCCTTCACAGCAGTATTGTGTGTGTGTGTGTGTGTGTGTGTGTGTGTGTGTGTGTGTGTGTGTTTGCGTGTGTGTGTGTGTGTGTGTGTGTGTGTGTGTGTGTGTGTGTGTGTGTGTGTGTGTGTGTGTGTGTGTGTGTGTGTGTGTGTGTGTGTGTGTGCGTGTGTGTGTGTGTGTGTCCTCCTCAGATTACTTCCCTCAAACAGATCCATGTGTAAGTAGGAAAGGAAATAAATAAATTAGAGGTCAGGCTGAAAAGTCCACGTGACAACATATGTCTTGTCTATGTCTGTGTGATAAATTTTTTCCAGAGATGTGATGGCCCAAAGTGGAAAGAGACAGATGAGGGCACATCTGTAGTTGTGCAAAAATGACTCATGTGGGAATAGCAAATGCTACAATGGCAAATTATACTCACAAGCGGCTCTTACCCCAGGGAATTCAACACCTTTTACTTTGTTTTTAGCTCTAAGGTGACAGACAGGGAAGTCTGAACACAGGGAAGAAAATCTGGCTCAAACCTTATTATATCATATATTATATCAGATTATATCAAAACACCATATAAAAATATATATCCTAGTTTATCATTTATTTAAAAGACAACAATTATATTTAAATGTGCGCTCTCTCTCTCTCTCTTTATATATACATATATATGTGTGTAGAATAGTATTATCAGAGAGAGAAGAGGTCAACAAGGTGCATGAGCTTTCTCTTACAAGCTTGGTGTACTACCTTATAATTTTGGATTTGTATCATTTACAGAACACAGCATTACTGAGAAAGAGCACAATGGTTCTCTCTGCACCACCTGATATCAAGTGTTAACATTTGAGATACTACAGAGTGAGGTAAGAAGAGCAGAGAACAGAAAATAGACGGGTGGTCTTGGTAGAAGATAGAGATGCAAATTCACCTTGAATGTAAAAAAAAGAAAAAGAAACCGATAACAAAAGAATGAATGACAAGAGGGAAAAGGTGAGCTGAGAGACAGATAGAGATAAACAGACATGAGAGAGAAAGAGAGACAGGTGGGAGCTGACAAGGTTATCTATCCGTGTGTGTGCCAACAGTTCTCTCCAAAAAGGACCGGCCTGTCTAAATGTCAACACAGTCCGGAGCAGCGAGGATATGCACTGAATAAGATATGCAGTTGAAAGATATGAGAGGGACACAGACTGAAACAGGGCAGCGGGGTCATATACACCCGGGGGGTTCAGGTCGGTAACACAACAGCACATACAGACACACACACACCACCATCACCACCCACCCACGCAGTCAGTGCTTACACACGTAGAGCAATTAATTGAAACAAGTACCAAGTGTCTCTTCAAACTTAAAAAATTTAAAAAAAATCATATTTATTCCATTGTTTGAAAACAGACGTTATCCTTTAATATACACATATTATAACTACCTCTGCCGAGAGTAAATATTAGTATTTTTTTTGGTCCCTTCCCCACCACAACTGCTGCTTTAGACCTTTAACTCAGATTTTACACCCCCTGCAGGACTTTCTTTGTTACTGCAACTACACTCACAAAAGTGTTGATGCAGTCGATGCTAATGGATATTTTTTCATTCCAGAGGCTTGGGACTGGCAGAAGGGGAGACAATTAGCTTGATACATAGCTGGTTTGAATGTATCATTAATAGAAAAGGTCAAGAAAAACTTCACATTTTAATTAAACTAATAAATTAGGATGGCTCAAATCGACAGGTGATTTATCCTTTAATCTGTGCTCTGTGATTATTGATGATTATAATGAACCTGGACATGAGTTTACATTCCCAACCGACAGCGGCAGATGACCGCCCACCAAGACTCAGGGTCTGTCCCAGGTTTCTGCCTGTTAAAAGGAAGTTTTTCCTCCCCACTGTGGCACCACATGCTTGCTCTCGGGAAGGAATTGTTGGGTCTTTGTAAATTATAGAGTGTTGTCTAGACTTAATCTATCTGTAAAGTGTCCTGAGATAACTACTGTTAGGATTTGAAACCATAAATAAAATGGAATTGAATTGAATTCTCAGTTATCTCTATGAACACTGACAAGGCTTATGTAAGATGGACACTCCTATCTTCCATATGTACGGCACTAAGGGCCTCTTTATCAGCAGAGTCAGGAGGTAAGACATGACGTGGGGCATGTTTAATGTGGTGCTCTGAATTTACACTCCTAGTTTTATAATAACACATAATAATATGTGAGCAACTGTCACAATGTCCTATCTATAAATAATTATTGATATGGTAAATTATAAAATGTTTAAAACACAATGGTAAAATGCAATAATGTAAAATAACTGGACTGGACTCCAAATTATTGTGAAATGTTCACCTTTTTAATTTAGAAACACATAATAAACACAACCACAGTCTATCTTTGTAGAACTGTAGCTTAATTTAATACAGTTAACTGACCATAAACCTATATATAGATACTGTATTTAGTCAGTCATTCAGTTGGCTATACATATTGCAACTCTAAAGAAGGCATTAAACCGCTGTCCTTTTATTCACAATCAGTAAAGCTTAAAATATAGTTTGAAATCAGACAGCACAGAACCCTTTGTCTACTCAAACATATGGAAATTGTTATCATAAAAGTCTCCAAACAGGGAAACAATAACTCAAAGTTGAAAACCACATTCAGTAAACGTATTTAACAAGTTTGTGCTGATTTCATATGTGGAGGAATGCTCTGGTAAGATCCACTTTAGATTGGGACAAGGTCTGCCACTTGTGTGTACTTTATATGCCATTATCTAAATAAAACTTAAGATTTGTACAATGATTGGCCTGGATGTGTCTGTACACCGCTGAGTGAGGGGTCAGCTAACCTAGACAGGGTAAATGAGGAGGTGGTAGGTGGATGCAGGAAGTAGTTCAGGCATACAGAGGCTGGTAGCCGCTCCTCTGGCTGCCACTTCTACAGGTGATCACACATACACTCAGCATCCCAAAGAACTGCAACAGGAGAGATAAATGTAATCAGTGTTTAGTGATGCGACAAACTCAACTATTTTAGTTGCTATGTTTGAATAGATTATTCAACATGTTAGTGCTAGGTTAGGCACTCCATCCATTTGGGAGGTACCTGGCACGGAGGAGTATATTATGTAGCCTGGTATTCCTCCAAAATACACCAGCAATTCATGTGTCAGTCACTGCACAGATTTACGCTAACGTTCTACACAGCTGCTAAACTATATGTCAACGTGTACGTGACCGCCTTCACCTTGATGACGGCGAAGGCCAGAATGACCAGCATGGCGTAACCCAACACATCCTGTAGGAGGCGATCCAGCTTCGCCTCACAACCCTAAAATACATGCACAAGTAGAAAATGAAAGAGTTTGCAGAATCAAACCATTAAATTATAGCCATTCTGATTAAATGTTTATGAATAATTGGTCAAAGTACAATACCGAGCGGTTTTTGCTCCATTGTTACAAAGTGGGGATTTGTGATAATTTATATAAATTTCATTTGGACAAAGTTGGACATCTTCATTCTTCACTGAATTGTCTAATTAAGACCAAGAGTCTGTACGTAGTCTAGTATGTACATACTGTACTGTACGTACATTGAAAAATGTCTGTGTGAAATGTAGCTCTTGGTTTATTGCCACAGAGATGGGAGATTTCATTTCATTTAGCAGATTTTATATTTTGAAACATAAAAACATTAACAATCATACAATGTAAGATAGTTCCAGATTCAAAGTATTCCCAGAGTCGCAGTTGGAGTTAAAAACATTTAAGAAACAAAACCACAAAAAACAGCCTACAATCCCAATCTTACCACATGTACACCCGACATGTTATTTCAAATCCCATTCTGCATGATGTACCTGTATGTTAAGCAGGTCTGGTTGGTCCAGTCTGCCAGTGCACTGTGTGGTGCTGTTTTTACAGCAGGACACAGGCACTGTGTTGTTGTGGCTTCTCGACCAGGTAGTGTTGGACCAGCTACTGTAATTCATGACACCACAGCACTGCAACTGGAAGGAGACAAAGTGAGACCAGGAGTAGGAAGAGTTAATATAGAACTCAAAAGAAAATATCTATGACAGAGAAAATAAGAAAAGGAAAGGGTAACACTATATAATCAACCTTGTTGAGGAGTTACAGTACACAAGTTATTTGAGGTTGTACGATGTGAGGCAGTCTTGTGTCTCCACACTTTCAATCAACCTGCTTTATCTTCTACTATTACTGCATTTCCCAGAATGCCTTTTTATAGACTCAGCGGTGTCATTATGGTGAATTAGGAGCATGTAGGTTATTTTTATTTGTCCGTTTAGTAAATACCTCAAAATTAGGGCTGGCTAGCATGAGCAACATAGCATGGTATTATTTTAGCATATACTGTGATGTTGATATACAGTTATCCACAAAAAAATATTAAAAAAATAAATCACCAATAAAATATAGGCGACAGCATAATGTGTTGTTGGTGTTGTAAGAAGTTTTTTTTCTTAGAAGAGAAGACAGGGAAAGAAAGACTGAGGAGTGAATTGAAAGTACAAGAGAAGGAAATGAGAGCAAGCATGTGAAAGAGAATGCAAGCAAAGCAGAAGAGGTTGAAGAGAGAGAAAGTACAACTGAGAAAACAAGCTATTTAAATAGAGTAGAATATAACACCAACCTGAGTCTGCAGATAGTCAACCGCTTTGGTCTCTGGGTTCTGTCCATCATACTTTATGAAGACTTCATTCATAGAGCGCTCCAGGTCTGTGTTTATCTGAACAGACACAGGACAACAACAAAAAAAAACACATTGTTGGCAATTGTGTTCTTTAGTAATGGGCATACAAATTACTGTTAGCACCAAACATTGCACGCCAGAGAACGTGCATCTGTGACTCACCTTGCCTTGGTAGATGAAGCTAAATACCAGAGCAGCCACTTCAGCTGCAAAGATCCCCACGATGATCAGAAAGAACTGGAGGGGAAGAACATTTGAGATATTGAATCAGTAAAATAGAGTGAAGGGATAAACAAAAGCTGAGGGGAAACAAAACTGAAAAATGATGATCAACATTGTAAGTGAAATAGTAATTGTTGGCAGATTCATTTTCACCTTCAGGCCACAGACACACACTTACAAAGGTAAGGCCGACTTTGGACTCCCGGATTGTGGCGCAGCATCCCACCAGACCAAAAATGAACATCACCACGCTGACGCCGATGATGATAGCTGCTGGGACCAAAGTGTACTTGTCCTGAATGAAACTGTCAAAGTTGTCATAGCTCTTGATCACGTAGGCACCGACGTAGGCCAACGCTGCCCCTGCAGCCTGCGAGGAGGAGAACACGTCATATGTTACACATCAAGGTGGTATTTCACAGTTGACAAGTTGGCAATAGGATTATGGTGTGAATAAACTTTGAACACAGTTTGGATTATTATTAAAAGACATTAGTTTTCCCTTTTTCGGTATATTACACATTGTTATTCTGGGAAACCTCAAAATCAAACCTCAGCATATTTAGATGTTTTTCTCTCTGTGCAGTAGTTGAAAGTGGCATGTAATTATATGTAAATAACCTTGATCAGTTAAAGCAAAAAGATATTTGTTCTCCCATCATTATCTGCTGTGGTCTCATGGGACGAACACACGCTGTGAGTGTCAACGATGGTCTGTCACATGTGGATTAGGCATTACGTCACACCATCATCCCCACTTTTCTAGAAGTCATGCTTCAGCAGTGAGCTCACCGATCATAAGACTACATGTATAGGGGGATTTTTTTGTGCATACACTTCACTAACTACAGAAATTTCAAGAACAGAGACAACCATTAAGAAAACAATGGCACTAAAGTAAAGATCTCATAATCAGCTATCTTGACTTCCCTTTGACCTTTGAGCACTGTAGCAGAAACTCCAGTCTGTGACAAAAGAACAATGGAACCGACTACATAAATAACACTTTTGTGCTAACTGCAAATGAGATTACACTCAAATATAACGGTTTGTGTAAATCCTGCTTTTATATGCAGCCAGAACACTATGATAGAATCTTTTTCAGTATCACTTCCCCAGTACTAACGCAAGTCTGTGTTTGTCTTTGTTAGTACGTGAGTGTGTTTTATGCGGCCTAACAATCAATTCATCCTCTACTTCAGCCTCATGACTCACTTCTTTTAATCACACCAGAGTCACGGGATCCCTGTGGGGTAGGTACTCTACATCCAGCCCACCCTTTCCCTCCTCCGCTTACCCCTAATCTTTCCAGAAATTCTGATCTTGTGCCTAACAAGCAGCACAAAGAGGCTTACACAATGTATAGCACCCATGCCCGGTGACGCCTCTCTGGAATGTGAGAAACCTCTGAGGTGATGTCTCTTGATCAGATGCATTTAGCAGATCACTAGTGGATCTTAGAACAGGTCCCAGGGGGCCGACACAATGTGTGTTTTGCAAATTATGCTTCCAAACATTCTCAACACATTGATCTTTTAAACTCATGATTTGCCACTTACATCACCCACTTTTAATTGAAAAAAAAAACCTTTTTGAATTACACAATCCGATTTTCTCGCAGGACCAATACACAAAATGGGAATATTCTAATTGTTTAAAAAATCTTTTGAAACTTTGGGGTCTTCAGAAGACTTTTTGGTTTGGTACGTTTAGCTGCAAAATATGATCTTGTAAAGACGTGACAGTGCCATTGGGACAGGCTGAAGTTAAAAGGATAATTTATTATAGATATTTTGTTTTAATTAAAAATACTCTCAATTCTCAAAAAGTCTCTCTTATGCCCAAGTTATTATTAGCTTGTTTAAAATGTGCGCTTTCCCAGTGTAAACCAGCACTGAGAGCTTTGAGTGGCTTGATGAAATTCATCAATGATGGTGGAGTTGATGATAAAAACAATCTAACTCACGGCTATTTGAGGCCTGATGAATCAGAAAATGGATTCTCACTATTAAATTCTAATACATTGACTTGGCTTGTTTAGTTTAGCAGCTTTGACAGACTACCTAACTGATCCGCAGCTGTTTGAGAAAACAGTCAAATCCAGATGTGTGTGATACTTTAAGATAGGTGTTTTACAAATTAGAGGTGAGCTCTCATTCACTTTTCACTGCTTTAACCCTGCATGTGGCAGCAGGTCGCCTGTGGTCGGGGTGTGTGTGGCGGTACAGCCTAGCTGGTCAGAAAACAAGAAAAGACTGATTTTGAAATATAGTAATGGATGGTATAATGCATGTGTCTCTACACAGAGAGAAATAAAAGGCACTAGACTGGAAATAAAAACTGAGAAAAAGGAAGTGAAAAGTGGATGTGGATACTTGAATTAAAGAGATAAACCATACCCATGTTTCCTCTTGTAAATACCCAGGCACACAGGCCAGTTTTCTCTCACAGTAATCAAATTACACAGAAGTGCACAAAGGTTTACTGGGTCCCTTCAAAGCCTATTACCTTGGTAGGAGACAGAAGAAAGTTGACAACTGGGGAGAGACATGATGAAGGTGCTAATATGAGCCAAAAATAAAAAGCCAGGCAATGAACACTGGTCACACTTTGATAATGAGTCAGAGTTCAAGCTGACAATGTCGCAGCTAAATCAGCTGACCTCAGCTGGACTTAAATTCACATTATTGGGAAATGTTACTCATAGCCTTAAAATAATCCTTTGACTATTTTTTTTTTTTTAAAGGATGAGAACTATATCAGGATTCAGTAAAATGAGAGAGTACAGGCGATAGGGACTGCTGTCCAAAAATCTGGGGCAGGACCAGGTCACAACTCTGATTTCCATGATGTAAACCTTAAAACGCACATGACTAACTGGCTACAAGTTAATAATAACGAACAGCAAAGATTGACAGAAAAAGTCAAATCTGTACCGTCTAATGTCTCCCTCCTAGAAATCCGCCAGTATGAATTCAAATCTCTGCAGGTGGAGAAATAACGCAGCGTCTTACCCAAAATATCAAGCTGAGGAAGAGGAGGACGGTCTTGGAGGTGAATATCCCGCAGTCCATCTTGTCAGGCGGTGACGAAACGGATTGTGGAGTCGCTGCGGTCCAGCTTTTTGTATCGCAGAGCTGGTCCTCCTGCTGTTTTGGTCACAAGGTTTCGGTCTGTCTGGCTGCAGCTACTGTGAGATCACATGAGAGCAAAGCCCCGCCCCTCACAGAAGTGAGGGAGGGGTATTTGGGTAACAAATAATACAAGGACTCCAAATGAGAAAACTAGACGATAATATTCCCCTCTTTTGCCCATCAGCAGTTCATCGTATCGTTTAATCATACGATTAAACGATACGATATGAGAAACGATCTTATATGATGAACACTCACAGTGGACAATTACTGCTACTAGACAATGGTTATTAACACTACTTCCATAGGGAGGGGGGGCTTTATTATTATTAACCCTTGTGTTGTCTTCCTGTCAAAATTGAAAGTCAACACTTTTGTTGACGCTTTTAATCAATGTTTTTAACTTTTCTTAGTTATTATCACTTTTTTTATACTACGTAACACTAACTTATTAACTTTTGTTTATTTTTGGAATTTATGGTCAATACAACTTATTTATAGGAAATTATACCTAATGTTTGAAAAGCAGAAAATAGGAATTATTTACACTAAAATTAAAGGAGTAGATATTGGATAATCACAAACTGGAATATGTCAACTTTTACTCAATACTATTTTGGAACCACTTCCATTTTTTTCAAATGCTATCAAATTGAATAAGACACCCCAAAATTAATGAAAGTAGAGATTTGTACTTTCCAAAGAGCATTGTGTGGAATCAATCATGTTATTTTGGGTAGTTAAAAAGAATGATATAGGAAAATGGGTCAATTTGACCCGAGGACAACATGAGGGTTAAGTGAATGCCTTAGTTGTATCACAGTGGCACTGCTTGGGATTTAATCCGACACATTTGACTCAATATACTAGTTATTATGGAAGTGTGAGCAAGCACAATCTAGGGTAACAGCTGCTCTTTACCTTATACTTTTACAACCACAACAGCAAATAATCTAAATGAAATATGTACAATATTCCTTACTTGTTCATTTAAAGTTCTGGTAGAAACAGAAAAACCCACAACAGTGTCAGTACCACTTTGCTCAAGTGTTTTGGGTCAATTATTGGGACAACATGCCAGTCACAACCAAATCTGATCCAAGCTGTGTACAGAGTAGTGATGAAGAAGGTAAAAAGGTGTTCCCAATTGAGATTATTACAACTTTATCTGATATGTTGGTTTCATTCTCTGTTCTCCACTCCAGACCAGTGTATCTACATCCTTGTCTACAGAGAAATGACACATCAATGACGTTCAGTGGGCTGACTTACCACTGACAAGCCATTAAAAAGCATAACTTTTTTCTTCAAGTTAATGTTACTCACTCTGTTGTGTGTGTGTGTGTGTGTGTGTGTGTGTGTGTGTGTGTGTGTGTGTGTGTGTGTGTGTGTGTGTGTGTGTGTGTGTGTGCTAAACAGGAGGAGGCGCTATCAGTGCACTACAGAGGGCAGGATTACTGTTGTCAACCCTTTCCCTACCCCCCCACCCCCCACCCCTCTCCCCTTTTAAGGTCAAGTTTGCTTTTCCAGCTCAATGTCAAATCCTTTAAATGCACAAATAATTAATTAAAATTAATTGGAGATATTAATGTTATCTATTGATTTGTTCAACCAAAAGCAATAATGTGTATGCAAACACATCAGAAAAACAGCATTTATAATAATAATAATAATAATAATAATCACAAAAAATTGATTTTTCATCAATAAGTCAAACTATTGACTTTTATAATCTATGGGAAAATTTCATTTGTCATTTGGTCAAGATTAGATTACTGATTGTGCACAATATGTCTGAAATCTGACTGAACCTCATATTTCAAATAGTCCCTAACACTAACCCACTATACTTTTTGTATTTTGTGCTGTTCATTTATCAAAAGAACAGACTGAAGAAATGCAGTCATGAAATATAGCTACACTATACTGCCATTGCTTCATTAATTCATTTGGACTTATGCAGAGGATATTGCTGTTAACAACGCATAATGGAATGATTACGTACATAACTCCATTACATAATGGAGAAATACGTTTTCTTTATGGCATCATGTCCTATAAAATGTTTAAAGTGGTTGTCAAACAGGCTGTCACTGTAATACGACCAAACTGGTTTGAAATATATGCATGCATACTAATACAAATGCATTCATAACCGGTCATTTCATAAAGAGAGGGAAAAGTTCAAAAAGACCCGGGAACTAAATCTTAAATTCGTTTTTCTTGCCGCTCCACTGATAACTCTTATTCTGGCTGAGGCCCATCTCCCTCCACAGAGGAGACCAACAGTAGCCCACAGTAATATTTCCACTATATAACATATGATGACATAAAACGTAATTTTCTGTTGAAAAATTAAACTTTTTTTCCATCTCGCATTGCCTCTGCTTTCAGGAGTTTATATCTATGCTGATAACACGATGGTGCAAGTGGGTCTGCAGGCAACTGTGTTTCTTTGGTCATCTTTAAATGAAATAAATAGGCAAAAACGGATGAAATACAACCAGGTTTTGGAGCCAGTATATCAGGCACATTCCTGTTTAAGCTAATCTAATTATAGAATTCTGTACTTGTTTGTTCAGAGGGTTTAACCTTGTAAAAATGTTCAAAATGCACGCCTCAAATTACATTTCACAACTGTCAGCCAGTAATTACACAACAAACTTGAATATTTTATTAAATAAAAATACAGTTATAGACTGTTAAGATTACGCCTATTCATATGATTTGCTTTTTATATGGATATTCAATATTTTCCGCAGGGGTTTTACATAATAATCCAGCTGGAGAAAACACAAAGTTGATGAAGTTTGATTGACAGAGAAGAGGCGCACTGTGGTGGCGCGATTCACTCTACACGGTTCTCACCACGGCTTCATAACGCGTGAAGCTGTCAAGAGGGCAAGCAGAGATAAGTAGCCCTCTCAATCTCTTGATCCTGGCATCATCGCTGATACAATGTCTTCTGCTTTAAGTGCTTTGCCCTCGGCGGCTCGGGTCAAATCTCCCAAGAAGAGAGCCAAGTCTCAGAGAAAGAAGACGGGTCCTACAGTGTCAGAGCTGATACTGAAGGCTGCATCCGCGTCCACAGAACGCGGCGACGTGTCCCTGGCAGCCCTGAAGAAGGCGTTGAAGGCCGGAGGATACGATGTGGTGAAGAACAAAGCCAGAATCATCATCGCCATCAGACGCTTGGTGGCCAGCAAATCCCTGCTCCGAACCAAGGGCACCGGGGCCTCTGGTTCCTTCAAGCTGAACAAGAAGCCCCCCACACCTCGGAAGAAAAGGGTGGTGAAGAAGCCAAAGGCGAAAAAGGTGAAGAAGACCAGCCGCAAGAAAGCAGCTGGAGGTGCCACTCCAGCAGCCAAGAAGTCCCCTAAGAAAAGAAAGATTAAGGCAAAGAGTCCGAAGAAAACAAAGAGGCCCGCTGCGGCCAAGAAACCCAAAAAGCCAAAGAGTCCTAGCAAGGTCAAAAGCAGGGTCGCCAAGGCTACCAGGACCAGGGCTGCTGCCAAAAAGTGAAAACTCTCTGAATGAACACTGAATGCGACCAAACGCCTTTCTGGCGACGCCTGACTCGTCTAACGTGTGGACCAAAAGCCTTCCTTCATTCTGAGAACTTGAGCTTGTTTTACTTATTTTACAGTTTTTTTATAATGCAAAACACTGAACCTGCTGTTGTGACGCATCTGTCTCTGACACCATATGCCATGGTTTGAAAAAAAAGCAATTGGAATTTAGCAATTGTAAAAAAAAAATAATAAACATATTTTAATGTAGTGTGTCATTTGATTTGATCTCAGTTTTGAAAAACAAAAAATGGATATATCTTTTATATTTTATATAAGAACTATCTGGGTGAGAATGTCTGATATAGACAATATAAAACGGATATAACGGAATATAAGTGAATTCTTTACTTATTAATATTATGTTATTAAGCATCACTGACTTCAGCAATCCCACAGTGCAATGTGGGAAATTACCATTGTGCGTCTCTATAGCTGCCAGTAAGGACGCAGTATGAGGACTCCAAAATCGGCATTTACTGCTCACCGTTGATTGTCCATCACATAGGGAGCAGTGGCTAAGTGAGAAGTGGGTGATTTAGGACACAGCGTTGATTTGCCTGATTTACAGTGACGCAGAAGAACGCGCGGGACGTTTTTGAAGTGGTGCTTTTACGCACCGTTACGCACGGGGACCATGGCGTCCAGCACTGTGTATCCAAACACATTTGAAGACGAAACGTATTTGTTGTGTGGAGAACACAGCTATTGTGGTCAAACATTATTATTTTTTTTTTTAAATAAAACTCGTTTATGCATTACACTTAGGCTACATGAAAGAGAAACGCTATCTGACTCTGCGTTACAGTGGCCTACGACGTTTATCGCCAACAGACAGATGCTGAGAAAGAGTTTGTTTAACCTGGATTCGACACACTGTACTACAATTTGTAACGTTTGAATTGTGTACTGATATCAGCAAAATAGTGGGTGGGACCAGGCTGGTCATAACACAGCAGCAGTGACACACTGTATAGCTTTTATACAGTCTATGGGTGACACTCGCCAGCAGCTTGCCAAAGGCAGCTAATCATCCCAGTGAGGCTTGACGGGCGTGACGAGCCGTGTTCACTGTCCTCTTATCTCCAGCAGAAAAGCCACATGCCACGGTTTCAGTGCGGGTGAAGCGATAATTATGCCCGGCGGACGAGTGTAGTAGCCTACCACCCACCCTACCACCCAGGTCATTATGATGGAAGTTAGGCGACAGAGGAAATAGTGTTTACTTTGAGTGAGTTTTTGGATGAGAATAAGTAGCTCCAGGTGAACATGCAGGTGGTATTTCATCTATAAATGGGTCAAATAAAAAGAAAATAAGAACAAGCTTTATATGTATTCATACGAGCCTTAATGATACTATGCTGGAGTAATGAAGTCTTGAGTCCGAGGAAAATTGGAAATTGATCTTAGTGCATTTATTTAAAAAAAAATGTAGGAAAATCCAACCTTGTAAGGACACCAATTTTCTTTGTGAATGAATAATGTACTGTAAATAAATAAATGTTCTTCTAGGGGACATAAGTACACACACCCCTATGGGGAACTTTCCATAAGATTATCTCTCAATGCAAATCAAACCAGCTATTAGTCTAATTGAAATAAAACCATGCCCCTCTCTGTGTATGGTGTAGGGTGTGTGATGATGTGGGGTTATTTTAATTCCAAAGGCCATGGGATCTTTATCAGGATGCATAGTATCCTGATCCATGAAATAACTGGCCTTTAATAATAAAAATCTGCCTGCCTCTATGGTAATTTAACATAGGGGGGTGCATACTTATGCCCCCTGTTTTTTAATGAAGAACATTTATTTATTTACAATACATTATTCATTCACAAAGATAATTGGTCTCCTTAAAAGGTTGGATTTTCCTAATTTTTTTTAATTAAGGCATTAAGATCAATTTCCAGAAGATGTTTTTTTATTCATCTTTTTAATCAACTTTAGCATGAGTGTCTAAACTTTCTCATCACACAGTTGAAGAGTTCATCAGCTGTTTGGGTTCGTGTTGCCACCTACTGGCCGGGTTTAGTAATCATGAAGGAAGTGGCAGCCGGAAAGGTTCACCTCAGGTCAGGCTTCATTACGGTCATATTTTACTGTAGATAACATGTGGCAACCGTGGAGCAATTAAAAACAAAAATGATGTTCTCCTTGTGTGCAACCAAAATTTAACTTTTTCCATAAAAACTGGAATATACATAATCTGTGAGAAATGTGAGGATATGACAAATATTAATGTAAACTAGTTAGTTTACATTAGTTATTAGCTTGAACTACTTACTATTAGTAAGTCTATTAAATACACTAAAAACATACAAATACACAATATATTGAAAAACGTTAGCACTGAATAAGTCAAAAAATAAAGAAGTACTGTAGCAAACAAGTAGTCCAATACTACATGAAGCCTATCTTACTGTTTCATAAACCTTTTTTCTTAAATTTTGAGTTATTTTTGTACTGGTATTTTGTATTGATACATCAGTTATTTAGTCACTTGAAAGATAAAAAAACAAGAACCAGTTTTTCAACAAGCTTGTAGGCCTACTTGTTACTTCACACAGTGTATGTTTCAGAGATGCGATGTGGGAGGAGTGCGGCTTGATAAGTGTGAACATTATTGATTTATGCCATGTCACATATTAACCTAAAATACACAATGACACAAAAGGAAAATTCCCCATGGGTAAATTTAATACAAAATTTATATTACTTATCTTGCTCTAAATGTTGCATTTATTAAATGTATTCCTGCATGTATCATGTTTACTTTTGTAATTTGCCTAACATTAAATCTGAGGCTTGATGTTGGGTGTTGACTCAGAAATTCTCCGGACATTCCCATGACATACACTCATGTGACAGTTCACAAACATGCGAAAACTCCACCACTTCCTTTTAGGTATCTACTTTTCACATCTGCTTTCTGTTCCCTTTATTAAAAGGACATTTGTGAACAATTATATCTTTACCTTTTATTCAGAAACAGAAAAACTATGTAAAGCAGAGCATTTATCAACCAAAGCAGTCTGGTCTGTTAATGTTAAGCTAAAGTTTTGTTTCCCCTTTTCCTCAACCATCCTTTTGTGTGCAGAGAGAGAGCAGAGAGAGCGAGAGAGAGAGAGAGAGAGAGAGAGAGATAAACTAACTGAGAAATCACATCTTTAAATCACTTGAATGACTAGATATTATAAATCACAGTAATAAACATAGGTTTGCCTCCTGTTGTTGTTTTTAGAATATTACATTTAAATATGATTTTATTATGCTTCCAAGGTATTTTTTTTCCCTTGTGATAATTTAGTATTCAGGTAAAATTCCATTTTGGCCAGCAGAGTTTTCTTTTCTGTTATTAAGTTGCCTGAGTATATATACTTTGGGATGATAAACAAAAGCAGACTTTCAAATGAAAGTAAAACTTCATCCTCCCCCACCAGTTCTTAAACTGGATGTTCCTGTTTATCATTTGATAAAGTGCATAAGAGAATGAGGAACTAGGCATGAACCCTATATACAGTCGTCTTAGCCCTTTCTGACACAGACACCATGAAGGCAGAAGTGACCCTCCTGGCTCTCTCTCTCTTTAACATCGGCTTCTCAGTCCCTGTTAGCCGCCCCACCAACTGGCTCAGACAATGCCGAGCCTCCACCAACCTCTCTATCACAGCACTGGAGGTGCTGCCGGGCGGAGGCTGGGACAACCTCCGGAACATGGATACGGGTCGAGTCATGAACCTCAGCTACTTCCAGTGCCAGACCACTGAGGACGGGCTCTACCTCATCCCCGATGAGGTGTTTGTCATCCCCCACAAGGAGACGGGTGTAGAGACAAACTCGGAGATAATCAGCTCCTGGCTGGAGCAGAAAAGCTCTACATCTTACAGCATAAATGCTGACATATCATTCCTATCGGTGCTGAATGGCAAATTTTCTACAGAGAACCAGAGGATGAAAACCCATCAAGTCAAAGACTCTTCAACTACAGCCAGAGTGCAAGTAAGCTTCTATTTTACATAGTTTGGATGAATAGAATGCACATTTAGCTGTGGCAGTGGTTGTAAATGCAACGCTAAAATGCTCTTGCAAATATTTTGTTTATGTATGAAAAATTAGTACTCTACCATGGATCATTTATACATGTGGTTGCTAAAAATGTTGATTGATTTGTATCTATTTATAAGTCTAGTTAACAAAGACAGTGCACATTACACAACATGTCTGTAAATGTGTCAGTGTGAGTTCCAAGAAAGATGTTACAGATGTCACCTTAAATAGTAAATTTGATTTAAAATAATTTTCATACTGAAATTTACTAATTTATATGTAATTTATTGTATAATACAGTTTGCTATATCTTGTACACTTATATATCGTTGCTCTTGTCTTTGCTGTTGCAAACCGCAATTTCCCCACTGTGGGACAAATAAAGGTGTTCTTATCTTATCTTAAATTAAGAAAAGGAATACAAAATAAACTATAACAATGATATTTAATCTTTTTCTTCAAAGGTTCGTAACTTCATCTACACGGTTAAGGCTTATCCAGACTTCACTCTGGATACACGTTTTGCTCAACAAGCCAAAGAGATAGCCAATGCAATTGAAAACAACCAGACAAGGAACGCAGCCTATCTCTCAGAGAAGATGGTGCTGGACTATGGAACCCATGTTATCACTAGTGTGGATGCTGGGGCTACTTTGGTGCAGGAAGACTACCTCCGTTCTTCATATGTATCGGACAATTTAGCAGAACGTTCCTCTGTCCAAGCACAGGCAGGCCTAAACTTTTTTTGACAAACTCAAGTTTGACATAAGCAGTCAAAGTGCCAAACAGAGCTCATCACTTCAAGCATATCAGTCCAATATTTCTTACTCTCTTATCCAAAGCCATGGTGGCGGAACACCTTTCTATCCTGGCATCACTCTGCAGAAGTGGCAGGAAAGTACCAGGAACAACCTGGTGGCTATTGATAGGTCAGGGTTTCCTCTACACTACTTTATAAACATCAACACTTTCCCTGATCTGCCACAGCCTACAGTTGGCAAAGTGGCTGTTGCAGTGAGTCAGGCTGTAGAGCGATACTACAAGGTCAACACGCGACCTGGATGTGTCGATGTCAATTCCAAGAACTTCAACTTCCAAGCCAACTTGGATGACGCATCCTGCGAGGGCCCCGCCACCAACCTCAGTTTTGGTGGTGTCTACCAAGAGTGCATTCATGTAAGCCCAGATGCAGGCCCACTATGTGATGTCCTGGCCCAGAAAAACCCTCAAACAGGGGATTTCTCCTGTCGTTCGCCTTACTCTGCCACCTTACTGAGATCAGAAGTCAGACAGCAGGGCTATACATCCTACGATTGCCATAACGAACGCTATAGATGTGGGTTCTTTGGCCTTTCACATTGCAATCGTCAAGTATGTCAGGACAACTACCACGTTCGCTCTGCTCGCATCAACACCTTCTGGTGCTCTGTAAGCGGAGAGGCCCCAGACAACTCAGGCTATCTGTTTGGAGGCATATACAGCCCCACTCTCCTGAACCCCCTCACCAAAGCCAAAAGCTGTCCCCCAAACTACATTCCAGAAACGTTTCTCTCAGACGGCCAAGTGATCTGTGTGAGTAGCGACTATGAAACTGCCAGCAGATACGCTGTACCATTCGGAGGCCTCTTCAGTTGTCAGTCAAACAACCCGCTGGCAGGGAATCAACGTCGCTGCCCTCATAAGTTCAGTCAGCACCTTGCATCAGTGAGTGATGGCTGTGAAATTCTTTACTGTGTCCAGTCAGGACTGTTCACAGGTGGGCAGCTGCTTCCGATCCATCTGCCACCTTTCACTAAACCCCCACTTGTCAGCATGCAATCCACAAACACAGTTATGGTGATGACAGAAGGAGAGAAGAGCTGGGTCAGAGTAGGGCAGACCAAGGCGTGGAAACTGGCAAAACCAGAGGAAATCAGGGAAATGTTACGGAAGATCAACTCAGAATCGAATCAGATGTCTAGTGGTGAAAAGGCAGGCGTAGCATTTGGGGTGATGGGTATGATGGTGCTGGTGGTCATAGCGGCAGTTCTTGTGGTGAAGAAGAGGAGGAGGCTGTCTGTGTTTTCACCAGCTAGAGGCTATGAGGCAATAAGTGGTGAGGTTGAACGTGATGAAGGAGGAGAAATGGAAGCACAACAAGATGAGGCTTAAAGGCTTGGCACGGACAGAGTCAGACTTTGTTGCCAACTTCCTTGTTGATTGTCACCTCAGAAATCCCTGTCATGCATCTTACAGTGGGGGGACTTTTTACATGTTTAAGGGCTTCTAGTTTGAATCAGTTGGACTTATTCTTTTGAATTGTCTATGAAAGAGATTCACACTTTAACAACTGCTATGGAAAATAAATGTAATTATTTTAACAATAAAATGTATTGGTAGTACTTTAAGCCATTGCTTAGCATTAGTAAACTCTGTATTCTGCGTATTAACAACTGTATCATATTATGTTTGATCTAAGAAACAGCAATCTATCTTTGAAATCACCAACTGGCCCACAGCAGAGGGGCTCTCCAAGGCAACAGCAATCAATACTGCCCTCATGAGGCCAAGATGCATTATGTCATGTAGTACTGTATATAAACCCATTTAAGAACCTGCATGCTTTGTACCTTGTACCATTCACAAAACATGCTGTTAATAAATCTATTTATAAATAGTTGATTCACTTTTGGTGAAGCCTTTTTTTCTAGAATATATTAATAAAAGAAGCGTTAGATTAAGGATTGATTATGTTTTGTGCTTAACTTTTTATATCACATTACATTAAACTGACAGGATTTATAAATGTCAACAAACATTTCTGCACACAATTCTAATAAAATTTATGTAAAACAATTCAATGGATCTATGTCTTCATGTACAGTATATATTATGTTTATGATTGGTATGTTTCTTTTCCTATAAGAAACACACTTAAAGAAATTCCTTGGCCAGCACCTAAGCAAAGTAATCAGTTAATCAGTCTTGTAACAGATTAGCGCTATGGGTTTTGACCTTTTTTAATGTTGTAAGCTTAACAAATATGTTGTATCATGACAGAAATCATATTTACACTGCATAGTGTTGAGGTCAGTGCAAAAGTAAAGTGAACTTACACTCTGTAAGCATGCATAAGTCTGTAAACGTGGCACCAAAGCACACACTAGTTCTCAAAATAAAACTTTGAACAGAACTTCTTGCACAGAGACATCTTTATCTTCGCTGACCCTACTGAGAAAACCACCCACATATAGAAATAGACCATGGCACAGCTGACCTCATGATGTTGGTAAGGTTATCAGTACACAGACAGGCCACCTCAGACATTATACACACAACAACACACACAGTCACTCCAACAGACAGACACTGTGCATACACATGCACATAGCCATTTCCTGTAAAGAGTGCATCTTTTCTCTCGTGAGTCTCCCTCCCCCACACATGCACATGAACATGCACACATACACACACATACACAGCTGTGAAGGATTCATAGAGCTGGGTCATGATCATGAAAACAAACCCACTCATGCTGAGGAAATTGTCAAGGCCTGGAGGCCTGGCGTGAGAGAGAGAGAGAGAAGAGAGAGAGAGAGAGAGAGAGAGAGAGAGAGAGAGAGAGAGAGAGAGAGAGAGAGAGAGAGAGAGAGAGAGAGAGAGAGAGACATCGCTGAAGCAGGGGACCTCCCTCCTTGGTTTTTTCATAGGGCGGAGGACGGACAAAAGAGTGCACCCAGGCTTTCAGCACAGTAAAGCCAAAGCTTTCTCAACCGTGATTTGACTTCCAGCAGGATCAAGAGCGTAGTCAGTTTGCATTTCATCTTTTACAGTGAGCTGCGCAATTGATGGGGTTAGTAAAAAGAGAAAGGCACAACAAATGTGTTTGTCTTGGCTGTTAAAATCGCCAAGTGGAATTTCAGTAGGAAGAGAAAGCTACAGCCTGGCAACTCCAAAAAGAAGACAAGAACACACCCTGAATGATGATATATAGAATACAGTCCAAGGTAAGAGTGCATGTCTATGCTGTAGTGTATGTCTCTGTTGTGCATGTTTTCAGAGTTGACACAACATCTGTGGCAGGATTACTCCAGTTTATAAAGCAGAGAGGATTAAAAGCTCATCTGCATTTACTATGTGACAGACATAACTCATCTATTAGACAGTTTGCAACCAGCAACAACCCAGCAGTCTTCTCACTGGTAAACCTATGGAAATTAGTTTAAGTACAAGGCAAACAAAATGCAACTGCCTACAATAGGCTTTATATCAGACACAAGTTTCAGGTTAAAGAGAGTATTTAAGAAGTCATTGTTAAAATATAGACTTTACTGACTTCTTTCTCCCTTTGGCTTGTTACATTTAGGTAACCATGCAAGCTGGAGGATACCAAAGGAGCGACGTTGGGCTGTTTACATTGGGTTTACTGGTCATGTTGGAGGTCTGCAGGGTCCATGGCTGTCGAGTTGGCTCAGGGTTAGAGTGTGAGAAAGCCCCGTTTGTCCCAGGCCACAACCTGGCAGGGGAGGGTTTTGATGTGGTGCGGATGCGTCGAACGGGGGCATACATCATCAATGTCAAAACTCATCTGGCTGACAACCACACCTGTACACTATGTCCAAACCGCTTCCAAAAAGGACAGGTGAACACTCTAACACTCACTCTTACCCATGGTGTCTTCAATCTGTCAAAATTCCCTTAACTTAATTCCATCCAAACTACTTTTTTCTCTTTTCCTGCCCTGTGTTTTTCCTCCTCCTTTACGATTCCACATTTCCTATAAGTATTGTCATTCTCCACCTGCTTTCCAATCAACATCCTGCCTCTTCTCTCCTCAGATTCAGAGGCTTCCAGCTGCGGTGCTCGACTGGCGTCCTTTCAGCCGCTGCAGTAAGCAGCTTTCTAGTGCCCTCCACCACTCTGTGGATTCCCTGCTGCGCAGCTCCAACTCCCTGGTTAACAACAACTGGGGCCTGGGCTTGAGTTTAGAAAATATTGGCAAGGCAGTGCTTGGAGGAAGCCGCTCAGACTTGGCCAAGTTTGCTCGGTCGCAGCACAGCGTGGACAAGGCCACTTTTGCCATCCATGAAATCAGTTGCACTTACTACAGGTAAAGAGGAGTGTTCTTGTAAAAATGGTGCTTTGTAATTGGCTGATTGATGTAGAATAACTAGGATTATTACATTAATCAGACTGATATTCTGAACTAAAAACAATCTTATGAATTTGAATAAAAAAAGTATCATTCCATCTATATCTGGTTTTGTTATAACTGGATATTAATTGTGGATAAGCATGGCAATTATTGTTGATATTGCAAAATTAATATATTTTCTGCACATACTAGCTCATAGGTTTTTGCTGGCATCCAATTCATTTAAAGAAGGCAAATGTATTATTAGACTATATACAGTGCCTTGCGAAAGTATTCGGCCCCCTTGAACTTTTCAACCTTTTGACACATTTCAGGCTTCAAACATAAAGATATAAAAATTTTATTTTTTGTGAAGAATCACCATCTGGTCAGATGAAACCAAAATCGAACTTTTTGGCCACAATGCAAAACGATATGTTTGGCGTAAAAGCAACACAGCTCATCACCCTCAACACACCATCCCCACTGTCAAACATGGTGGTGGCAGCATCATGGTTTGGGCCTGCTTTTCTTCAGCAGGGACAGGGAAGATGGTTAAAATTGAGGGGAAGATGGATGCAGCCAAATACAGGACCATTCTGGATGAAAACCTGTTGGAGTCTGCAAAGACCTGAAACTGGGACGGAGATTTATCTTCCAACAAGACAATGATCCCAAACATACAGCAAAATCTACAAAGGAATGGTTCACAAATAAACGTACCCAGGTGTTAGAATGGCCAAGTCAAAATCCAATCGAGAATCTGTGGAAAGAGCTGAAAACTGCTGTTCACAAACGCTCTCCATCCAACCTCACTGAGCTCGAGCTGTTTTGCAAGGAAGAATGGGCAAGAATGTCAGTCTCTCGATGTGCAAAACTGATAGAGACATACCCCAAGCGACTTGCAGCTGTAATCACAGCAAAAGGTGGCTCTACAAAGTATTAACGCAAGGGGGCCCAATAATTTTGCACGCACCACTTTTCAGTTTTTTATTTGCTAAAAAAGTTTAAAATATCCAATAGATTTCGTTCCACTTCACAATTGTGTCCCACTTGTTGGTGATTCTTCACAAAAAATAAAAATTTTATATCTTTATGTTTGAAGCCTGAAATGTGTCAAAAGGTTGAAAAGTTCAAGGGGGCCCGAATACTTTCGCAAGGCACTGTAGGTCACAGACATGTGCAGTTTTCTTAGGAAAACAGACTTTGGGTTTGATATTAATTTGGGAATACACAGTACAAAACATAAATAGTATTGTAGTAACAGGTTATGGTGAAACCTTATGGTGAACTTGACTGTATATTGTTTGTCAAATAAGAGTGAAGATAAAATTCCCATTGTGCTGAACTCCACGTCTTGTTTTTTCAGCTACAGGCTGGCGGATCACCCCCAGCTGAGCACAGAGTTCACAAAGCATCTGAAAAGACTCCCACAGAGCTTAAATACAAGCCAGGACAGAGCCATCTACAGACGGCTGATAGACACCTACGGAACACACTACATCCACCAGGTCAGATGGTGGACACTGCTCTTATACTCCCTTTCATGTCATTTCATAGTATTTATGCATGTCTTTTTTATATAGTTTTTTTTAATGTTTGTGTCGTCTTTTTGTCAAAATTGAAAATCAACACTGAAAAAAAGCGTCCAAAGTGTTGAAAAAAGGGACAAAAAGGTATAAACCGATATCGGTTTATACGTTTTTGTCCCTTTTTTCAACACTTTGGACGCTTTTTTTCAATGTTTGTCACTTTTTTTGACGTTACGTAACACTAACTTATATAACACATACACATAAACATTTTGGGAATTTATCCAATAAACCTCATTTATAGGAAAATATACCTAATGTTTGAGATAGAAAGGCAGAAATTAGGAATTATTTAGACTAAAATTAAAGGAACGTAAGTGGATGAATAATCACAGACTGGACTATGTCAACTTTTAATCAATACTATTTGGAAACCACTTCCATTTGTTGTTTTTTTTCCAAATGGAATACATTTGAATAAGACAAACCACAATTAATAATAGAAATCTGTAATTGTCAAAGAGTCATGTTATTTTGGATTATTACAATTGGATGATTAAAAAGAACATTGATATAGGAAAATGGGTCACCTTGACCCGGGAGGACAACACAAGGGTTAAAGAGTGCAAACTAATACTTTAGTTTTCAGCAGTTCAGTTATTTCATTTGTTCTGTCCCTTAGGTCCAGCTTGGCGGTAAGGTGAGACGAATCACTGCATTCAGAACCTGCCTGGCCACACTGAAGGGTTTCTCCGAGTCCGACATCAAACACTGTTTGAATGTTGAACTCCGATTGGCTCTTGGTTTCCTCCCTGGCAATGCATCCTTCTCCAACAAGTGCGAGAACCTCCTGAAGGGTAACATGAGCATGGGCTTCTACCAAGGCTTCATGACCCATAAAATTGAGGTTATTGGTGGGGAGAGGTACTTCCCTGACATCCTCTACCAGGAGGACCCATCTGAAGCGTACCAGAGCTGGATGAACAGCCTCCATGACAACCCTGATGTGGTTTCTTATGGCATCTTCCCTTTGCATCATCTGGTGGAGGACTCACAGATCAGTGCTAATCTGAAAAGCACTGTCACAGAGTATATTAAAGATAACCAGCTGCAGGAGGACCAGGTTCGTCTTAAGAACTGCTCCCCAACTCCCAACCTGGACCATAACTGCTGTCCTCTGCGGGCTGGCAGAGGAAACCTCAGACTGGAGATCCACAGAGCTGCAGGTCTGAGGGCGGACACCTTCACCAAAACAGACGCCTATGTGAAGATCTTCTACAATGGCATGTACGAGGAGACCAATACGGTGATGGACAACAATGACCCAGAGTGGAATGTGACCTTTGGCTTTGGATCGGTAGAACTGGGTCAGGCGTTGAGGTTTGAAGTTTGGGATCGAGATGTGCTTTACAATGACATAGCGGGTAGGTGTGTTGTCTTCCCCGAGCGAGGAACTCACTCTCTTAGCTGTCAGCTGAACAAAGGAGTTCTCTATTTCACCTACACCGTCAAATGTGATGCTCACTTGACAGGATACAGGTGTGGACGCTACTCCCCTAATGCGGAGTAGATTATTAGATTACAACATGTTAATGTAGATTTCAGCAGTTTCTTCATGCATACTTTTAAACTTTAAAGTAGCAGATTTTTCAGCAAGAGCTAGTAAGATGTCATTTCCCATGCCTTTTAACCATAGACTGTAGAAATAGTGAACGTAGCAGCAGTGACGTCACACATTGGTTTGTGGCCTATTGTTTTGAACATGAATATACCGTATAGTAATAATGGCAAACAATATTTCAGTATTAACGAACCAAAGTATAATTAAATCAAAGTATGTGATGATGTAGGGTATTTACTGTTGTCACCTTGAATTGTCTCAAGTATGATGAAAAGACATAACAATGCATTGATAACCACAAAGGCCACCCACACGACTTATCAAAAAAGGCACAGGTTTTTATGTGTTTTTTGTTTTCACTTTTTTAAATCATTTAATACACCTCTTAATTTGCATGTTATAAAAGCTTAGTAGACTGCTGTTCAAAAATTAAACTCATTAAGTGTACTTTTTTGCACTATGTGGACTAGGGCTGCACAATTAATACAATTTTAATCACAATCACGATTTTGACTTCCCACGATCAAATTTGCATGATCGCGCGATTTTTTTTAAATGCGTCATTTCATAGAACGCTCCAGGTTTTTTGCATAGCACATCTACCGCTCCGTAAACCCCTGTCTGCTCATGTGCCAGTCAAGTATAGAAAAGTATTTTGCGGAACATGATATCACTGTGGCCCAATCCCAAAGTCCGGACTCACAGATCAATTCTTAAGGGTTTAGGGTTGTCCCAATGTTGAATTTCAAAGGGCCTGAGGGATTGAGTACACACTTACCGAGCCCTTTCCGTGAGTCTGCATTTCTGCAGTCTTCACTAAAGGGACATTACCCACAGTTTAAAGTGTTTACCGAGGAGACCATAGGGAAATCTGGAAATAACAAAAAGGTAAACAGCAGGACACACACGAACGGAACGGACCTGTTTGTCCAGCTTGTAAAACAAGAATTTGGAAATTCAAGGCAAGGCACAGGAATTTGTCCTGTGCCTTGGCCGTGTGGAAAGCAACAAACTTAAAATGAAAACTCCCAAACCGGCAAGTGTCAGCAACATCTTTGTTCTTAAATATCACCAAGGTAACATATGATCTGGTGAAGTGCTGTCCCAATCCCATTTATCCCTATCTGAACCCGTGTGGCCTCACACACTCACTCGCTTAGCACCTGAGATCCCTTTAAGTCTTTGAGCCTTTAGTCCTCAGGGGCTTACTTTGGGATTGGGCAAGTGAAGATGTGTGAGGTCATAGTGACCAGCTAATCCTTGAGCCCCAGTAGACATTTGTGTGAAATTTGAACATGTTCCCTCAAGGCGTTCCTGAGATATCACGTTTAGGAGAATGGAGAGACAAGAGGTCACAGTGACCTTTGACCATTAAAATCTAGTCAGAACCCAAGTGGATGATTTTGCTAAATTTAAAGAAATTCGATCCAGTACTTCCAGAATGGGACGTACAGACGACCCGAAAAATAATGTAACGTCTGTCTCTCTCCTCCACTTGCTCTGGCACACCTGTTTCCATGCGGCAGGTGAAAACCCTTCTGCAAGGATACATCAGTGTATCCCGGATTTTGACTTCTTCGAGGAGCCTCCTTGATGCACCATCCTCACTCCTTGATGTGCATTTTAGGAATTGGAACATCCTTTAACATGGTGCGCTGAGAACAATTTCCCAGTTAGAAGCCGGAGTATCGAGGAGTTACAAATTTGGGAATAGCCGGTTTAGTGAAAACCCTTAAACTCTTGACATTAAGAAGGTGCAAGTCTTTTATCTGCTGCCAAACCAATGGTAGTATAATAATTCATACAATAAAGATTAAAAGACTGTTTTCTTAATGGCAGCTCCTCCTGCTGAATTGATGTGGGCATGACCACACACACACACACTTTTTTCCAACTTTTATTGTTTAGTTCAAACAGGAACCTTGAAAAACATACAAATGACTTAGCAAATGCTTTTCACTTCCACGTGTACACTTACAACACATTAGCCACTTAAACAGTACATGAATGCAGCTGCTGCATTAAACCATCTTCTCTGTCGCTTAGCTCAAGACATTTAAAGAGGAGTAGAAACCGCAAAGAAACCAACTCAACAATCGTTCTTATTAAACATTCCATTTGACATTTTGTTTTTCTAATTTTACAAACTAGAAAAAAACTGTACTAAATTCACCGACTACACCGACACAACAATGTATCTCCTGCATTTGCCAAGATAATTACCTTTAAATGTACAGGGTATATGACAAACCTTGACACATTACACTTAAAGAGAATTTTCCAGATACTTGGCTTTCTTTCTAATGCAACTACAATTTTCAAAAATGTTTGATCGGGAATGGTATTAAACTATCAATGTGAATAACAACATTTCCTGTCAAGTTGTCATATCGGCTGCTGTTACTGTGGATTACAGCAGCAACAAAAGTTTCTTTTTTAAGAGCTGGCAAGTAAGAGTGTGTAAAGTAGGCAAGATCCAACACTGTCAGGTAGGAAGGATATTATAAAAAAAAATTTCACAGAAGAGTTAATAACCAGTAGGCATACTTTTCCTTACCAGCATACAGTCCCTTTATCAGAATGTGAACAATATAAGACTGCATGGTTTATGTCACACTTGCCTAAACAAGTACCTTGGGGTACTCCACCACATGCTGCATTACTGGCGGTATGGTCTGAAATTTCAAGTTTCTACAAAGTAACCTTGGATAACAAGTTACAATTTCAAAAAGGCAACATTTTATGTTTAGCCTTTATATACTGATGTCATAATCAAAGTATAGCAAAAAACTGTGTGCATGTAAAAAATACGTGTTTTAGGCACAGCTAATGTGCTACACAGTAAATCAGATCAACATCAAAACTTTTTTTTTCATGGCAGCATATGGTTTCAGTAGGTGTGTGTGTGTGTGTGTGTGAGTGTGTTCTGTTGGAACACTCAAGTCTGCCCAGAGTCACAAGATTGCTATGAAAAATGTATTTGAATAGTCTTAAGTCGTATGTGCGTATCACAGTCCTAGTGAGGCTTTGAGCAAAGATGCCATATCTTCAGGTATGGTCCCCTCATCACCACCTAAAGAACATATGATGCTTTATTACATTTTTCTCTTCATTTTCAAATTATTCAGACGGTTAGGGTAAACACAAGTCAAGTGGGTCAAAACCGATTAGTCACCGCCCTCAAGCTTTAGATATGTTGTACTGTGCAGTACATGAAGGCTTGGAGTAGGGCTGCACAATATACACATCACGAAAGGCTGCAACAAATCAAATGACACAAAACACTTTTTTTTTTTTTTGTTAGTTGAAATAAAATATCAGTAGAAAACTGCACATTAAAATGTAACTGTCGCTTTTTAAGTGGTGCCATTTATATTCAGTGTGTTGTTAAATGTGTTCCAATAAAAGAATGTTGTAAATGATTTAATTGTATTTACTCGATTTGTTGTATTTTAGCAGAACTGAGTTCACTTTAATATCTGTTTATCTGTTAATATCGTTAACATTTGGCATATTTTCCTCCCATCGTGCAGCCTAGCTTGGAGGCACCTGAAAGATAGATAGAAAGATACATGGTCCGAATATAAGACGACCCTGACTATAAGACGACCGTCCCCTTTCAAGACGCATTTTTGGAAACATACTTTATAAAAGCCAAATATTGTTTTCATAAAAGAAACTTTTATTTGAAAATGATTCTAATAAAAAAACCACACTGAATGGGTGTCCCATCGTTCCGTTTTTCAGTCACGTAACCACACGCTCTCCTGTCAATCTCTTGGAAGCGGCCGCTTTGAGAACCACAATGAGATTTTCTCAGCAATCAATTTAATGTACTTATCACATAGATTGTGTGCATGCAGTCCAGAGTCCTTACCCTCAGCAGTCGTCATGTCCTGCTCCAGCTTTAGTTTCTTCTGGCTCAGCTGCAGCATGCAGTCATCTATGCTGTCCTTGCTGATCAGCTTAATCACCTGTACAGTCCTGAAACCCACAGCGGTACAGCAGTCACGACAGGAAATCAATACATCAATCCCTTAGCGTTCCATCCCCTTTCCTAGAGGGGTGTGGGACAGGGCATGTTTAGGGGGTAATAGCAACAGTAGATTCCACATAGAAGTGGCATACAGCATCTGAAAGCTGGGTACCATTAACACTGTGTGTCAAGTTTTATAGTCATAAATAACTAATTAATATATGGCTATATCAGTCTCACTTTGATACAGCATAGTGTCGCAATATTTTCAGTGGCAATACTGCATCGATACACAGGCGCCAAATATCAATCTGTTATTATTTATGTGTAGGTCAGTTTGTCTGGTTGACAATACCATTTTGCAGCAATAAAATTGAAGTGATATGAACAAACAGAAATGTATATTTTTTTATATATTTATCATTTGAAATTGGGGAAAAATTTGAAGTTGGAAAAAAAGGTTATAAATTGCAGTATATCGCAGAATATTGCAATGGTTTGAAATCGCAATAATATCTTATTGTGGCATAAGTATCGTGATGATATCGTATCGGGAGGCGTCTGGTAATTCCCTCCCTCCCCTAGCTCATTTATGCATCAGAAGTTGTTGCAGCCATTTTAGGGTTGATAGAATTTGTTGCACATTTTGACAGTTTTTGACCACTCGATAATTGATAAAAATGGTTAAACATTCCTCCAAAATTCCACATTAAGACACGTTCATGACAAATTCATGCTGTTATTCGGCATAATAAAAATCCTTATGGAAGACCGAGGCAAGGTTCAGCTTTTTTACCTGAGGTGGTCCTGTAATTGCAATGAATACCCACTGTAATATTCTGAGATTTCAACCTACATGCATACAGCACAAGGGTTTTCTGCCCAATGGTTGACAAAATAAGAGGGACCTCACTACGTAAAAATGCTCATATAAGAATATTCCAGAATAATTGACAGATTCCATCTTACTTGGTCTGGCCTACGCGGTGACACCTGTCCTCTGCCTGTTTGTCATTGTAGGGATTGAAGTCGATGTCATGAAGGATGACAACATTAGCTGAGGTGAGGTTGATTCCCAGGCCACCAGCACGTGTTGACAACAGGAACACAAATATGTCAGGATCCGTGTTGAACTCATCAATCAACACAATCCTGCAGGACAAAGAAATAACTTTAACCATGATATGTGACACAGTTTATGTGGAGGGACGTCAAAATGAACACGGTAACGAGTTCCTTTTAATGGCACTAATAATTTTAGTGTTCTGTAGTGTTCTGTACTTTGGTCGCTCGCACTGATCCGTAGGTTGGTCCGTAGCGATGGTGCATTGGAGATTTCTGTATTCACAGTTACCTCGGGGTCACAGCACATTATATTTATAACTCTTTCGGCATTTTAGACCTTTATTCCATAGGACAGCTTAGACATGAAAGGGGAGGGCGCGGGAGAACGATATGACAAGGACTGGGTGCATGCTGTAACAGGTGAGCTACCCAGGCGCCCACAGCACATTATTTTGACCCATGGTGGGAACTTCGGGTTGCATGCTTTGACTATTATGAAGACAGAGGAGAGGCATTTCGCCGAGCACTTTCTGCATGTAGCCAGACAACTCCCGTTGGAGCATATGCCTGGCACATAGCCTCCACCAAGCCATCCATTTATTTTTTGTATCACCCTCGTTTTTATTCTACTCCCAGAACGGGATCTTTTTGTGTGCCTTTATTTTCCCACATGTGAGGTCAAACACAATTATATTGTTACATTACATTGGTCCATTTAGCTGACCAATGTACAATGTGTCTGTTGCTGCATTGCACGAGGTCCATTATTTTGTGTTTAACTGCTTTAAAAAAAAGAGATGTTTAGTTAACCTTTACAAGTGTAAAGTGTAACACTACATTGTTTTAACATTACCAAGTAATGTAACATTCAGGTCAACATGGCCATCTGCTGTTTGATGGGCATGAGTTTGCCATAGTATGCTTTCAGCTTATTTTTTGAGCATACAGTACCTTTGAGGTAATTCTGGAGAAAAATGACAGTATATTTCATTGATTTGGATTGTTGCAATAATAATAAAGATATGTACAAAGTAAGCATATTTGTCAGCTCCCATGTTGATGAGAGCATTAAAAACACTTTAAATACTCATTTTAAAGTACATTCAGAACCTAAAAAAAAGTGTGATTCATCTCAATTAAATATTTTAATCAAATGACAACCCTACTAAACAGATTTTTAATCAACGCGATTATACTTCATGAGCCTGCCTTGTTGGCTACAACTGCTGACCTGTTGGCTATGGGTGTGGATCCATCCAGTCGGACGTAACGATGCTTAAGATGTTTCAGCAGCACCTCCACAATGTCCAACATCATGGTGAACTGACTGAATAAAACCACTCTGTCTCCCTGTAAGGCAGAAGAAAAGCTATGGTACAGGACAAGATCTTTACTTGTTGGTACATGCAGCCTGCACTCGCCCTGAATGCACCACAGCCATGGTTCTGCAAAGTACTAACCTGGGTTTTAAGTGAGGCCAGCAGCTCTGTGAGGAGGAGGAATTTCCCAGAGTCAAGCAGAAGATTGTTTTCAAGCTGGTAGGAGCTGATAGAGGAGTACTGCTGGCACAGACGATGCAGCTCAAAGTCTGACATCACTTCCATGTCCTCCTGGATCAGAACAGCATCTGCATCAAAGTGAGTTGGCTCCTGTGGAGGGAGAGAAAGCATGAAGGCAAAGATGTAACTTAAAAATGGTACAGAGCAAAAAGGAGCCGCATTAGGGTGGAATAAAAAACATTTGAAATATTGAAGAAAAACAGGGAGGAGGACTGACCTTGAGCATGAGTTTGCTCATGGCTTTGAGCTTTTCTGTGGTGTAGTACTGTCTATGAAGCAGAGGGTGGTTGGCCATCTTCCTCAACTGCATCATCACATTACACAACTCATGTTCTGCAGAGAAAATGTTAACCAGACAATTCATTTCTGTTATTTGCACAAAATGACACTGATGTACAACAGTGAGCAGTGAATCAGGCTTACTTTCGCCATTGGCAGAAGCCTTGAGTTTATTTACGAGGGTCTGGTAGAGAACCTGCTGTTTCTCACTCATCGGGCAGGACACTACCCTCTCTTCTTTGGCTGGCAGCTGCTTGAGGACCTGGAAGAAAGGGTTTGAACTATAATTACTCTCATTGTGACCATTATTTAGCAAATGGTACTGCCCTAGAAAAACAGGTTTGTGTGAAAAGTTTGTTGTTTTTGTCACTTTTTTCCGATTTTTTTCTCTCACTTTTTCAGCGTTTAAAAAAAAAAAAAAAAAAAAAAAAAAGGAACTTTTTGTAGATTTTTTCCTGCGTTTTGTATTTTTTTTATTAAACATTTGTCACTTTTTTCAACGTTGTTTTGTCATTATTCTGATATAGAACGTTTTTGTAAACGGGTCAAATTTGACCAGAGGACAACAGGAGGGTTAATGACTCGGGATTCTTCTCTAACTAACAGAGTTAAATCAAAATGTTTATTGGATTATACTACTACCACCAACTTTTTAACATGGATGCAGAGAAACCATTTCATTTATTTACCCACCAGTAATTTGACACTGGGAGACTGAGAAAATCATTTTTATGCCAGATTTCCCTAGATAACACACCTTCCACATACATACTATTTACACAATCCAAATCTGTAACTTTATTAACTTACCTCGCTCTTGACTCTTCGGAGGATAAACGGTTTCATGATGAGTTTGGCCTGAGAAATACGATCCCTCTCAAAGCGGCTCTGCTCCTCATGGGATTTCTGACACATAACATAAAATAGTGAACAAAAAAACTATTTCTGGGATGGTTATACAGCTTGTAAGGAAAATAATTTCAAGGGACTAAAAAAAAAAAGACTTAACACAGCCTGCTATTTTATAAAAGTACCAAGAGTGTTGCTATAATCTGAGCTTTACATTCATTCATCCAGCTTCAAATAGCATAAGAGGTCTAACACACACACACACACACACCATAGAAAACATTTTGGAGAGCTGTGTAGTGGAGCTGGAGAACATGGAAGGCATGATGAAGTTCAGGAGAGACATCAGCTCTAAGAGGTTGTTCTGTAAAGGAGTTCCTGTCAGAAGCAAGCGATGCTCAGCCTACAGGGAGAGAGAGAGAGAGACATCCTAAACTGTAATTTGCAAATCATTCCGAGGACAGATGTGAAGATACAACAGAAATAGGTGGTTGGTGGTGGTAGAAATGTCAGTGAACTAACGTTAATCTCCATAAGGTGGCGGTAGCGCAGAGAGTTCATGTTCTTCAGCATGTGACCTTCATCAAACACCGCATACTTAAGACGCAGCTTACGGAAAAGGCTGCGGTCGTTGGCATTTCCTATGGCAATGTTATACCTGGAAAACAATCAAACAAGCAAAGCGCAATACAACAAATGTACCCCATCACTTTGTGTGTAGGTGTGAGTGACAAGTTGCTTCAGGCTCTTAATGGCCCTGTAGTCACCAGCACAAAAAGGGTTTGCTCACGTTGTCACAATGACGTTGCACTCATCCGCTCCACTGAGGAGGTCGTGTTTGAGGTAGCGGCGGTCCTCCACAGATCCTGCACACAACATATGGAGACACTGCTCAAAACCGTGAAAAGACCATAAATAAGGCTGTGTACAGAGTAACTACAGCACCGCATCAAAATATAAGCTTGATCACACTGAACACTTAAGGTTCCCAGATGAATTGGAGGGTTCACATAAGAAAGACAACATGAGAGAATGTATTGTGAAAAAAAGGAAGTCATACCACAATAGACTAGCACTTTGAGGCTTGGGCACCACAGCTTCAGCTCTCTGACCCAGTTATCTACAAGACAGAAATAATGAATTAAGCATTAATTGATTTTTTTTTTTAAGTACTCATTTTACAAAGCAAAAAAATGAGCTCCAAGAAGTTCCAGAAACAGACTTAAAAGCTGCAGTCTGAACGAACACAAGTTCACAAGGTTCACAACAAGGTAGTATCTAGTTTAGATACACCAGAGAAACAGGTGAGGTGAAAAGAAAAAAGGTCCTTTTTCCAAACAGAAAATTCTATGTGTAAACATGGACACAACATGTTATGCTAAACATGATCATGTTGGCAGATTAGAAAGGGGGGGGCAGCAGTAGCTCAGTCAGTAGGGAGTCCCCCCTCACTCTGACATTCTCCATAACTCTCCATTAGTGCATGTTTAGGAGAGGATGTATAGTGCATGTACTGTATAACCTGAGCATGTGTGTGTAATTCAGGCCTGTGTGTAGTAAGAGTGTTAATTGTAATTTCCCCTCGCGGGATTAATAATGTATACATTATAAAGTATATATTATTAGATAATATGAAGCAAAGGAGCAAAGGCTGTGATTTACGGAGATCATTACCTAATGTAGAGGCCGGCACAGTGATGAGGTGAGGACCGTCTATTCCATTCTGGTACAGCTGGGCCAGAAACGCTATAGCCTGGATAGTTTTTCCCAAACCCTGAGAGAAGAAGATTGAAAGAGAGCGTAAAAAAGAGATGGAGCAATACAGAGTCAGTCAGATATTAAGGCACTAAAATAAAAAAGATAAAGAAAGAGCCATGTGGACAAACAACTAAAGATATTTGAACATATGCACTTCAGACACGATATACGACAAATATTAACAGCAAAACAACTACTGGGCTAAAACAACATATGCAACTCTCTGCTGCTTTTACTCTTCGTCTTTCTTCTCTGTACTTTCTGAAGTTTATTCACCTGCAGAATGGCTACTTATTCAAGCAAAACTCTCTGACAGTGCCACAGTAACAGCCATTGAGTTGGGACTTCAACAACGGGTAAACACCTGCTGCCCTGCTTGGCTGAATAAATGTTCACATTCCATTTGGTTTTGCCTCTGGGCTTGTGATCAACACAACATAAATGTTGGTAGTGCCCCTTACCATTTCATCAGCAAGGATACCACTCAGTTTGTGCTCATGCAGAAGAAGCAGCCATTTTAAACCAATCAGCTGATATGGTTTCAGGTGGTACCTGAAAGACAACCAATAACTGACTGAGAACCAGAACGGGATCCCGCATTTTCATCAGAACACATACTGTAAGCCAACTGTCACAAATAGTCCTGATGCATCATTTGTGGAAACACAAATGCAAAACTGCTGCAACTATCGGCATGCAAGATGTCGAAAAAGTGTCTGGAATAATTTAAAAATGTGCAAAGACAAGTGCCAGATATGCCAAAGGAAACTGGCATATCACAAATAAAAGGGGTTTGACAAATCATCTGACAAATAACAGCTTAGCCATGAGAAGGTATGATTGCCAGGCCTTATAAATGATGCATATATTTATCTTTATGACATCTTTAATTGATTTGATGTAATTATCTAATCCATACTGATTCCGTTTTCAGTCAACGTCTGGCTAACCTGCCTGCAACGCTGACCGACAGACAGTAAAGTTAACTAAAAGAAAAATAGTTTTCATGCCTGCTCCATAGAAGGAAATCCATGAGGATTAGTGGAAAGGAGCAGGAGTGAATGATTAGGGCTGGGCGGTATGGAGAAAAACTAATTTCACAGTATTTTTTACCAAATACCTCAATATAGATACCACAATGATACTGTAGTGTTGACTATTGGTCCTTACACAAAATATTTACACAATGAGATTTTTGATAAATAATCAACAGTAATGTGGATATAATGACTAAGTGGGTAAAGGCTAATAATAGAACTATTACACCAGTCTGGTAAGTTCAGAAAATAACATCACTTTACTGTAATGCAGCCTTTAAAACCAAGAAAAGTCAACACTTCTGTCATTTTACAATATCCAGAATCAAAGACAATATCTAGTCTCATATCCCAATATCGATAGAATATCGATATACTGCCCAGCTCTAGTGGCACGTGTGTAGAGCTGGGTGATATGGAAAAAAATTAAACATCAAGATATTTTTGACCAAAGGGCCAATATTGCGGCAATATTGTAGGGTTGACTATTGGTGCCTTCACAAAATATATTTACACAATGAGTATTGATAAATAATCACCAATAAATAATGTGGCTACAACAACTAAGTGGGTAAATTCTGATAATTAGTTTACTTACTGTAATGCAGCCTTTAAAACTAGGAAAGCACTTGTGCCATATAACAATATTCAAAATTTAAGACAATATCTAGCCTCATATATCGATGACGATATAATATCAATATATTGCCCAGCCCTAAGTGTGTGTACAGTATGTGTGTGTGTGTGTAAGTATAAACATTTCAGGAAAGGCTCCACGATCAAAACACAAAAATGAAAAGTCTGTATTCTCTGAGAGGTCCCTTCTAGTTACAACATGTGTTTAGGTGCATTTTACTCACTGGCTGTTGAGTACACTGGGCTGTTTCATGGCCCCTGTGCCCCTCTCCATCACCTGAGTGACCTGTTTGAACATTTTTGAGGAAATGGTATTGCATTTGGACATCAGCCCCAGGACAACTTGCCGCTCTTTGAGGACAACTCTGCAGCCCAGCAGCAAGCCATCCGACAGTCCATTTTCCTTATGGAAGACATTAATCTGTAGAGAAAAGAAGGTACAGGTATAATTCACACAATATGCTGAGTATTTAGACAGTCGCTACTGACTACTACCGCACAATTATTAGCAAGAAGTCATTAAGTTATTAAGGTATCGCCTCCAATACCGCTTAAAACACAGGTATCGGTATTGGGAAGAACTGGATTTATGAATCGATCTTATACCACGTAATGAGGCCCTACAGAAAATCTATGTTAAAGTATGTTCTTTTTCCGTTATAACTGACTGTCAAACTGGATAATAAAAAAGTTCTGTGCCGATCATTGATTGTGTTTGTTTATGTTTCACAAAGAGTTTAACCTGAGCCAGACCGACAAAGATAGAAATCATATCACACCCATACAGGGACAGTGGTATACAGTTGATAAAACATAAAATATATGACACACTGGTATCGGATCAGTACTCATATTGGCCGATACGCAAGTACAGGTATCAAAATCAATATTCAGGAGAAATGGTATCTGACCATCTCTACAAACACTACCTTTTAGTTGAGCTTGGTTTATACAAAAAGGTATTCAATATTTCAATGCTCTATTATTGCATCATAATAATTATGACATGACACCCTGTCATAGTTATGCACCACTACGGCTAACATTTACACTCTGTTGACAGATGTTTGTAAAAATGAACAAAGTAAATGTGCCAAAAGAGAGCATGAGGTGAGATATGTCAGGAGGTGAAGAGTTCTGCTATTTAACAGACTGTAAGAAATCTCTTGTCTACACAAAGACCTTGGTGTAGCGCGCTCAACAAGTAAGGGTGAATGAAACTCAAGTCATGATGTCAATTTCCAGGTGTTTGTAGCAAAATTCAGACTATGGCTAACTGTAATGCTTTGTTTTTACAACTTTTCCCACTGATAACTTGTGTAAACTTTCATTTCAAATGAAGGATCATCTGCATGACATCTATTTGATTTTTTTTGTCTCATTTGTTTAGAAACACACAAACACTCTCTCTCACCAGGCTTTGCCAGCCATCAAAGGGCCTCAGTTCCAAAATCTTCTGGGCCTTTTTAACAGAGCACCCAGCGATAAGCGACAGCTCATCGATCGACGCGTCCTGGAAAAACTGGAGGATCTCTTTCTTCACATCGGTCATGCCACCGTTAGAATCCAGCTCATCATCAGAGTCCTCAAACTCACTACTAACTGTTACCTCTTCATCGTCATTTTCCCCCTCAGAACTGACATGATCGTCGGATTCACGTGCCTTCATCTTTCTCTCTGCTGCTTTCTTCTTAGCTATACTGGTCCCACTGGCAAATCTGGACAGCATCTGAGCAGCAGAGGAAGAGGAGGTTGGCTTCACGGAGGAAGTGGTAGTTGTTTTCTTGACAGAGGAGGATGACGATACGGAGTCAGAGCTTTTTTTAAGCCTGGTTGACAGAGTGGAAGTGCTACTTCTGTTTTTGAAATCGTCACTGTCTGAGTCTTCACTATCCTTTGTAGCATCTGAATCCTCTCTACGGTCCTCCTCTGTGTCACCAATACTGATATGGTCTTCGGAAGAGTCGTTTTGACCTCTGCTACTTGTACGGTCTCCATGGTCTTTGTGGCGCGTCAACTTCCTGTGGCCCTTGCTCGACTTGTCTTTGCTCTTCGATTTACTGGATTTCTTTTCTTCTGTGTCAAGTGAGCTGAAACTGGCATCTGACAACAGAAAAGAAAAATGACATGAGCCTTAATCTGTATGAGAATCCGTTATGGAACGTGAGAGTTATAAGGACACGTTTACATGAGGTCAGTAAAGAGATGGCTAGATTCAGATGAAGCCTTCGCACCTGGGTCTGAGAACATTTGTAGAACCTGCAGAGCATCCTCAACATTCCAGTCGTGTTCCTGCAGCACCATCCGCAGCTCCTACAACACAACACACATAAGCAAGGGTTAGAACTAAAAAGCAAGATCTACGGGTTCCAGAAACAGCCTTGGGAAATCTACAATTTGTCCTTTTCTCACTGTGGTCTGGCGTGGCTGCTAAGTCATTTTCTAGTGTCAGCCATCCTTTTAAGAAGCTGCAAAACAGATGATAGATCAGTCAAGTACTCTAAGGCTTTATTGGTGAAACACGGCTTATGCCGTTGTTGGTCTTTGCTTCAAAACAGTTAGGAAATTATCTTTATTTAACATTAAAGAATATTTTTTGACATGGCGTTAAGTAAATGTGAGATAACATGGCGATTAAGTTGGGTTTTAAACATTTTGGAATCACCATCACTTTATACTGTATCAACATAAACTCAAAGGCTCAGTCACAAAACTTATGCCAAGATATGATATTATGGTGATTTTAAACATTTTGTGATATATTGCAATTTATAACCTCTTTTCCACATCCCCAAAAGGAAACATATTTTATCTAAAAGTGTTCATTTCACATAAAATGGGATTGTATAAACCATTTAATAAAAAGATTGATACTTGGGCCTGGAATCAGATTAAAGTAAGATGATTTCAATATGAAATGAAGTTAGGACTTCTGCGTTGCACTTGATCACTTTATACTGTATCATGGGACATAAACTCAAAGGCTCAGTCACAAACACATCTATAGTGTTATCACCATTTGCCTTAAAGTCCTGGTCAGGAAACTTTTTCTGCAGTCTTCGGACCATGGCTTCCTGCTTCTCCCAGTTTGGCTCTTTGCTGTCATCTTCTTCTTCAGAATCCTTTTGGTTTGAATAAGAAATGGTGTATACAAAACTGAGAGGAACCCACCTCACCACCTCAAATATAATCTTTTGTGCATAAGGCCTCATTAATAATTAATTTGTGATTTTCTTATAAATATATGCAAACATTTGTCTGTGTTTTCTGTCTGTGTGAAAAAACAAGAAAATCTGTGGCATGGCTTTTGTTGTACTTGAAATTTAAATGACAAGATCTTAAAAATGTCTGCCACGGTTTTAAATTGAAAGGTTATCATTAGTAATCTTACCACTGATGACCTTCTCTTCTTGCTGGGTTGAATTTCACCACTTTCCTGAGAACTGCTGGATCCATCCTGCTTTCTTTTCCTGCTTTGGTCTGGGGCTAAGAACATAAAGCAGCCAGGGTTCTCAAAAGTAGACAACTGATTGAAAAATGTGTGTGTGTGTGTGTGTGTGTGTGTGTGTGTGTGTGTGTGTGATTTTCTGCAACATTTTCCACATATTTGAAATTACATCTTACTTTTCTCCATCTGCACACCAGCTTTAGTAATAACTTCTTGCATCAAGTGTTACATTTTTTTTTAAATTGCTCTGAGAATGATCTGAACATACCACAAAACACAAAAAAACTAATTAAAAACTATTGTTCAACCTTGTCAATTCCATGTGACAAATAAAACTTGATTGAATTGAGCATGGACTGTCATGTGCTTTTGAAAAAATCTATTGTTTACCTTCTTTATCACCAAACCTTAAAAGGCATGCAGCTACAGCCCCATCCAATGTGCTCGTGCTCCTAATAACCTGAAAATGGAACAGAACAAGGTGCTTTGAACAGAGAAAATCAAGAGATTTAAAAAAAGGGCCTGTGTCATATCAACAGGGTCCACATTATAGCTGGCTGTTACGTAAAATTAAATATGATATCCTAAAGTAATACCACAATGCAGAGCCTTCAAATTGGCTTTGGATGTCCCTGTAGTCAAACTTATGTGTTCTATGTTGAGAAGTTGCTACGCCTCTATCTTAACTCACCTCGAGGACCTCTGTCCTTGACAACTGAGGAAACATCTCCAGTAGTCTGTTGATGTTCTCCTCCATTTCTTGGTCCTCGTCATCCGTGTGATCTGATGCCACATTTTGGGATGATTTCCCTTTGGGATTCCTACAGAAGACAAGACAAGATGACGGCGAAGAAGTTATGAATCAGCATGAACACGAGAAATCGTAATTCATTTCAGTTTGTACTTACTTGAACTTCCTGGTTAATGGTATTTTGGTCTTTGTTTCAGAGAGAAGCTCATCCTCCTCCAAGTCAATTGTAATGACTTCTTCAAAAACCACTCCTCGCGCATGGGGCTTTGGTGAGGCTTTGACAGGTTTCATCTGAGCTGGACAGCGCAATGTTAAAAACAAGTTAGCATATGCATTCATGGCAGTAATGCACACTACAATACTGTCAACTTAAGGCTTGGCTTCCCTACTATTTAAATGCAACATGTTGCAAGTGGGGTGATTACAGGAAGGAGAGTGACACCTGAGACTATTGACCAGTAACTCTGGTAGGCTTAGGGGTCATGTAACATCAGAAATTGCTACATTGTGCCATGCCCCCAAACAATATTGTTACATACCATAAGAGCATTTTTCTGGTGTTAAATGATGTTGAGTAAAGAGATATTGTCTGAAAGCTCCAATAGCCATTTTTAAAATACCTTTACATTATTTACAGACACACTGCCTTCAAAAGTACTGTGATATTTGACTTGTCACTATTTCCCAGGTGCAACACAGGCACACAATCTCACTGCAATGATAAAGATGTTGCAGCTCTAGATAACGGTACACCAGAAACTAAGACCGGTTTGGTACATTGGGCGCAAACCCCACTGTTACTTCAGGAAACAGTCTCTTTGACCTGCGAGGAAAGGACAGCATGTTAATAATAACCATGTTACCTAACTACTGCTAACGATAGCATACTTGACATATCTGGCTAACAGCATCGTAAGCTAACGTTAGCTTTATATATCTGCTAACGTTAGTTACCTGGCTTGTTCTCCTTCTCAGACTCTGGACTTTTGGAGCCGCTATCCTGGTCTTTGTTTGTTGTCGTCGTCGCCGCCTTCTTGTCAAAACGAAAGCGGTCTAAATTGTACATGTTAACAGTCAATTCGTGTCTGACAGCGGCAGCTCTTTGTCTCTTTCAAGTCAGCAGTATTTTCTCTGCCCTGCCGCATGAAGCCCAATGTTCCTGTTTGCCAATGAGACAGCCTAACGTTTACTGAGAGCGTCGGGCGTTAGCATAGCAGCCAGGACAACAGACCTGAAGACGGCGGGTTTTAGCTATGTCACTGCTCCGTTCCAGTTTAAAATGTATTTATCTATAAAACACTGATTTAATATCAAAGACGGTTGTTTGACCCGGGGTCCAATTAGGTTTGTTGTATCTCGACCCTTGATTACAGCCGGTTTCCCGCGAAGTCCAGCGGCCCTAGAGGATGTGATGCCGGGCCGGCTCCGCTTATTGGTCAGACGAAGAGGTGGGCGGAAACTCACGGATGAGTCAAGATAACACAATGTAGTCTACTTCCGGTTCTGCTCAAATTCCGTTGGCCTCGTCGTTTTACAGTGTGGTAAAACGGTGTACCAGCGATAAAGTTTGCAAACAAGTGCTCACCATAGACTGTAACGGTCTATGGTGCTCACTGAGCTGTGAAGAAGAAGATCTCTAGTTAAAAAACAACTCCTTCCTTGGGACATACTTAACTTGTGATGTTTTGCACTTTATACTCTTTGCACTGTAGCACATGCACTTTAGGCCATATATCACTTTAGGCCATATATATATATATATATATATATATATATATATATATATATATATAGCAGAGAATGGTACATACAGAGCAATGTTTCTGTTGCTGAGGTAGACAACTCCCTGTAAGAAGAAACAGTAGTGTATGTAGCTATAATGAAATCCTGTTGGCAGCTTTGAAGGAGGTGTCTGGTTTTGTCAGGCAATACAACTGGAGAAAGCTTGAAGAAAATATAACTTAGATAAAGTCTATAATAAATGTATAGTGTCATCATCTTATATCATTCATTTCCTACATTTTTTTTCATCCAAATTGGCACATTTCAGTATCCAAATGTATTTAAATTTAAACTTTTCTCGCATTGCATGTTTTGACTTGTCGAACCAGGGAAAGCAAAGGCATAGGCTAACTAGCATAGCAATAGCACAAAGTTGCAGTCATTATCAGTCATTATTATTAGAATCATAATCAGAAAAGTGTTTATAGGCACAGTAAGTTACACCTACGCCTATGTAGAATTTGCCTTGGTTTTTGGTGCATAGGCCTGCATAAACAAACAAACATTTTGAACATTAATAAGAATATACAACACATACAGAAACAAATCTATCTACAAAGAAAAACAAAACAGCTGTTTAGCATAGAAAAAGTAGGTTGAATGGGTTGAGCAGCATGTAAAAAATATATAGTGTTATTAGTTTCACCTGTGTTTGACAGGTTTTATGAAAAGTAAAACAGAACTATTATCAACAAAACTACAGACTTCCTAATTATTTAGTCGAATTCCCCTGTTTCTGTGTGTTGTCCACTAGATGCCACACTCAAAAGGGAAACTGACCATATTTTGCTGGTGAGTCAGAGACTGTCAAACATTTCATGATCAACAGGGGGAAGCAGATATACATTCTTTAAGTTGGGCTAAGGGTATGTGAAGAGGTCTACCTGCAAATTGAATGCTACCCCTTTGTAACTTCTTTATCTGTATGTGTATGCGTTTTTTGTGCTCTTATTGAAGGTAATTTTGGAAGGACAAGTACTGTGTCTAATGATTTGAACAACTTATTATACACTGTGTCTGTGGTCCGGTACCATTGCACTGATAACATGCTCTTACACAAAAACTCTTGTGTGCTGGGTCTCTGTGCCCCATTGTGAGGTACACCCTTCTTAATTCAATGACAAAGAGTTACAAAACACTATGTAGCATCTGACATGGAATTGAAGTCAGTCCCTCTTAATTTGGAAAAAGATCTAATGAAAGCTGTTCAAAGACGATTCTAAAGTTTAAATGAAAGACTCTGTTTGTTTATCTGAGTTTGATTTAAAAAAAAAAAAAATTCATGCACTAACCAGCCAGGTTGACATGAGTTTGTGGTTTTCTGGCTTTTGGAAAGAGTTGTGCATGTTCACTAACACAGTATTAGTTATTAGTCTGTCAACATAAAGTTGATAAAGATTATAACATGTTCAAATGAATTGGTTGCATAGGACTGTATTATCAGAGTGACAACGTTATTTTTGAATGGCAACAGACTCACAAAAATCTGCAACTTCCCTGAGGAACCACCACAGCCATTGTAACTCCTTTCTTCATTTGGTCTTGTTAGTCAAAGTCATGGGCAAATGCAGATACCCCTCTTCATACACACACATACACACACACACACACACACACACACACACACACACACACACACACACACACACCTCGTACGATTTACTCCTCAGTATTATTGACATTTTACAAGATTTAAAACAACAGTCTAATCATAACACAGCAGGTTTGTATACATTTGGTCCAATTTGTGCTGCAGAAAATGGTACATGGTTTAATGAAAAATCATTAAAAATGGCCTCAAAAAGAAATTAAATATAACAACAATCATGTACATTAAATGTCACACTTTTTGCATGAGCCACCTATGTTGTATTTATCAACCTAACACAGATATGTAAACACTTCACCACTAATGGACTTACACCTGTAGACTTTGCTCAGATACAGTGAATATATTATGATTAGATTGGGTCCTCTCATCAGAACACCACAGCGCCATCCTGCCGCCTTACTGTCGCCCCCACCATCGTCATGGAGACCATGTAAGTTAATGCATGTGTGTGCGTGTATATGTGTGTGTGTGTTTGTGCTCTACCCTGGGCACAATAGGCAGACTGACACAGAGTCTGATAGGGGTCATGACCCCTAACAGCAGGAAGCTCAAACTGTGGCTCCTTGCCTTCTCCTGTTCTGGTCAAGGTTTTTGTATGTGTGTGTGTATGTGTGTACATGAGTGTGTGTATGTGTGTGCTTGCGTGCATGTGTGTCGTACATCTGCATTAGGATAGACTTTTTTGTTGTTTTCTTCTTTATTTTTGTCAGGGTTGTTGCCCATATGTGTCAGTTTACTATGTGGGTGTCTATGTGTGTATGAAATCAAACACACCCACACACGCAGTCAGACAAGCAGGCGCATATGCAACAACACAGAAATATAAATCATCATCATCGTCCTGAGGTAAGTCGTAAATACACACAATCGCAGTGATGAGTACTGTGGATGTTTTAATGGACGTTCTGGCTTGAGGCGATAACTGAGATAACAGCCTGGGGGAAAGAAACGCACCCACACACACACACGCTAGAACAAATAGGTAGAACAAATGGAGTTGAGCGTGCATACTGTATGTATGAGTACTTCTCATACTATACATACTGTACATGTATGTACAGTATGTATGTAACATTTGTATATTAAATGCATGTGTCAAGTGCATGTGTACTTGCATGTGTGTCTGCATATGTGTGTGTTATTAAGGTTGGTGTCATTGGTGCATGGTGTCCCAGTGGACTCGTCACAAAGTCTGTCACCACCCAGTCACCATGGCGCCCAACTTGGCCGAGACCCGACGGCGGCAGGGAGCACCTTGTCACCGTGGTAACATGTCTGGGATGTAACCACCCCCACCCCCTAAGAAATACACTGAGAGACAAACACCACCCCATATGAAGGATCTTTCTAAGGGAAGAATACATTTAATGTTAATAAAATAATTGTAGCATTCACTGATAAGGCTTTCTGGTGAGAGACAGAGAGAAATAGATAGATGAAGGCCACAAGCCGAAACGCCTCGGTTTTACAATAACGTTCTGTATGCTACAAGTGTCTCTGGGGTTTTTAACCTCTTCATATGAAAATAATACAAAATAGACAGGCATTTGTTTTACCTAAAACCCTTCTCTGTGGCTCTTGAATATTTCTCTTTTTTCTTGTACTGATTTAACAATTTCAGAAAATTATCAATGCCATACACAAAACACTGTTATCCAAAAGTTTTCATTTGTTATCAATTCAATATAACACTTTGGAGAGATAACACAGATAAGATGATATTGTAGAGATAAAAAGAACATTAAATGTCATTGGCCAAGTTTCAACAGTAAAAGTTCCATATACATACCAGCGTACAAAGTTGGACAACATAGAGGAATACCAAATTAAGAAGCCAGAGCAGAGTACCTATGATGTCAAAATGCTATGCTGCTGGAAATCATCTGGCCTGTTGATATGTCTCTGCAGACCAAAAATGATTTGGCTGAGATAAGATAAGATAAGATGAGATAAGATAAGATAAGATAAGATAAGATAAGATAAGATAAGATAAGATAAGATAAGATAAGATGAGATAAGATAAGATAAGATAAGATAAGATGAGATAAGATAAGATAAGATAAGATAAGATAAGATAAGATAAGATAAGCCTTTATTGTCTCCTATAGGATAAATTTGTCTTGGGTATTCAAGAGAAACAAATGGTGACACATTGCGAATACACACACACAATAAACATACAGTTAACCTACACAGAACATAATCATACATGATCTCATCCAATGCTTCAATTAACATCTAATGACCACACACAATACCCCCCCACTCCTTTCCTAACATTCACAGAAGAACAGAAGAGAACCCACAACACATCGTCCCAATATTGATAATTATTGTACATTTCCTGTTAACTCATGCTGTAGTCAATAACTTCTGTATTGCACAATGCCCAATTGCATACTACCATATCAAATGTACATAATATATACAGTTTATATATATACTGTATATATATTGCACCAGCACCCTATCATTGCACATCTTATAACCATAATGTTAAGTACCACAAGTCTTATTTAGTAGTCTTAGTCACAAATACATCCCTGCAGCCAATACACACACACACACACACACACACACACACACACACACACACACACACACACACACACAACTTATCTGTTATCATTCATTAATTTGATTGAAAACAACACAAATGAGAGCGTGTACCTGTTAAGCTTGCAGTTTGGTAACCTGTACCTTCTGCCTGAAGGCATCATCTCAAACTCACTATACACTATACACTATATATATTGATCCAGTAGACTGAAGTAGGACGCGATACTATGTTGTAACCAAAAAAATCCAAAAACAATTGTTCATAAAAAAGTTGCTGAAAAGAGAAGTAGTGTATATGAATGTAAGCATTTGCAACATACAGGTGAGCAGTGGTTAATGTTCTACAGAAGAAGTTGTTGGCAACGAAAATCTTAGGCCTCAGGCCTCAACATCGCCTACTAAATACTATTTCTGAGACACGGCAGCCATCTTAATTTAGTGCTTCCTACTTTAGTGCTGCTGGATCTCTGTGAAAAGTCTTTTACAGATGTTTGTCTCATTGTTCTGCAGTGAAAATGTGCCACTACTGCAATCCATTGTAACTGACAAAGTCATGCTGACCACAACTGCTGTTCTTTAAAGAGGGAAACCACAAACTTTCACTATCCACCTTTCAAACATACAGGGCTGAGTGTTTTGATAATAATAGAAATAATAGATTTTTTGGCAAACAATATCATAAGAGAACACAACTCAAGCCTAGTTTATGCATAGCTAATCTGGCTCAACAGATTGACATTGCTGAGAGAAAGCCTGACATCAGACATCTCTCTCCTTCCACTATCTCCAATATCTATTTTGCAAGGGCATGGTTGCTGTATCCGGGGCTTAGCTCTGCCCAGGATGGTTCTGATTGGTTTAAAGAAATGCAAACAATCAAGAGCATTTTTTTCCCCTATCCCAGAATAGATAAACCATGTAACCAGCGCAGTGGAATAGGTCTGGCAATGTGTGATTAATTTATAGTTAATGCATGACTCATGGTGATTTAATGTAAAATCTGGCATAAAAAAGATCATCAGTTTATTAACATTACATGTCACTGACTTTGCTGTACATTAGTTAAGTGGACAAAACTTCCCAGACCATGATCAACCCATATGATTTTATTTTGGGTGCACAGTGCTGGCCTTAGGGACTTTTGTTAACAGAGATATTGCGGCTTGCAGCAAAGTATAATACATATACAGTAGTTGGCAGAAGCAGCAACATTTCCATAGCACCATAATTTGCAGACTTTCATATTGATGTCATCAAAAACACTCTTAAATGATCTTATCTTCCAACACTCATTTAAGTTCTTTTGTAGTGCTTTTGTTTAGTCATCACTCATGTATGTAACCTCTCTCTCTCTCTCTGCAGGCAAAGAGAAACAGCTGCAGGGGAGAAAGCAGCCGAGACAACCCACCAATCACAGAGAGACAATGACTGATCCTCCTGGCTTCCTTACACAACATCAGTCAAACTGAGCTTTGTTAGCGCGCGGCATTCCTCTGTATTGTCCTCCTGCTTACACTCCTTAATCACACAATGTTAATTTCATCTAAATCATATATTTCTTTCAGACATTCATATTTTGATGCTGTACCAAAGGTGCTGTACACCACTCATTTGTTTTTGACAGTGGGTTATTATTATTGTTAACATGTATGGCTATGAAATGAAGAAAAGTTTTCATTTGCCTAAAGTGTGGTTTAAATAAAAGCTTGCCCTTCATTATACACTCTTTTTTAGCAGCGGATCAGTGGATGCAGTCAACTTCCTTGGGTCTGTCACATTATCACAGTGTTTTAATTAAACAGAAGGAGACGTGCAGAAAGACAGGGGGACAATGACTGATCCCCAGGCTGCCTTACAGAACATTGTTCAGACAGAGCTTTGTTGGTGTTGCAGGCCTTTGCATTGTCCTCCTGTCTACAATTGTTTGAATCAAATGATGCCAATTATGTCTCTGTCACTTAGACATGTAATATTGTGAGCTATATGATTCATAGTTCTACTTTTTCCAAAACTTGAGTTGTTTGGGAAATGATCTATATACAACAATGTCAAGAAGTGGTTGCCATATCTGGATTGCTTGGTGTAGTCATGATCAAAATATGGAGAGTTGAGATATATATATACTCCTGCAAAATGACAACCATTTTCACTTTTGTTGCTTTAGCATTTCCCACAGTTTTTTATTCCAGTTTAGATTGACCTTGAGATGTAAACATGCATGCCTTATCTGGCAAACATTAAGTAAATGATTACTTTTAATTTTACTGGTTGACTATGACAAAATGTATTTGTGCACTGAGTAATTCGTAATCCAATTTGAAGCACAGGCAACATGGCAAACATACTGCAAGATTTAGCCTAGATGACTGAACTCCTTTAAATAACTTTACAAAACAAATGGTATGGTCTTATACACAACATGCAGTAGTTCACCAATGTCTAATGGTCACTATTTGTTTTAAATAGACTTGCATTTGTTGTTTTTGACTGACTTCTCATTCTCTTTCCACAACTTCAAAAGCTCCTGCAATTGGGATTCCATTGAACAAAGATATCTGGAGTCACAGTGAGTATACTGAAATTTGCTTACATTATCATATTTGACAGCAGTTTGATAGACTTTATAATCAGGATACATAAACATCTTCCAGTCTAATAATGAAGCAGATACACGTGCAAAAAAACGTGCATCTACGAGATGTAGTGACATTTTGATCTAATTTACCATAACTGTGGAGAAGTGGGGCTAGACACGAAGATAATGAAAAACTCGTTAAGCTATTCTTTAGCTGGCAGACAAGCTGAGACAACTGTGAGTGTGTGTGTTTCTGTGTGTGTTTCCTGGTGTCTCTATTCTGTACGCTGACAGAGAGGTTGAGACGACTGAGATGGGAATGTCAGCACAGGATCAGAAACCCTGCTGGTGGACACCAGTTGGGGGTCTGTCTCCTCTGGGACGCCTCTGCATCCAAATATGTGTGTGTTTGATAAGGAGTGTGAATAAGCATATGTGTATGTGTGTGTGTGCATTTTAACGTTAATGTGTGTACATCATAAATATGTGCGTGTCTCCGTGAATCTTAGGGGCCAGTGTCTGGGCCTTTTTAGGGGGGGGAAGGGAGGTTAGTGTGGTGACAGCCTCAGCTGTGTTGAATTGTGGGAGAAAAAGAGCTGACGCGACGGGTGTTGATGTCTGACATGACCCCTCTCAGCAGGCGCACCACGGGGAGCTGGGAGCTGCTGCTGACTGAGTGTGTTTGTGTGTGTGTGTGTGTGTGTAAGTGGGATGGTGAAGGAAAGTGAAGGCGTTAGAAAGTAAGCAACGGGAAAAGTAAAAAGAAATCTTGACAGTATAGAAACAAACTTTTCTTTCATTTTTTTTCTTTCAAATCCTGATCTCTCTGAAACTAACAGCAGAGTCACTTTCTCTGTGAAACACCACCTTGATGAACACGATACTGGAATTCTGCTGTGTAACCCAATCTTGTCCGGCTCTTTACCTCCTCCACTTTCCATTTTCTCTCCCTCCATATCATATACCTCTTCTTGACCTTCTCACTCTTTGTTAGCGTCCTTGTTCTCCCCTCCTTCTGTCGCTATCTCGCTTCCTCAGTCTCTCCTGAAGGTGCATTCAGCTTAGTAAAGTGATCTACGGGGTGCTATGCTGCTGCTTGTTGGGCTCGCAATTCTTCCTCTCTTTTACCCCATTTTGCGCTTCACAGTTTCTCATCTTTCTTTGCATCATCTCTCTATCCTTTCTTCTTCCTTCATTCCCTTCCACACACAAACACACACACACACACACACACACACACCTTCGTCCCTTTCTATTCACTGTCTCTCCACTCTGGGTCCACTGCTTTGCCATCAGTCTCCGATAAGTGCCCACAAAGCCCCCACTGTCTAGTGTGACCCTCTATTCTTCCCCCATACCCTCTCCTTCTCTCCTTCTCTCCCCGTCCTGGAGCAGCCAAGCGTGAGGTAAAGAGGAGGAGCCGTTTATCTTGTGCACACACCCCAAGTTGTCCCCCCGTCCCATCTCTTTCTCCCCGTCATACTTTTTTGTTTCTCACGCGATTTATGCTCCGGTCACATCCTATTACTTTTTTCAACTTTCTGTCATTCGCTTTTTCTTTCCTCTCTCTTCTTCGTCTAACTTCCCTCCGCTCGCAGGGAGACCTTGCCCTTGTGCTCTCACAATGGACGCTGCTGCTTTTAATGTGGGACAATGGGACGGATCTGAAAGGTTAGCCAGATCTTTGCACTGTATCCCATGCACTCTCCTCCCTCCACTGATCCTTCTCTTTATTTCCACTGGCACCTACACCAGCCTTTTTTCTCCACCCAAATCCTTGGATCCTTTATTCTGAACAGCTTCATTAACATCTTAATTCAAACAAACCAGGTGTAATCAAGGTGTTTGTGTACATGTGAAATTATAAGTCTTTCCTGGTTTTCTCCCCCTCCCTTTCATCCCCCGTCCACTCCTGTCAATCAGCAAGTCAGTCAGTCTACCAGCCATCACTCTGAAAGTCTGAGTGGTACTAATGGGTCTTGTTAGCCACTTAACTACCTACCTTGCGCTCTCTCTCCAAGTATGAATAGAATAACCCTAATGGTGCTTGTTTGCCACTCCACTGCTCTACCTTATCCTCCCATGGCTTTATCATTGCTGATCAGTGTACCTGGAGATAGGTCTGTGTGTTAGTGTGCCGTATCCTCTTCCTTGTGCTTTTATCAGTCCTGATCAGTGTACCCGGAGTTCTCTGTGAGGGACCCCGCCTGAGAAGGTCATGTTTTCATTCGCCCCAACTGGCTCGCTGACCGATAAGACAATTTGTCAGGTGGAAATAAGAGATGCCTTTTCTTGGTTATCTGGGAGAAGACAGATGGAGGAAGGAGATTTAGACGTAGAGACAGGGAAGAAGTAACATGAGGGGAAAAGAAGTATAGCATGTGAAACTCAGTTTGTCTAAATCCTGAAGTCTTTACTATTATAAAAGAGAAACCCAATGTATGAAAATACCAACAGCACAAATACTGAAAGCGTAAATCCAACAAAACCTTGTCACTTGTCCAAGTAACTGGCATGCCTGCAGCGTAAACAGCTTAATAAAGCAGCTTAAAAGTCACACTTGTTTTGCTCAAATTCAGTTAAGTTCAACCTCACAGTCTGCCATTTTTAATATCTACTACATGCCATTTTACACATCTTGTTATAAATTGCATACCTGGATCTGGCAAACAGCCTGTAATGTGACAAATAGTTTCAATATGTGATGATTACCCCATGATTTACACAATATGTATGTGTAAAAGTGGTATTACTTACCAAAGAGTTTAGGGAGTTGAAGTTTCTGCAGGACACAAGCCCCTTTTCCCCCTGCAGAATGGTGCTTTCTGCTAGAAGACAAGATGAAGATAGAAACTATGTCTGTCATCATTCCCACCTCGATTAGTGCTGCAGAGCCCAAGTGAGGTTGTCTCAAATGTTTCACCATAGAGGTGAACGTGCAACGAAACAATCTAAATTACCACATTGTTCCATGTGCTTTCTGGTGGTTTTGAAGAGAAGTGGAACCAATGTAGCATGCACAAAAAAGTGTGACTTTTCTTGTGGTTACTTCTGGACCTTCTCATCAGTATTCACTCCCTCTCCCTCAGGCTTCCCACTCCGGCCCTCACTAATCTAATCACCTCCTCTGCAGACTCTTCCAAAGCCTCCAATAGTCCAGCCATGGTCCCTTAATCGACATGTTATTGCCCACAATCACATTTAAAGCACAGAGGAAAATCTGCACAGATGCGATTGTGTCGGCTGCTAATCCAATAATACCCCGCTCACTTCTCTTTTGCTCGGCATCTTTCATCTTCAAAAACAAGGTGACAGTGTTTTAATTTTCATTGTCGGGTTACTCTCCATCAATTTAGCTCACAGTGTGTGGTGGAGTTTATGGAGCGAGACACATATAGGTGTGGGTTATAGTACAAGCTTTTATTTCTCTCCTATGGGAAAATAAAAAGCAGGGTTTTTGGTTTTTGATGTGATTAAAATAATAGCTTTCTCTTATTGTTTACACACCAAGGTAGTGACTATTGGATCACACTGGGAAGATTTGTTTGAACCAGGCGGTTTGGCGCTGACTATTTGGCTTTGATAATTGATGTCAGTCAGTGGGGTCAGTGTACAAAATGTTTTTCAGAAGGCAAAGGCCCTGCTCTGTGGTGGTGGATAGCATAACCACCCTTTTTACTCTGGGGAAGGAAACAGGGCAACAAACACAGTGAGAAATACTGAAACTATTTTTTTGTTAACGCCTTCAATCTCATTTGCTAAATTCATCAAAGCTGCTTGTAGCAATCGATCCTGTAAGTCAGAAAAACACACAGACTGAAAAGAGACAAACACACGGGCTGCCTGAACCAGCCACTAAAACAGGGTCGTGTGTTACACTGTGCTGCCGCCAGTGGTCTGACAGAAAGAACCCTAGCCGGCCCATTGTGCTGCTTGCAGTGTTACATAGACTTTCCTTATCCTGGTCAGCAAAGTGGTTAGTCAGGTGGCCGATGGACCATCCTTGGAAGGACTTGAGTGAACCTCTCCATGGGGAAAGAAAATGTGTGTGTGTGTGTGTGTGTGTGTGTGTGTGTGTCCCAACCCCAAGCCTCCGGGTCAGAGTTCCTGACACATACTCACACCCAAGGGGGCAACGAAATAATTAACTCTGACTATGATTGACAGACAGTTCACCACACTGACACACACACACACACACACACACACACACACACACACACGCACACACACACACACACACAGGGCGTTACTTTCCCATAATCAGCAGTGTAGACAAGACAGATGACCTGTGTACTTCTTTGTGTTTCCGTATAGTTAAAAATAAAGAAAAGCGTTTCAAAGGTACTAAACTAAGTGACAAACAATACTAATGATTACAATGATGCATGGTAACATTAGCGTTTTGTTTTCTTTTGATGCTTACCTAACAACTGAATGTCATTTAGACATTGATGTGATTAAACAATAAATGCATTCTGTAGGCATATGACTATGAGTAATCACTTCTATTTCTGGCCTTTGTGTGTTAATCTCTAAAAATCTCATATTACATAGAAAGCAAAGAAATGACTCAAACCTAGGGGTGGGAATCACCAGACGCCTCCCGATACGATATCATCACAATACTTATGCAATGATACAATATTATTGTGATTTCAGCTATATATTGCAATTTATTACCTTTTTCCCAACTTCTAATGTTTCCCAATTTCAAATGATGTCCCCAAAAGGACACTTTGTCAACCTCTGTTTAAAAGATATTTTCCTCTGTTTGTTCATATCCCCTTCAGTTATTGAAAAATGGGATTGTCAATCAGACAAACTGACCAACACATATAATAAAAGATCAATACTTGGCGCCTGTGTATCAATATAATATTGCCACTGAAAATATCGCAATACTATGCTGTATCAATTGTTCCCCCCACCCCTACTCAAACCCTCATCACCTAACTCATTTTTTCTGTTAAGTGTCTGCTAAATCCTGTATTATCATATATAATGAAATTGGCTTTAAGAGGAAAAATAAGAGAGAGAAAAAGAAAAGGGAGTATCTTGTTCTTGGAGGTCCTGTAACACATACAGCTCTGTTTCAGATATAATGTTCACTTTTAAAGGGTGCATTTAAAGTGTGGGTGTGTGTGGGGTGGACGGGAGGCTGTAAAAGCGGGTCTGGGAGGGTGGATAGGGGGATAACCTGTGGATCGAAGTGGTGTGCCTCCCCCTGCCCGCCCTCTATCCTCTTGACTCTGAGAGGCCGTTTTTCTCTACGGCCACAAAGAAAGAGGGGTCGGATTGCGCCGGCACATTCACCGGCCCACTTTGTTATTAAATGGCTTTGTTTAGTTGTGACACTGTAGACACCCAACACCTTCCAAGAATCCAAACTCTTCTGTGGGGGAGTACAGAGGGCAGGTGGGTGGTGTGCAGGCGTGAGGAGGGGTGAAGAGGTAGCTGAGAAGCGGCATGAAGGGATCAGAAAGGAGGACATTTCGGGGGTTGGAACTAGTTTTATGGGAATCTTCATAGCATCATCTCTCTCCCAATCTTCCTCTCTTTTGGTGGTTGATGGTTTTCTGTCCTGTCTCCTTACTAAATAAAGTGTGTTTCATCTATGTGCCTGTGCCCCACCCTGTTCCATACAGCCCCCCTCCCCGTTTAATCTTTCCCCCCTCTGAGTGTTTAAGCAGCTTAACACAGCGGGATCTGGACTGCTCAGTCTATATTGGCTGATGCTTGACAGCTAATACAGGACTAATGCTAGGCTTAGCCTCACTTTTATATGGCACTTTCTGCAAGTGTTCAGAAATACAGTATGTAATGCTGTATATGCATACGCATGTGCAAATACTCCAACAAACATGTATGCACCATCTCATTTAATACCCCTTTTCCTCCAAGAAAAACAGTGGTCTTATCAACTTTAGCAAATGAATTCATTCCTTTACTCAGTTGCTTTTAAATTATATATATTTCAATTTAGTTAGCCAGTTTTTTTAGTCATCATGTTTTTAGCTAGCCAGTACAGACATGACAATAAACAATTGAGAGAGAGAGAGAGAGAGAGAGAGAGACAACAAGACAGAATGATGTAATTCAAACAACTAAATGCATTTAGTATGTTCTTGTTTTTTAACAAGTCCTCTTTTGATTTATAAAAGGAAAAAAGCTCATGTATAAATATAGCATTTACACAATGAAGCTTCTCAAAACTGATATAAAAAGAGGACACAATTAATTTGCTTAGTATGCATTATGTTCTTTTTTAGATCTTTAATCTAAAGAATTATTTATTTTTTCCTTAATTCAAGGCTTTTGAAATCATTTTAAACTAACTTTTTTAAGATGCAAGGGTTATAATGATATATTTAAGAATCTACTTATTATTTAAATGGACAACATATGTAGCAATACATATGGGCAGCCTTTGTAAATGCTTCTTGTTTAGTGTTGGGCAAGTTACTTACAAAATGTAAGGTTGTCTAAAGGTAATGGTCAATTACTGTGATTAAAACTCACTATCTACATTATTTACAGTACTTGACTTACAGCTGATATGTGAAAAGGTATACAACTTTATTTGTAACAGTAATTTAGTTTTACTGCGAACGTCACAGGAAGTGCTTTTATTTTGAAGTAAAATACACGGAAGTTGTTTGTTGTGTACTCTTGCTAGCTTACTGAGATGAACGTGAGACGCTAGATGCTAAACGTGTCTGCTCACTTGGTTGTCATTCGAAGCCATTCCACTACAGGCATAGTAACTCTTCACTCTCCACGGCTGATAAAATGCAATGATATTCACGTATAGCAAGCCTTAACATTAATTCCCGACATGTCTCTATATGTCAGCCGCTCGGACACACTGCTGTCCGCGCTGACGTACCGTCACCTGTTGGGACACAGATGGTGTCCCTACCTGTCTGGTTCTGGTTCTAACCGCGGGAAGACGGGACAGCTCGCTTCAACGCAGCGTAAGACCCCCCGAAAATAATATCCATCTCACAAATGCATCTGCAGTCACCTCAACCAACGAATACACCAACAGGAAATACTCACTAACACTTTTCCCTGTGTAGAAATGTTTCGCGATGTTGGTGAATTCTTAACAAAAAACTAAAAAAAACACCACTTAATGTTGCGTTAAAATGCGTTGTAACTCGCGGTACTGAGATTGTAACGAGTATAATATTACCGAAATGTAATTAATAATGCGTTACATTACTGGGTTACAGGAACAAGGCGTACACTATACTGTAATTGCGTTACTTTTGTAACGCGTTACTCCAAACACTATTCTTGATATGCTTGACAAGGCAGCAGTACCTGAGCTCACAGGGGCCATGGAGTCAATTGCTACACATAGGCCGTGCATTGAAGGGCAGGGGTGGCACACACACACACACACACACACACACACACACACACACACACACACACACGCACACGCACACACGATCCAATCCAAAGACATACACAGAACATCCCAAAGGATGCATCGTGCATTGGCGGGCTGCAAATCCAACCTCGTCAAAAACCATCCGGCTATGGGCGGCTGACTTCACCTGCTATACTATTCACTCTTTTGGAGGAAAAATGTGTGTGTGTGTGTGTGTGTGTGTGTGTGTGTGTGTGCGTGCGTGTGTGAGAGAGAGAGAGAATAAAAGCAAGAAGGGAAAAGAACTAAAAAGATAGAGAGTGTATGCGTCTGGGAGTAAAATAATGGATAAAGAGACATGGAAAGAGAGTAAGGGAAAGACTATCTGCTGCATTAACCTTCCCCTCCACAGTGCCAGTCTTTTCTGCACTTCTCTTTCAGCAGGGAGGACCCAGGGGATGGTAATGCTAAGCTCCACTCCATTCTTCCACCAGAAACTTTGATTTCCTATTAGGTTCCTCCTGATGGGGACTGATGGGGAAAGGAGGGTAGGAGAGGAAGGCCGGATGGATGGACACCGAGATGGAGGGCAGAGGAAAGAAAAAAAAAAGAGTGGTTGAAAGAAAAGTGGCCAAAAGCAGAACAAAAAAGGAGGAGGGTGGCAAAAACAGAAACAAATGCAGCAAGAGCAGAGAAGAGTAAAGATGAATGGGGAGGGCTGGCCACACATCACATGCAGAATGTCCGCTGCGGGACACTGGCTGTCCCTGTCCTGGGTACGGAGGGCATTGTTTACACTCAGCCCATTTAGTACTGACCTTTCCTAGCTGGCAGACATACAGACTGAGAGGTAAAAAGGCACGTTGGGTAGCAGACCGGATGGTATGCAGACAGACATGTGAGAGACAGTATGACAGGTTTGTAAGGATGCAGAGAGATAAGAAGGCCGGCAGAACAACAACTAAGTATTCAAAAAGGCAGAAAAGAAATGGGTGTGTAGTCTGATAGACAGGTAGTTTTTTTTGTTGATGCCGTAATTTCTTTGTATCTGAACTAACAACCACGTGAACAAAGTTTAAGGATAAGGCTGGAGATATTGTACTTGTCTTCTTGTCAAAATATTCCATGAGACAACAAAAACCAACAATGCTTTAGTCCATCTCACAATACTTTCCAAATGCCCAACCCTGTCTTTGGCTCTCAGCCTCAAGCCAAATGGTAACTAGGATATAAATCTTTCAAATGGATCAGAAATATATGTTTGAAAAAGGTAAAATTATTTCCTAAAACAGCTGGGCACTGTAGCAAAGTTTACCAAAACAGGATAAAATCAAACTGACAACAAACAAAGTTCCCTCACAGGAAAAATCTAATTCTTTTGATTTGATTTTGATCCTTTTTTGGGACTACAATTGAGCTCTATGGCACAGAGGAAGCTATATCAGGATTTGGTTGCACAGACATGACAATCTAACTAAAATGGAAGGAGTCTCTACAGCAATACAGGAGGCAAAGCAATCGGCCCGTTTTGAACGGGCACTGCACTAGTAAGAAAAATACAGACTATCACCAGACTTATCATTTGACCCAGAGAAGTAGAAAGACAGTGGGCAGAAAGTGGACAAATAGACACGTTTGTTATTCCTTCGCCCAATAGCAACCTCAATAAGTTATCACCAACATCTACAATCTTAGCGTGAACATCCATAGTGACCTTTGCCTGAACCAAGGCTAGGATAGCACCAAAGCAATGAATATATTATTATCACATTACATGAGACACATACATGTGGCCTGCGTTTTGTGTCACACTACAGTACATGACCTTACATGAGGACAATGCAGCTCTATACAAGGAGCCCAACATCAACCGATCTCTATTGTCGTCTCACTACTCTTACAGACATTGTGTTGTTAACCCCGTTAGGAAGACAAATATAGAACGGCTGCTTAATTTTAACACGTGGCATATCAAGTGACTTTCTTTGGGGGGGATGAATACAGCAATTTCTGCAGGCATGAGTTTTGAAAAAAAAAGTGAATTATCAATTGATTATTTATTAAAACTAACAGCTACTTGCTGATGGTTATACTTGACTAACCAAAGCACCTTCCAAGACAGGCCCTGTCAACAAATGTCTCTTGACAACAGCATTTATCTGTGTTTTTGTGGTAAGTAGTTAGCATGTTGTGTGTGGGAAAGAGGGATGAGACATATTAAAGTTGTGCAGGCGAGACAGAGGCATACAGAGAGAGAGACAAAAGGAAGCAGGAGAGAGGTAGTTGGCGGGAGAATGATTGATTGACGTGGTCAGTGAGGCGTCACTGATCTCCAGGGGAGCCCCCCAAAAGAAGAGGATGTGGTGTGAAAACAGGCAGACTGCAGCACTAATCTGGGAGGAGGAGGAAGATAAGGACATCCACATCAACTACAAACAAACAAGAGTCAATGAGCTCCGAAATTTCTTACGTTTGCAATGTTAAAAGATTTTCATTTCACTAGTAGGCTACCTTTAACCGTAGGGCACTTTATTCTGTTTGATGTCTGATAGTTCAAAGCCTGCATTTTGGGATTAGGAAAGGTTTTTTTTTTTCCAAAAACCTACAAACTTAGTTCCAAAATTAGAAAAACTATGTCTTACTTAAAGAAAAAAGTGAGTAAAAGGTTGAATATCAATCAATCGATTAACATTTATTTATATAGCACTTACAGCAACCAGCAAGTATCCAAAGTGCTCAAAAGACAAGAATAAAACAACGTATCATACAACAAAAATATGAGACATAGAAAACATTAAAATCAGAAAAGGTTCCATAGAAACAGGAGAAGGAGACCACTACTACATGTTCAAAGCCATTCTAAACAAATGGGTTTTGAGTTGTGACCTAAAAAGAGCTACATCTGTAATAGTGCGAACATCAGGGGGCAACTTGTTCTAGAGTCTCGGGGCAGCAACTGAAAAAGCCTGATCACCCCCCCGTTTATACCTTGATCTTGGGACTTCTGGATTTGAAGACGGCAATGACCGGTTGTGCTCACGCAGCGTTAGAATCTCGGACAAATACTTCGGGGCCAGGGCATTTAAGGCCTAGAAAACAAACAACACAATCTTAAAATTGATTTTTAAACGCACAGGGAGCCAATGTAGGGTGTAGAGAACGGGAGTGACGTGGTCACGTCTAGATGCATTTGTTAAAAAGCCAGTGGCAGCATTTTGCACAAGTTGCAGTCGTGAGCCTGATCTCACAGTTAGTCAAACATCCTTTGTTTATGTGTTTGTGTTACCCTGCAGTGAGGCTGGCTAATCCATTACAGCAGTAGTCTATGTTATAGTCAAATGTCTATGTTATCCTGCTGGGATATCATGTTAGGGTCCTTAACATTTACAGATGCCCTACAGGCATGACCAACAGACAACAGAGAAGAAATATACTGAGAAACACCATTTAACTAACCCAGTGTACACTTTATGGCTTCCATTTTAATATCAAAACAGCTGTACTGTATAATGGATAGTGATGTGATGATTTGGAGATATTGTGGTTAGATTTTTAACAGACAAAATGACATTTTTAAAGCAACTCTTGATGAAAACAAACGCAAGTGTAGGTATTTAACCCTCATGTTGTCCCCGGGTCAAATTTGACCCATTTTCAGTTTTTTTATCACAAAAAATGGGCATTCAAAATAAACTGAAAATGTCAACATTAGAGATATCAAATAGCTTTGGAAAAAAACATCAAAAAAGCACCCAGAACATTGAAAAAGTGACAAAAATGTCAGAAAAAGCGATGCCGCTTGAGCTTTGTGTGAGGCTGTAGGTTCATAGAGCCACTGTTACGTTTCCTGTCGAGTTGAAAAGGTCTGTGTTGTACTGCGGGAAGTAGTACTGCTGTTCTGATCTAGCAGGGGCCTTGTTGTTTCTGAACGTGCCCTGCAGCTTGTTGTGTGTAATGAGACCACTCGAGAAATACATGATAGCACCGCTCCTCTGTTAGGTGGGTGAGGTGTCCAGCTGGGTGGACATTTCCTTAGGACTCTGAGTCCCTCTGGTTACAGAGGACAGAAGCAACACTTACAGTAAATAAACATTATTTCTTAGCTACCCCTAAATACACAGCATTTGGGTGGTATCATCATTTCAAGTGGATGTATTCTAGTTGTGACAGTGGGTTTTACAACATAATTCAACAATAATATTATAAACACCTGTTTAACAGATTGGTTTAGGCCCTTTAACTGTTTGCTATTTAATTAGCTTGAATACTTTTCTATGAGATTTGTGGATAGCTTTTCTCAAAAGGGTCTACCAACTGAAAGGTTGATTAAACCTACCTTTGGAGTGTGAAATTGAAGTGGTGGTAGTTATGTTAATGAAGAAATGTGTTCAAACTTTGAGTATTCCACAACACTACTACAGACTTATGGATTGCTAAAACAAGCCGATAAATTCAGAAAGCAAGTCAAATTGGATTTTATCTGGATTAACAGTAGTCTTGCATTGCCAGACCTATCTCCACACTACAGACGCTGGCTCTGCCAAATGGTCTCAGGATGGAACTTGTTTTGGTGGAACATTTGCACCTCACAAAAGGAAACGCCACATACAATATTAATCACAGCCATCCCCGCCAATCGGCCCCAAAACGTCCCAGTTTGTAAATCTTTACAATCATTCCCCGAAAGAACAAAACAGGCCTGCCTTCTTTACCAAATTTAGTTTAAAACTAAAAAAGCCATTTTCAGTATGTAGCCTGCTAACTTGAAGATGTTTTTGTGTTTCCCATAGCAAAGGGATTTTGAGACACACACACACAGAGCACGGTGAGGGGGCAAGTCGTAAAAATGTAGGCTTACTTCCATTGATGCAGAATAAATGACCAGAGACGTAACATGTAACATAATGTAACCCTGTGCCTTTAACATTTAATCCTATTTATAAGATGACATCATTTAAACAGAGCTTAGCGGTAAGGATAAGCAGCACTTTTAAAGATAAAAACACAGAAAACAGTAGCCCAACAGGTCAACCCTAAGCATAAACATATGAACAATTTTACATAACATGATGCAGTATATTCATTGGAAAATATGTTTTTTTTGTTGCTGAATGTAATGTAGAAACATACCATGCCTTAACTTTTGAAATGGTAAATGTTCTGAGATTGAAAATAGAACCAGTTGAACTTGGTTCCTTGGTTCTAAATTTGAAGCAATACAGTATAACAGTTGAACTTTGGCATTGTTGAATTTTTTTAAATTTTTGACAGGACAGTTAGGTGAGGAAGGGACAAGAAATCATCACAGGTTGGATTCAAACCCTGGACCTTTCCGTTGAGGAATAATCCTTGACTTGTGCACCTGCTCTACCACTGACCCAGCTTGGCCATGTTGGCATTGTGTAAAGCCTAATGCTATGGCATTGAACAGGATGCTGTCTGATCTACTGTACCTGGTTGGTTTATGCAGTAGGCCCACGGTGTGTGAGTACATGGCATGTTGACAAAAAGGGAGCCCAGACGGAGGACGTTCTTTGTGTGTGCGCGCGCGCGTGAGTGCATATTGTTCGAGCGCCTCTGCATCAAGTTTTTGTCCCCGCAAATGCACCTGCACCATTCTCCATTTAAACTCTTGTGTCAGTCTTAGTCACCAAATCTCAATTGCCTGCTTTTCAGTGCACAGAAATGGCTTTCCACAACTCCATTGTTGTCTGCCTCCTTTCTAGATCGGTAGCTGAATGCACAGATTGAAAAGAACGGGGTGAAACGATAGGACATGTATCTCTAATTGGTAAGATGGAGGAGAAGATGTGCATGTGCAGGTATGTGTGAGTGTGCACTGACAGCACGGTGTGTCTATGTGCACCTGAGAGAGGAAGACAGGCAAGGTGGGGGGGTGCGCTGTCGCTGTCTGCGCTCTGTGTGCTGTGTGAGTGCAGGAGGGAGGCTGTAAGCGATACCCTTGTCTGTTTCCTACTTGCCCCACTCTGAGGCCGCTCCACCCAGGCCAGCCTGGGAGAGACTGGGGGTCCCCTGGGAACTGGACAGGACAGGGAGGGAGAGGGGGGGCAGCATGGAGGCCAGGCTTTCAGCCACTATGAAAAGGAACGGAATCAAATACAAGCAAAATCTCCTTCAATATACTGTATCCCTCACCTGAGTAGGGCAGCTAGCTGAAAGGAGATCCGCAGGGGCAACTGTACAATGGGCCCAGGGAGGACAAGAGAGGAGAGATGTAGTTAACTTCACAGGTGAGTGGGGGCAAAAGTAGCAAGGTTTAGTGCAAAAGGAGAGGAAAGACCATCTTCTGTACCTGCTGCAAAATGTGAAGCTTTTGACATTTGCACTGATTTGAAGGCAGAATATTCACCAGTGTGCACTTCAGTTCCATATTTGTGTTGTTCTGGAGGTTGTACATCAATCCTCATCATTGTCCTCTTCTTCTTCTTACTCTTCTTTTCTACCGCTTGTTTTTGTTCTTCTTCTTGTGCTTGTCCTTGTTCCTGCCAAGATTCTTCCCATTCTTTTTCCTCCTTCTTGGACAGGCCATTGGTGTGTGTTCATGCACTTTTACAACTGTTCTCACAAGTAGAGTGGGTTTAACATGAAGTTTAGCCACACTTAAGCTACAACTGCTAGTAACCTGGGTAGAATGACATATTTATTGTCCCCTACTCCCCTACACCCTGTCCTGGGTGGTCCTCTTCCGTCAAGCTTGGGTCCTCTACCAGAGGCCTGGGAGCCTGGGGGTTCAGGCAGAATCTCAGCTGTTCCTTGGACTGCACTCTGGACGAAATCTCAGATGTGGTTCCTGGAAATTGCTGGAGCCACTCTCCTAGTTTGGGGGTAATAGCCCTGAGTCCGATTCCTACTTTAACCATTGTTGCCTTCACTTTCCACAGCTTTGCTAGCGCCTTTCTAAGCCCGTGGTAATGTTCCAGCTTCTCATGTTCCTTCTTCTTGATGTTGCTGTCGCTTGGGATAGCTACATCTATTACAACTGCCTTGTTCTGCTGTTTGTCGACCACCATGATGTTCAGTTATCAGTCTGGATCTGGAAGTCCCACAGGATCTTATTTCCGTCATTCCTGAGATTTTCACTTAGAATGTCAACACTTGGGGCCTGATGTACTCCTGCATTTTTGTTGTTTCATCCTGGATCGTGGTTCTGATGCTCACTAGTCCTCTGTCACCCTCCTTCTGCTTGGTGTATAGTCTCAGGGTGCTGAACTTGGCGTGAAACCCTCCATGCATTGTGAGGATCTTCCTTGTCTTGATATCAGTGGCTTCTATCTCTTCCTGTGGCCAGGTTATTTCCAGGTAGCTGGGTATCTAATGACTGGCAGTGCATATATGCTGATTTATGCATACATGCTGATGGCTGTGGCCGACTGCCTTGCACCCTTCTTCCCGGTTTCCATTTGCCTGTGGTATTCCAAGATATCTGTAGCTGTCCTGAACATCTGCTATGTTGCCTCCTGGCAGTTCCACCCCTTCAGTTGTGACCATTTTACCTCTCTTTGATACCATCCGACCACATTTCTCTGATCCGAATGACATTCTGATGTATTAATTTGGAATGTTGAAATGGGAAGGCCTCTTCTCCAGCTGAGGAGGGCCGGCTGCACGCTCGTGGTAACCCGACCCTGCTCAAAGTTGTAATGTGTCAAACGGAGTAAATAGCCTTGCAGTTGGGGTGTTTCCTGTTGGGAAGTATAAGTTCACTACATATACACACAAGAGGTGCACACACACACACACACTCACACATACACACATCCATGTGTAAGCTATACAGAGTAATATGAGAAAAACTGGAGGATAAAACATCACAAAAAGATAAGAAGACAAGATTTAGGAAATGATTTACAAGATGATACGGATGACACGCACACACACACACACACACACACACACAAAAACACACGTTGGTACACCTCCTTTCTACTATTTTCTTTCTCCTTCTTTCTCTCTCCCCATCAACTCAAACTCAACTCATGCATGCGGACATTCGCAAACACACACACACACACACACACACACACATGTAACACACACACACACACAATTAAATGCACACACAGATTTACACTGAATAACATGACCAAAAATATATATGTACACACATATAACATTTACATCATCAAACATGCAAATCTACCAAACACACTCACACACACAACCACAAACAAAGCCATGTAACTGATTCCGCAGGAGCATTGAGCACTGTGGATAATTGGTAGCACCATTGTGCTGCTCTTCAATGGGCCTGTTACCCAAGAAGCCTCATGTTCGTGTTCATGTACATTTGCTTTGAAGGTGGCGGACACAAAGAGCTGAACCCTGCCCAGAACAAAGCCCTGGGAGACCCTGGTTCACCCATAGATGTCTTTCATGGAGAGAACTGCAGAGAGAAATGATCTTCTTCCTGGTGACAGTGTGTATAAACTGTGTGTGTGTGTGTCACTGTGTCAGCGTGTGTATGTGCAGGTGGACATGCTTTAAGGTATGGGCTTGCCTGTCATCATAAAAACCACAGGATGTATTTTGTCAAAACAGTTCAACACTACCACTTTTGGTACCAAAGGACATTTGTATGTAAAGTCCTCAGAGTTGCAAACTTAAACTTAAGCGTCTTTCTCTGTAACTCACATATTTTACACATTTTAGACTTTTCTCTTTATACTCATTTTGCAGATGCATTATTGTTATAACCCAAACTGATGCTGTCGCCTGTCGCATTAGATATGTTTTAGCCACAGATTACCTTACAGTATTTTTCTTGCTTTCTGCGCAGAATGGTCATAAAATATTGCAAATTAGTACATATATTAGTACAAATAGTCACTCATGCAATAAATAAGTAGACATGTTATCCTGCTTGCCATTGTCACACTGTTAATCCCTTTGTGTTTCCACAAAGACTTTTGTTGAATTCTGGAAACTACAATAGTAATTTAGAACGTAATACATTTCAAAACAGCTCTAATAAAAGACCAAATATAAATTGGTGCAGTAAATACATGAAAGTGATTTATTAAAAAAGTTATTTTATTTTATTTTTTTAAATACAGGAGAAGGGTTCAGTCAATGTTTTACTAATTCTCTTGTCTTTGTTTAAAGGTTGATAACTTTGATTAAAGTAATGCAGTAAATAGACTGATGAGTTCTCCCAGTTATTCTCGCTGTTTTAGAGCAGATAGACTAAAAAGAAAGAAAAAATGTTCCCACTGTTAATAGATTGCTTGATTTGCACATGGAATTATGTAGCTATTTGTGCCTGTATGAGTAGGCTACTTAGTTTTTTCAATGATAACCAGCTTTGTGTCCTGAGTGAGTATGGCTTTCCTTTAAGTTGCTTTGTGTTTTAGTATAACTTCTTATCATGACTTTTCTTTTTTTTAAGTGTGTTCATTGATGTCAATGTTTTTAATTATGTGATTTACTGTAAACCTTGTCTGCAAAACGAGTTTATTTTACAATTTTGCATTGCTTGCGTAAATCCGCGGACATACTGTACGTGAGGCATAATGATTTTACAGGCTAAATATATTGTTACATGCATTTTGTACGCATTCCCAATAATTTCAGTGGAACAACATTACACAATAGATAACTTTGCATATATAAATGCTACAATGTGTGTGACTGTGAGCCACAACACTACCAAGGAAACTCATTAACAATTAATAGCATTGTTGAGTTGAATGCATGCATTGCAACAGGTGCTCATTGCGTCGCAGCTGCATTGTGTGTTTGTGTGATCACTTTAGGTTATGCTACAGTACAAGATAATACAGGGTTGGGGTGGCTAATTAGAGGTGAGGACTTCAGGGTAATTTAAAGGTAAGGTAAGATTAAACAAAGGGGTAGTTATGGTTGTTAGCCCTTAGTCTAATTTACAGTTGTTGAATTAAACTGAACAACACTGATCCATTATGTATGTATGTATGTATGTATCTATCTATCTATCTATCTATCTATCTATCTATCTATCTATCTATCTATCTATCTATCTATCTATTTAATGCTTCGTCTTACCATCATGTTCCCTGCCGCTGTCTCTTCTCAGTCTTTTTCCCTCCCTCTCACTTATTATTCTGTCTCTATCTGCCCATGGTGTCCTCACTCGCCACCCTGTCCCGCTCTCTCTCTGGGACAGCAGATGGAAACTATGGCCCAGTTCTGGCTTTTGTTCTGGGTCCCCAGAGAGACCCGTGGCTTTTTGGACAGCACACAGCTCAGCTCCCCATATCTCATACAAAATGCAAGCGCCTTTCTTTTCATTAAAAAAATGAAGCTGTGGAATGCACATATTCTGAATCTATTTACTAAAACGAGCATGACTACTGAGGCTTAAAACGTGTTTAACACACCTCGTGACTAGAGACTGTTTATCACACTGGAACTTTCTGTATGAGTTTTATTTTTATGCATAGTCTGTTATTTGAGTTCTTCTAGTGTTTGTTTGAATGGTTAACCTTGCATAGGACATGGTTTCAGTTTATGGTTTTACATATATTTATTGCTTTATGCTTATTGTATTTGCCACAACAAAGAGTATAAGATAAATTAGTCTTGATCTCGGAGCTTCTGATTACGCCACTTGTTTACAGCATCATTTGATGGATAAGAATATGCGACCTTATGAGGCTCAGGGGTGTGTTAGTTAAAAGTAAGTCAAGAACTGGACCATACAAACAGGCAGGCCTATATAGGTCGAGTTATGGCGTTGTTGAATCCACTTCCCCCCAACAAAAAAAACTGAAAGACTGTCAGAAACAGGTGAGGTTGAAAACATTGCAAAAAGTGGATTTTATTCCTTTTTGTTATTTTCTTTTACTCACAACACACAGTCTGTCCGGTTCTCCCCAACTCCACCACCCTGTTGTTGTTTTTCATAACGTCTGTGTTGCGTAAATAATTAATGTGCGTGAAACCTCAACCTGATCAGCATCCCACCTGTTGATGGCTATTTCTACCTTCCAGGTAAACAAATAAAGCTTGTTAGTGGTCATTAGCATGCAACCATGAACACATTATATAAATGCGGGCTATAGCATATTAGAAGAAGAAAACGCGCCGTCCTGTTTCTTGTGCAGAATACATATGCATATCTTTTAAAGTTTCAATTTAAGCTTGCGGTTAAAGAAAAATATCAGGAAGAATTATGAGTCTGTGAATGATCGGACCTGATCAGAGACGAAATATTACAGATTTAACTGGGGCATCATTAAATGTAATTATTCAAAACCTGCTACGGAATGATACGGGGAGGATTTCCTTTATAGCCTATCTTACAGAGAGTAAGTTTGCTGTTGAATTTCTACAGTAGTATATCTTTATAGTGTTTACTGAAACTCGATCTCCTTTCACCGCAACACGAACTCGCTACAGATGGCAGTCTGATCATACTTATACAGCTCTACCTGCACACATTCCGTTAATAATTTAACATAGCATCCTCATTATATTTCCCTTTATTCCCTTCCCTGACTTCAGGAGGCGACCAAAGGGGCACGGGTTTTGATTGGCTAAAAACAGTGGGTGGGAGACAGAGCAGTGACAGGTAGCAAACAGGCACTTAACTTCGGGTAGTTTCATGAATAATTTGGAAGTAGGCTATTTTCCGTTTGTGTACCACGCCCTTGTGTCTGCCAGGTTTCTGACACATTATAAACAAGTCTGAAATAAGTTGGAGAAAGACAGGAGGAAAAAAAACTCACTTCATCCTGAGTCACGCAGCAGGACAGGTCCAGAGCAAGTGTGGGCGTGGTGCGTTCAATGCCCACATGCGCGTGTTTGAGTTGATGGGGAGAGAGAAAGAAAGGAGAACGAAAAAAGTAGAGGAGGTGAACCGACGTGTGTGTGTGTGTGTGTTTGTGTGTGTTTCTTTAGTTGAGAAAGTGTGTTCCCTCTCGAGTCAAGTCCTCGGGGACACGTTGGGTACTCGCGAGCGCTGACCAGCTGACAGCGCGTGCTTCATTGAGGCCATCCAACACCTCGGCCCACGAGTATGCCAACAATAGGCTGAAATGAATGCACACTCCCCATTACCAAATCTGGTATTCACCAAATGGACGACATGGCAACAGTTCAGGGAAAAAACAACTTTTCGCTGAATGGGGAGAAGATTGTTGGAAGAAAATAACAGTGTGCTATAATTTAATGCAGCGCTTCCCTGCGTCAAAGTCGTCACACACATCGCGGTTCAGAACACTTAATCACAGGACTGTGGGCCAGGGGGCGCGTGCACCTACAGCATATGGCGAGCGAGCGCGTGTCACGTTGCTTTTAGTTTACGATAGGCCTACATTACAGGGGAGATCAAGTGTTGAAAGTGTATTAAATTAAATTGCCAACGTATGTGGGTGGAAGTAGTCCTATAGGCTAGATATTGTCCCCACATCACATATTGTCCCCCAAGCCCAGGCTAAGGCCTTGTCCACGGGTGTCCACAGTCTACAGTCCCCATGTTAGATGGTACTAGATGTCAGTATCCTCGTATGCAATACCCTACATGCAATTAATATTAGATAATAGGTTAAAACCATTTTAAAATAAATGTGCATTATGTATCTACTTATCAAATGTATTGTATTATTGTTATTATTACGCTATTATTAATAATGTTATTGCTATAATATAAGTCATGAGATAACAAGCAGTCCCAACAGACTTCATTTTCCAACGATCACAAACAACCAATTATTATTATTATTATTATTATTATTATTATTAGGTCATATTAACAATTTAACTTAATTGTTTAAAAATTAACTTTCAAATATTAACTAAATTAAACTATATGAAATATCCATTCATCCAAATGAATGTATTTCAGGGCATAAAAGAGTTAAATGCGTGGTAACAACGGAGAGAAAGAAACATTACATTTTCGTTTGCTTTTTTTATTCCCAAAATCAAATTAACATAACAATGAATGGCAAAAAAAGGTAGCTTTTTTTCAGCAAATTGAACTATGGAGTTATAAAAATCAAATCAAATAAAACATAACAGGAATAAATACATGTCAATTTATCTCATCCAGTGAAAGCAAAAGACACACAAGTTCATTTGAAGATATAAAAGAAAATACAAAAGAAGGCAGCAATGATGGCTACATTAAATAGGCCATTTGGAATTGGCAGTACTACACTATCAAACAAAGCACGACAATATTGTTTATGGTTTGAAAACAAAAAATCGTATTTCTTAAGCCTCTGGCTCATATATTTTTAAAGTGCACATCGTTAACTTTTGAAGTTGCAAAATACATTATAGCCTATAACAAATCAAAATATAAATCAAAACAAAAAAATATAGCTACAAACATTGTTTACATTATCAAATATAGGCTAAGCAATTATCCATAAAGTTATGGTTATGTGGAAGACAGCTTTTTGGTCGGAGTGACGAAATACCCATGGCAGTGCTGCGCGCGACATGGCAGAGGGGTCTTCCAGACACGTCTCCATGGAAACTGGAAATTATAGGCTATAGGCTACATCTATTGGCAGAACCGAATTAAGCCTATTTCAGAAAAATAATAATCATAATAAGACTATGTAACAAGTTGATAAAAACAGAATTGTTGTTAAAAAATGGAACATGACTTTTTGAAAAGGCAAAAATGTCCATCCTCTTAAAACATTTCAAACAGAACAGACTACATGATTGACACGGTTTACGGGCAAGTATTGTTGTAGACTATAGTGAACCTTTAATATTGTCTGTTATTCTTAATTTCGAAACAATCAGAACGCAACAGTGTGATGACGATGGAGATGGTGGTTATGGTGGCTGCGCAGCTTGAGTTCTGAGAGGTCATCTTCTTCACTTGAGTGGAGCTCCATCGCTATTTCATCCGAGTCACTGAAGTGGGAATGCGGGGAAAACTCTCCGTCGCTGCGGGGAGACTCCTTCCTCCCACCTCCGCCCGGTGCGAGCGAACTGCCTGCCCGAGTGGAGGAAGAAGGAGAGGGCGAACGCATCGCTTCTTCAACCATGGCCGAAAACGAACCGTCGTCGAAGGAGGAGCGGAATGGCATCCCGCTGATGTGGACAGGTAGGCCGCTACCTGAGGCGGGCCCAGCCGCCGCTGTCCTGCAGGTTGTAGCGGACGGGGACGCCTTGTCCTTTGCCCCGTCTAAAACAACGGCGGATGCAAGCATATTGTCACACTTTGGCGAGTTGTTGTTAATTTTGTTGTTGTTGTTTGAGACTTCGTTATTGCTGTTGTTGGAGACTGGACCTTGCAGCAGATCAGCCAGAGCGTTGATGTAGATCTGCGCCATCTGTAAAGTCTCATATTTGGAGAGCTTCTTGTCGTTGTCAAACGCCGGGATTACGCTGCGCAGCTCGTCAAACGCGTGGTTAAGCCCGTGCATCCGCCTCCTCTCGCGCGCGTTGGCGGCCACGCGCCTCTGCTTCTGGACCCCGTTGGTAGGTCTGCTAGACTGGGCTCTCTGTCTCGTGGATGTCTCCTCATCGGGCCCGGTCACCGTGCCTTGAAGACGGCACAAGTCCCGGACTTTGAGCGAGGAAGAGGAGGGGCTCTTGGCAGTTTTTCTGTAGCTGGGAGGGCTGGGATAGCCCGAGGACTCCGGGGAACTACTCTCTGAAAAATGAAAACAAATGTTTAAGAACTGGTCGGGTTTAACCACAGCCTATAACAAATGCACACAGCCTTCTCTTGTGGCATAACAATGTTTTAATTTAAAAATAGATCTTGCACCTGAGCTGTCTGAAGTGCTCATATAAGACCTTCAATGCACCCAAAAAGTACTTAATGACCACTGCAAATGCCAGATGCCTGTTGCATAAAAATCGTCGTTTCTCACCGTGATAGGAGCCGGTGCTCGGGCACGGCGAGTGCCGCAGGTAGTCGGGTGAAGTGGCGTGTGCCGCGCAGGTGCCAGAAGGCTGCACCGGAGCCAGCCAGGCGCGTGGGTCACTGCCGCTGTCCACGAGCGTCAGTCCAGGTTCCTCGAGCTGCTGCTCCCCTCCCCTCTCCACCACTTCTGGGCTCTGCAGCCGCGGGTCGAGGTTTGCACCTGTGCTCCAGTCTTCCACATTTAGGACATCCATGCTTCCAAATGACCCCAAAAGGTAAGGCAAGTAAAAACGAATAACAATATAAAAAAAAAGTTTTGGAGGCACGCACTGCTATGTTGTTGCACTGCGTGAAAATGACTGTCGCGTGCGAGACTACTTTTCTGGTGTCTCAAGGCGCGGCGTCCGTTTAAAAAGCGGCACGCGCCTGGGAGCCCCCCTCCTCGCGCTGGTCGCGTGTTGACGTCCAATGAGAAGTCTCGGTAAGGCCCGAGAGAGGTGATTATGGCCCCCCGAAGCCGGACTGTTTATGATAACGTTACAATTTAAGGAGTGTTTAACCAAAGGGAGGTAAGGGGAACCTCCCACAGGACGCACGTGCATGGGGAGGTGACGGTTTTAGGTAAGGAGCGTGGACAGCGCGAGAAGTGCGCAGCTGGGACAGAATCCCACCTGTTCGTTCGTTCCTCGACTGTCTGAACTGTTTCTGTGCACGGTGTAACCCATGGCAGCAGTAAAACCTGACTATAGTTCATCAGTAGGCCTACCCCCTAAATCCAAAGAGCAACACAGACGGTGCATCCACATCACTGTCCCTCTTAGTGGAGACTACTGAAAGATAGTGGTCTAACCAAATATGTCACACAAATCCACTCAGTACCCATAGAGCTTCACAGTGGATCCTATTCAATTTAGGAAATACCTGCATTGCATGCCTCAATAGTGACACAAATACAGGGAATATATTGTAGAAATGAACAACGTTGCGGGAAAACAGCCTGACCAGAAAAACTAAGGCTAGCCTACAGTCAGTGCCGAAAACAATTGCGGCTCCTGGAGCTCGCGCGCTCATTGTCAATTCATTCATTCCAAGATCATCTCCAATTTCCATTTTTCTTTTGTAGCTGGTCTAAAACCTTTTGATCCACCTCTCGGAACGCCCTGTCGGTAAAAAGGGCTTCACAGGGAACGGAAACATGAGCACGGGTCTCGCGCTCAACACTGTTTCCGTACTGACACGAGCTGAAAGTGGTGCGCAACTGGATTCAGCGGGGAGAAAACACACACACGCACACACACACACACACACACACACACACACACACACACACACACACACACACACACACACACACACACACACACACACACACACACACACACACACACACACACACACACTCGTAGCCTATGCCTACTTAAGCAGTGGAAATGATTTCCAATTCATTTACTATCACATATTCCAATAAGCTAAGAGAAAATATTGGATAGGCCTTTAGGCAGAAAGACAAATTAGAGCTATAGGGACCCAGCTGCAGTCTAGGCCTACTGATCAAAGCGACCATGATTACTGAGATGCAAACATCAGGCCTGATGAAAAATGGGCTAATTGCTGGGTGGGAATGGTCTATTTAACGTAACTGACACGGTCGATTTAGGATAAGAATGACATAATACAAGCTCGGCTATATTTTAAATACAGTAGCCCAATGTATGAGACACAATGATCAAGGAGGGGCATACCTGTTCCTGTTACTACCCTGTCCAGTCCAACTTTTCACAACATTAAATTACCTAATCACACAATTCAGGCCAAACATAGGCCTACAAACAGCAGGCTATCCTATCACTTAAACATCACACTTAAAAAAAAAAGATGTTATTAGTGGTTAGAAAGGTTGTAGCACTGGTAGAGCAGGCACGCATGTACTTCGAGGTTTACCTCGACGCAGAGGTCAAGGGTTCGAATCCGACCTGTGACTATTTACTTCCCCTTCTCTCTCCTCTTTCTAACCTAACTGTCCTGTCAAAATTAAAGGGGGAAAAACCTTTAATTTATTTTTATTTTTTTAATTTTGATATTTAAGTGATAGGATAGCAAATAATAATAGAAAATTATCTTTAAAAATAAATAAATAATAAGAAAGATGTCTTTCTGAAAAGACAAGACTCTAAACATAGGCAGCTGGAAATTGTGGGTAACAAAATGTGTGAGGAAGAATCTCACAAGAGATAAGAATGAGACTTTCAGAGATAAACCGACATTCCTCTTCTCTATTTTTTATTCATGTATTCATCATGGGGACGTCTTGCGGGCTAGAGGTCTGGCGCCGAGCGTTCGCCCCCTCTTCCCACCTACAAGCCCCCCATCCAACGGGCCGGGCCGGGCTCCTGAAGCTACCGACAGGTTGGATATTGTAGCTGGCGATTATTAAAGTGTCGCAGCCACAATGGAGACTCTATGTTCCATTGGTCACGCCTGGGGGGCTCCTCGAGGGAGAGGGGAGGGAGGCTCCCATTCCAATGCGCGAGAGGAGTCTGCGTGCTGCCGCTTCTCATTCCCATCTCCCGGGAGACGGGGGCGCGACGGGCACGAGACCAGAGTGAGGGCAGTTGAATAGGGATTTCAAAAGTCAACCGTGGCCTTTCCTAAACTCACTTATTCCACGGTATTCTCTTTGATAACGTGCTAAAATATTAAATGAATTCTGAAGCTAAAATTAGCTATGCCGAGGGAATTTCCTTGTCTCCAAACTATGACTTTGCCATACAAACAACTGGAAAAAAGCATATTATATACTGTGTGTGTAATAGGCTATGACAAGTTCTAATTTGTACACTGCCTTTATTAGACTGCTTAAGTTACTTTGAAGAGCAACACATACAGCATATTATCAAGTTTAAAAGTATGATGTATTAACACAGTTTGACATGTTTATTCACCTAAACATCAGCTGCAACATTATAATGCTAATACTTACATGTTGATGCAGTTAGTGTTGATTATGTAAGATAACACTTTTATTATTTTTAGTATTTCTACATTGTTGTATTTCTACTTTTGCTTAAGTAAAAATATCTAGATAGGCCTACTAACGCAGCAACTTAACAACTCCCCTACAACCATAACAACGTTTTAGATGCATGTGAACTTCCAGTCAAACAAAAAGAGTTTTTCTCTTTATATGGGGGAACTTAGCTACTCATGATGGTTAAAGTCTACGTAGAAAGATGTTCTAATTCTACTTTGTGCAGTAGGGAAATGTCTAGCTTGACGTCAAGTTGGTTTGTCGCTCAGTTGTGTCCAATAGAATTCAAAGCAATTAATTCATTTCTTTCATAAATTTTCAATAATGTGAGCATTGTCTGCCATTCATCTTGTTATAAAGAAGCACAAACTGAGTCAAGAAACGGGGAGCTCTCTAAACGTTGGATGGGCTAAACAGTGCCACTCTCTGGTTAAAATGGAGAACTACAACGTCGTGCTCCATTGAACTTGACAGCAGTCGTCCCTAGCAGAGTGTATATCCAGCTGTTAACAGCAGTACACAGGCCTTTGAAGTGAAAGACACAAAAGCTTAACTCATGCTTGAACCAAAAATCCATTTCACACACAAAATCATCTCAGATCACTCAAACCCATTAAAAAATGTTATGGTTGGCATTTGCATGTTCCCCTTTCACCTCTTAAATCTATTAAGTTTAATGATTTGAAGCTACTTTTCATCCATTATTAAGTGACACCCTGCCTGAATTAATCACCCCCCTCAATACCAGGTTAGTTTGTCATTATCACAGGTTCAAACCTTAAGACTGGATTTTTCTTGAGAAACGTTTTCACATACAGAAATCAGATGCCCTTGGTTGCCTAATGATAATAAAAGAAAAGAGAGAGTAAAAGACATAATCCATAATAAAACTCTTGACGAAAGTATGATTACTTACCAGTATCTGGGTCAACTTACCAGTAACTTATGTCTTAGTAACCATTTCCACTGGAAAAGAAGACGAGCCACATACACCGAAAACAGAACACTGTAGAGAGGAGAACTGCTTGTCTAGAAAAGGAAGAAGTCTTCACCAAAATAAATTGTCTGTGACACACATTTTAATTTTATAAAAAGTTGGTCATTAGTGAGGTGCTTCTATCTTTAAATTCAGAGTTTCTGGAAATGTTCAAACGTTGCATAACGGTCCTTTGCTGTGATTTGAAGGGTTTATTCCAGAGGCGAGCCCCTAAGTGACAACGAATCATGAAAAGTAGTTATTCACAGTTTGTTGATAAATGAGATGATGGGTGTTGGACATGGACTGAAATGTATCCCCTTTCACATATAGTTATCCAGGTTAGTAAAAACAACAAATACCATCCGACTGTAGAAAACCTGTTTATTAGACAAATTATACACAGAAAGCTTTGCCACTTGTAACAGAGGCCCCAGTTTGTTCAGATTTTTGAATAATATGCAACACATACAACAAAATAGGCCTATATTAAATACTGTACATCATAAATTTTTGAAAATTATCAAGTAAATCCTGTAGTGCTATGCATGAAATTAAAAATGTTAACAGATAGCACAAGAGCAAGTTTGTGCATGCTTTCTTTTTAATCAACTTGCCACTTTTAGTCATTTAACCAGCAAATAAAACAATGAAGTCAGGATGGCATGAGAAAAGCAAAGAGTGTGTGTTTATGTTAACCATGGGCAGAACAAAGGAAAACCAAAGGCTGTAATGTGACTGCTAAACTCAACACTAAAGCTCATCATGATATACTCTTTTCTTTTTGTTAAACAAAAATAGCATCCACATGTAAAATATACATTTTTATAATGTCTCTTTCATTTATACTAAATAAAACCTTTTAAATGTCTGTGTCCTATTTGTCATTCAATAGCCATACTGTAGCCTAATATAAGAAAAGAATGCCTAAGAATGCTTGCCTCAAAACACTGTGGCTTGACTGAGTTTCTACACACAACATTTTGCGGATTTAGTTCCTAAAGATAACCAACTGAAAACTTGTTCTAAACAACTACCATTATCAATTATTAATACATTGTTAGTGAAAAAAATTTGGTTCCATTTTTCCACCCCACCCACTAATCCAGCAAATATTCCTTTAATGCTCTTAATGTACCATTTCCTTTCCCCAGCCCTAAATGCACCTTAATGGTCTCCTCTTAATTAATTGGCACTTAAAAAAAAAGTTATATAAACAGTACCCTTAACGTTACAGATATGAAATAGAAGTATATTTTGGACTCATCTCATACAGGCAGCCATTGGAATCCAATGGCTGTTGACTCTCCGTGACATTCCCATGACCCTAAAGCACAAACACAGATTTTTTTCTCTACAATGTTTCCAGTACTCGTGATTTCTTGGGTTTGACTGGAAGTCTGGAGAGAACAGCTAGCTAGTTGACATATAAGGCCTGTACTGAAGACGGTGTTGCAATGGCTTCTCCTCAACACCAAATAAATGCTCACCACTTGAACCTGATAAAAAGTGATTAATGAACTCGGAACATGACGTGACTTTACAGAATGAGCTTTTATCTTTTAAACATTCGAGCTGTGGCATCAATAAAATTAAGCAAAACAAAGAAAAATCAAAAATCAAAGTTTGAATGACTTAATGATGCAAAACCAGAGACTACAGCACTCATTTAGCAGTTTTTCAAAGTTTGCTGAGAGAAAAAAAAACAAGTAGACAGCTCAGAACAATGTTATTTTTTTGTACTTCCTGACCAAAACACATTCCACGCATTAAAATCTATTATTTTTCTCCAAAAACAAAATTCAATAAAAGACATATAATAAGCATTAGCTTTTTGAAGTCTTTCGGCTTGTATTTCATACATTTTTTTTTCTTCTTCAAGTTGTTTTTTTGTATCATCCCTTTTTAATATCCTTCTGAGAGTCTGATTAGAGGATCTCACCTTGACTTGAAAAGCAGATAGCACAGTACAGGTGAGAAAAGAAAAGGTCAGATCTACATACAATCACTTACAGGTCTGTGGGCACTGGTACAGTGCAGTGGGGTTGACAAAGAGTTTTTAATGTGCATCAAAGTGGTGAAAACAGTTTCAGGCCGATGCACCAAAATGGCAGAAATAGTTTTAGATCAACACACCAAACTGGTGATTCAGTGTCATATTGTTGCACTGTCATGGCATTTCAGCAGGTTTCAGAACGGTGTACCGTGATGGGGTCAGCATGTGTTCAGCTGTAATGTCTTAGGTCTAGTCAGGCCACCACGTGGACCCCACCTTGGAGATGATAACACATATGGAACCCCAGGTATTGGTGAAACGACACCAGAGAAGAGAAAACTCAGTATGGACTCCCACATAGCGAAAAGGCAGAGTAAAACTGGAGAAGTGAAATTTTCCCATATTCACTTAGATGGGGCCTTTTCAAAACTACAAGGGTATGTGTTCCCAGGGCTACAGACAAAGCTATTGTAATATAGGCCTTCATAAAATAACAACTCAATAATTGCTTAATAGTGTGAGCCCCTTTGGAGTTGTTTATTGGTTCACAACAACGCTAGTCATCCACCAATAGACACATTTCCTGTGGTTGCAGTGGTAGAAACTAAACCCTCCGAGGTGGGGTTTAGATAATAATAATCAGGTCATTTCAGCAGATCTCCATTACATGAGGCAGTCCTCATATCATAAAACAGAAGCAATAAAAAAAAGTTCCCCTTTCACACATATCCCTAAAAATAATCCCCCAAACAATCACAAGAACAACAACAATTAAGCAAAGCCCCCTTCCGTTTTTGCACCTCACCAACATGGTTTGTAGGAGGATAAGGAACGCCCCAATAGACCTCCACCTCCTTCGTCTTCTCTACATACAAAAGGACTCCCCTGGAAACACCCAAACAGAAACTGAAAGCATAAAGATTCATATGTACACATCTATATCCTCAGACTTGTTAGCTTAGCCATAATGTATTCGTTCTACCATCCCACCTCACCTCTTTCTGCTCCTCTTCCTACTCTTCCTCCTCAACCAATCGTATCCTTAGCGACTCCTCATATAGAGGTGCCCCTGTCTGGATCATTGCCATATCCAAAGTTGGGTCCTGGACCTGTGGGCTGGTAGGGGATGGAGGACATTGTTTTAATGGGGCTGCGGAAGAAGCCACCGTTGGGGGCCCTCTGCCTGAAAGGGCCCACCCCGCCAGTCCGGTGGTCCTGGAGGACGCCCCCCCCACCACTACCGAAACCAGTGGAAAATCCAGCAACGGCTTTGGCAGAGAGGCTGCGGCTAAGGGTCTGGATCTGCTCGGGGATGAAGGTGGTGGTGGTGATGTGGGGTGTTGCGGAAATCGCTGATCTGCTCGAGGGCCTGGCGTGCGGCAGGCAGCGCATCCATGTCAAGGGGGGGTTAAATCGACGGAAGAGGTGGAGAACTGCTTGTGGGGGCTTTCGTCCTCGGTGCACAAGCTGTTAACCCGGCGGTGTAGGTGCTCCAGGTCGATCTCCTTATCGTCCTGCAGGTGGGGAGGGGCAGGGGAAGAGTACGCCGGAGAAGAGGAAGCAGTGATGGTAAATGGTAGAAGGGAAGAAAGGTTAACGCAAAGGGAAGGCAATTGAGAGGCAATTGGAAAGAATATGAGGTGGGAAAGAAGACATTGAAAAGGAAGGATGAGAAGGGATGGGAAAGATCCAGGGTAGGTGTTCAAGGATGGAGATGTGGGTGAGGAAAGATGAGAGAGATGAGAATAAGGGAGGGGGTGGTAAGAAGGAAGAAGCAAGGGATGAATTGAAGAAAGTTGGATAAAAGGAAGGAAAGGAGAGGAGGTAAAAGAAAAGAAGTGAAGGGAGTGCAAATAGGAGTCAGGTATTGGAGAGGGAACAGTGAAGGAATGGGGTGTATTCGTAGTCAGCAATAGGGATGTCATCCATCCGAGCAGTATAAATGGATAGTAAGAATAATAGTTAAAGAAAGACACGGGCGTTGGACAAGGCAGGGTGATGAAATGAGGAGGGAAAGATGGCATGCATGTGGCCAAACAAAAGGTTTTGGCACAATTAAGAGTGATATTCAAGTTGAGGTAATTGCAATAGTAAGAGGAAGAGTGGGGGTGACACAACATAAAAGTAACATGTTTGGCGGTCACATGGAAAACATGATGTGACAGGAAGCAGGAATAGGGAAAAAGAGGAGGGGAAAGATGGAGGGAAGAGAAGCATACTCTGAGCTTGTGGTCAGGATATTGAAAGAGAAAAACATACACACACTTCTACAAGGTTTTTAAGGGAGTGCAAATAAGCTGGAATTCACACAGAAAACACACCGCCGCCATGCTGTGTGCTCTGCGATTCCAGGGTGCTTGGTCTACTGTGCATATAATAATATTATACTACAAATACAAGTTATATTACGGAAGGCAGTCCAAATGCTCAACAACCTTCCTTATCTTATGTATTTTTTCTGCTTCGTGTCACCATTGCATTCTGGCCATCATGCCAAAACATTCACATTGAGATTGACATCTCATTTTCAAGTGAATTTTTTCCAGGCCACATACAATATGGCTTATTTATCAACTGCATCATATAATGTAGACAATTTAACTTCAATCAAACAATTTTTAACAGTCTTAATAATTAAAAAAATCCAAGACAGAGTGCATACATCAACTTAAGCTTTAACTTAACTTACAGTATATCTTAAATGAAACTTATAATTAATATAGTCACATATAAATTACTTATCCACATAGTCTAAAGGATGGTAACACTCAGTGAGAGGTGTTTCATGCTTTTACTGGAGAGGGTGCAAGAGAGCAAAGATTGCAATGAATGAGGTGAGGATATAGAGAGGAGAAGGCTTAGCTGGACGGTGTTAGAAGGTAACAGAGAGTTTCCAAAACTCTTCAAATGTTTGCATTGTCCACATATGTGTGGCAATGGTCTTCTCTGGCTTTATGGAAGGTAAGGGTCTCAGAGGTAGGTGGTGGGAAGTGTGGGGTGTCACATCATTTTAGGTGTCTCATTTCGCTGTATCTCATTTCATTAAAACATTGTTTGGGTAAAGTCAAACAGGGTGTTGTGAGGAGGGGAGTCACAATATTGAGGGTAACGGATAGAGTTACTGACCGTGTCCTTCGGGTCTGGGGGGTCTGGCAGGGGCTCTGGACCTACTGTATGTAGCTCACGGACAGAGGGGACCAAGAGTGGTGACCCCTGGTTGCCATCTAAGGAGGGGACAGTGGGAGGAAGGAGAGGACGAGGGGGCACTAGTGCTTGTCGTGACACTATCATACACACACTAAATGTTTGAAGGAGGCGATATCCAAAGGGTAGAGTTGGTACCAAAAAATGAAGGGAAGTCAAAGAGAAGAGTGAATCACAAATGGTCAGTCTGCAGCTCAGTTGAAGGACACTGATGGGTAACAACAAGGAGTGATCGAAAGGGACCAAGGCAAGGATAAGTGGAACGTTTTTGTGGAAAATGTGGCAGGCCCTAGCTGCATTTATATTACTGTAAAGAGATGTTTTCCTCCATCATAATGCCAATTGTAACATTACAAAACAAAGTCAACCCTTGATCACCCAAGTGATCAAAACCTGATCTAATACTGACATGCAAAGACCTTATTAACGATTTTTGGCTTAATTTTTGGATATGAGGTTTGCAAAATATCTGTATTACATAAAATAAATACTTCATTAAGGCTTTACCTGCATATAACTTTACAGAGCTTGTAACTTTAACTGTCTGGTCAAAGATGATGCTCTATTTGCTTCTAGATAGAGAGACACCACCCTCTAATGGCAGAAAGGCATCATTGCACAAATAGTCAACTGGCAACGTGCCAGGTACATAAAGGTTTTTGAAAGAGGTGCATTTGCTTTAAGCAGAGAGCTTTGCTTTTACTTTGAACACCAAAGTTATAACTCAGCTCCTTAATGGTCATCATTCCTCTTAAAACATTATTCTTCATATATCATTACATTTCAACCGCATCTGTCTTCAAGCATGACTAATCAATGCTTTTTATTCTATTCTCTATTGTATATATAACCTTGGGGTGGGAGGTGAGGTGGTAAAGGTGGTCATTCTCATTTTGGGGGCGAGCTCGGAGGGGTTGCTGGGTTCGTAGGAGTGCTGCACGATCAGGGCACAGGGAATGTCGCAGCATGCTGGGGGCTGGTAATGGGTGGCGGTGGGGGCAGTGGTGTTGGCAATGTTGGGGTTCTGGTTCTGACCGCCCAGGGTCAGAGGGTGCTCGTTGGGGCTGTGGGGGCAAGGATCAGCAGCTTGCCTGACAGATGGGCCATCTGCCTGCGCCTGGTGTGTGTGACGTGCATGTGGATGTGAGCAAAGAGGACAGGAGGAGAGAGAGAGAGCGAGAGAGCAAGATAGAGAGAGAGAGGGCGAGGGGAAAGATATGTGGAATAATTCATATAAATGTGTTTGTGTATTTGTGTGCATGCAAGTTGAGTGGGAAGATTAAAACAAGCCAAAAAAAAAGAAGCCAAATAGACACACAGGCAGACAATCAGCAGACGGGCAGAGACAGAGAAGGGATGAGTGACAGACAAGATCAGGCAGATGGCAGGATTGTAAGGTGGAGGAGAGAGAGAAGTCAATTGGAGAGACAGACGGGTGGGGGGGTGAGCGAGAAAAAAGACACGGCAGTCAGTCAGCACACACAGTTAAGCAGGTCGTTCTGTGTTGTGTCTTCAGAGAGACATTCACAGTCTTTATATACCTGGAGAGGAGAGATGTTTAAATGGCATTTTGTACTGCTCTTTCCCTCTCTCTCTCCCCCTCGCCCGCTACACCCCTCAACACAGAGTACTTATCTACAAAAACAAAACAAAAAGGAAATATGAGAGCTTTGAGCCACAGAGACACATATCATTTTATATAGTGTTAGAACGAGTAGGCTGGCAATTCCCATCCAAACCACACACTTCAAAAAGAAGAGGTCAGCTGTTTTAGGTGTACCAAAGGGGATGATACACAAGGAAGTGCCCGCTCTTCTCATGCTAAACCTACATGGATTATATGAAATATCAGACATGGTCAAAAGCACAGACGTTACCATTATGGAAGAGTTCTGACAAAAAAAATCATTTGTATTTTGTCAATATGCAGCAGCATAGTTACTCTTAGTTTTGAACTTTTAGAGATGTGGTTGATTCTAATGACAGAACTCTTTCATACAAACTTTTCATGGCACATATATATATAGGCCAAAAGGGTAAAGCAATAGCCCTCTTATGAATGGAATAGGCCTCAGACACTCATCTGGAAATAGCTTGTCAAAAGAATCAAGATGTTAAAATGTAGACTATAGCTTTTAAAGCACTGTTAAGAGGAACCTGAATTACTTTCCCTTAGATATACAGTACTATCATTACAAACATGGCCAGACATCAGCCACCCAGGCACCAACCCAAAATGAGTTTGTGTTTTTGAGCACAGTAAGACAGTAGCTATATAGAGGAAGATGACTAGTTTGCAAACATGTACTGTAGTTAAAATGCCCATTTATGTGTTATTAAATGGGACAAGATGTAAGTACTGTAGTTCACTGTCCTCAGACTTCATTAAACCAATATGTGAACTATCAAAGATCCCAAGATAGTAGGGATGACTTTTAATACACAGTCCTTTAATTTGTGTGCATATCCGTATCAATCTCTAAGGAAATATGTGTTTTGTGTTAGTGAGTGAATAAGCCTGGTAGAAACATTTGCAAGCAAACTGTTTACATTGAAAAGCAGCCTTATGCATAGCAATGTCAGCCATTCCACAACACACAACACAGACCCATAGCACAGACACATAACACTGACATATAGACTAGCTTACATTTAAAAGCAGTTGCAACAGTTTTACAGCAATGAATGTAAAGGCATGTACAAGCATGTACAGTGTTTGATTATGTATGTTATAGTATGTATAAGAAACACAAAGACACAAACACATCTTAGTTGGATTTAAGTTTGAGCAGTGCATTTTGGGACTTTCATTTATACAGGAAGCATGTGTGTGTGGGATGGTGTTTTGGCCATCTAATCTAATGAATGAACATAGTCATGATGTGTGCCAGTGTTAACTGAGTTTAAGTGAAACACGACCATCTTGAGTCCTGTGTAGGTCACTGAGAGCATGATCTGACAACCACCGGGGATCATGAAGCATGTTGAAAACAAACTGAACAAACATATATTGCGTTTATGGGTTTCATGATATGGCGTATCTGACATAAAGTTTGAGCATTCGTTGTATTGACAAAAGACTGAAGTGACTGAAGAGGCAAGCTAAACATGAGGCAAAGATGATGTGTATGCACGCATGTGAGAGAGGAAGCTCAATGGTGTGTGTGTGTGTGTGTGTTACTTTAAAAGCAGCCATAATTGGGGAAGCTGTTTGTCATCTTCAAGGAGGAAAAATGAGCACTGTTAGTGTACTTTTGAATACATAATCCATTGGTTTTATTCAACATACATCTCTGACAGGTGAGGCCCAACTGATAATCCCAATGACACAACTGCATTCAACCTGCACTAACCTTTTTTACATTTGTGCACTTGCTGATTTTAGATTAAGCCAAGGAGAGTTAGATCAGGTAGTGTGAATTCTTTATGAACAAAAAAATCTTTCTGGACACAGTAACTCACTGCATTGGAAGTAGAGTCCTCATGCCAAGTCTGCCCTCCCCAGTCATACTCTTGGTGCCAATGAATCTTACTAAGACACGTTTTCCAGGCCCAGGGATATAGAGTAGGTCTCCAGGCTTTCCTATTTAATGTGAAGTTTGCAAAAATGTTCAAGGAGCTGCATGCTCTTGGCTCAGTGTAATGGTCTCAAGTGGTGTTAGCATTCTCTGTGACAGAGGTCAACAAGTTCTTCATTTAAACTGACAGAGAGTGAGGTGTCTAGTGGAGTTAATTACAAGCTTGAATAACAAGGTTTGCTTCACTTTATTAATTTAACTTTAGGAAGTTAGATGACATGAAACACACTAGACTTACTCCACTGGCCATGACTAAGGCCAAAATTGCATGCAGAGGCAAGAGTTTCTCCCCAGTCGATAAAATGCAACATATGCAATTTATCTAATTAGCTGCTTTGAAGTTGACTTAAATTTGTCTTCCTTCCTCCACTGAGTCAGGACATGCTGTTGCGGTCCCAGCTTGACTCTCTCTTCTTCGGTTCTCAGCAGCCATCTTTGCAGCTGGTTGCCCATTTGGAAAGATGCACAGATGGTGACTTGAGATCTGAGTATGGCATTCCCACTGTTTTTACAGATATTATATGTGTATATTATTATGATGAGAACATTTTAGGAAGAAAAAAGAACAATATTTCAGCCAAATGAAAAACTTTGTCTGACATTTTTTCATTCTTAAGGTCAGGGTATGCTTGAAATGAACTAATTCCTACTATGTGTCCTCCGACCATGTCTGAAGGCAAAAGTGTTTATCTATGTCCCGAGCAGCCACATTCAAAGGGGTAAAAAGCTTGTTGTTTTAGAAACAGGCAAAAAAACAATAATTACGTAACTACTTCCTCACCTCCACAAACCTCGCCTCTCGCAAAGTAAAGTGAGCATGCTTGTCGGATTGTTGGTTTTAGAAAGTTGTTGAACAAGAATTGTTGGATGCAGCCTCCCCAGTTGGAAAGGAGTGAGTGAAGGGGGATTCAGACGCTGTTTGATGATCCAACAAGCAATTAGTTTGAAGCGTACTGACCCCCTCGAGGCTCTGTGGTTACTCTGCGCAAACCAACGGCAATCAATAAGTCAATGCTTTGATATGGTGAAGGATAAATGTCAGGGGTCAACTATCAAAAACAACTATGGCTGACTGAGCCAACTTCATTTTCACCATGGAAGCACTGAAGGGGCTGTTCTCATAATGCACTATAACTTTGTACTTAACTTGGATATCCCACTGCTTTGCTCCCACTGTCATCCCAAAGCTTTGTTTTGATTTGTAGTGGAATAAAATATTACTCCATACTCTAAGTATAACAAAACTTAACAACTTGAAAACGTTACACGTCTTTTATTGTTGCTTAATGAGGCAGTGGACTAATAAAATAACTATCACTAACTGGAATTGTATAAAAATGTACATGCATATGAAGTGCACCCTATCAAACATATGTGACTTCTAAATCAATAATAGGGATTTCCATATGTCAGTAAAGCCTTAATATGAAAAAATATTAAAGCTCTACAAAGAGAATTAAAGACTATCCCAGTTTGAATCCCTGCTGTCCCTCCTATTCACTGTTGCAACTCTACTCAGGCGCTCTGTCGGGGGCTGATTCCACTGGCTGCTCTTAGGGGCTAATGAAGACGGCGGGGGGGCGTGTGTGTTGCAGCTGAACCACACTGTGCTTAACATGACTTTGGGTGTGACCTAAGGTTTGGTGTCTACGTGGCTGCTCGGTTGGCGGACATGACTACTGATCTGAATGACAGATTAAAGCTGGTAACAGAGCAGGGGGCTGAGGTAGGGGTTTATATGCTTTGTCTGTCACTGGGTTTACTAAAGAAAATATTGTTGTCTGATCCAAAAGAAAATTACATTGGCAGTCAGTTGGGCGCCAATGTTGCAACATAGAATCTAGGAAAATAACACACATTACAGTAGGGCTGCACGATATGAGGAAACTATCTAATTGCGACTATTTTGACTGATATTGTGATTGCGCTATAATTCAGAACATTGGAGTGAATGAACGTTTTTGTATCATTATTCTCATATTCATTGAAAATTATTAACATTTATAGATATTAAAATGATGATAGTGTGATTCTAGGGAGGATCTGCACCAAAACATTTTTTTTCTTTAGTCTGTTGAATATGATTTGTAGGACGGGACATCTCTGCAGCACCACAATACTTAATTCAGAATGGCTTGAAACATATTTTGCCATTAACAAATATAGCCCCCCCCCCCTTGCGATTTGGATATTGCACTAGTCCATATTGCGATTTGGATGAAATTGTGATTAATTTTGCAGCCCTAAATGTGACCCATCATGTTTACCTGACCTATTTCTGGTTGTGTTGGTCGCAGCAACGTGGTTTCACCTGGCTGGGCTTCAACATTGATATTGATGACTGTGTTTGTTCTTTAGAAACAGTGATTAGCCACTGAATCAACGGAGAGATATAGAATCTCTGTTTTAGTCACTTACTAAAGGACCTACAATGATGGGCTATAACATACACAGTCAACATTTAATATGTGTAACTTGATTTACCAACGCAATTAGATGGTGAAGAATTAAATCATGGCAGCAATATGTAAGAAACTAAATTAAGCTCAAGCAGACCGAACAGCAGTCAACCTTCTGTTGAGCATGTTGCTCTGCTCTCAGTGCAGTTTGTAGCCAGTTTAACGGCACATCATGCCAGATGCATGGGGAACTTCCACATGGCAAATTGACTGAGGTGGGAGGAGTCGGCCTGCAGCTTTAAAGCTCCTGCTTGTGTAAATCCTCTCAAGACATCAGCAAGCCTTAACATTGATTAATTTTCTAAGGAGGAAAGAGAAATCCACTTTTAAATTAAAAATGAAACAACTAAATAAATCAATGAACAAACACCCCAAAGGACAAGCAATTATTACACATAACAAATAATTTACCACTGTTGATCAGTTGCATATAATTGCACTGGACTGCCGTAAACAAAGCTATGAGACTTCCGAGTAATTTGTCAAACAAGCCTGTGCACACTACAGTGACCCCAGCAGATGGGGCACATCTGTCAAGTCCCATAGCACCTTTTTGCCTGCAATAAAACACCAATTCTTTATTTTGTTTGTATTATATTATGTTGTTTTTGTCAAAGGAGGTCACCACCACTCAAGTCCTATCAATGACAACTAATAAGTGGGTGTAATATTCTCCAAAAGCTAGAAACTATAGTGATGTAGTTTTGCAATAATGTGTGATGATACACCAATGTTGGACCAGGAGCTGCTCATTTAAAAACATCTGGAACCATTATGGTTCATAGAGTTTTCATGTTGAAACTTTCCCTCTAAATTACTTTCCAGATGATTGGTGTTAACATTCTTGTATCATGCCAATTAACCTGCTCTAACATTAAATGAGCCTGGGTATAGCGACAAGTTTCACTCCCATCTTTTCTTTCATTCTAATTTATTCTTGGTGGGACTTTAAATTAGCATGGCGCCATAGATTAAGTTGATAGGCCATGCTTCTCTTACTTGTTTCTGGTAGTCAGAGTCATGCAGAGATGTTCACTTAGACATTCCTTGTTAGTTTAATGGTAAAGCCCATTTTGGTAACCAGGCAACAGCTGTAATACATTATGGTAGACTATTCGAAAGGCCGCTCTTCTGATTGATGGTAAGCTGGTTTGATATCTGTAAGGACTGGACGTTGAATGATAGGTCATGAAACTGTTATCCACAAGTTCACCTTAACCTGCATTTATCAAATAGCTTCTGCTGAGGGGGGAAATAGTTTGAAGCTGAAGTAATTTACTTGATGGCAAAAAAACATTTTCCGCTAAAATAAATCTGTGCTGCTTGTTAATGCCTCAGTCTAATTTGTTACCAACACACACACACTTAATAATTAACTCTCAACCAAAAATGAAAATAGTTTCTCCCATAATTACAATTTTTTTCAGTTAATCAGTGGCATTTTTGCCTAACAATTTGCTAGACTTTGCTGGAATTTCAGTTTTGACTTTCTCCCACTGTGTTTTGGTAAACATAACAGTAGACATGAGAGGTGACAAGGTGGGTTAGCGTTAAAGTGGAAGTTAAATTGGATGCTGCTACAAAATTCATATCTAATCCCTTTGTGGATGAAGCAGCATCTTAAATAGAGAGGTTGCAACCTTGGGTACCACACATATTATGTCATTATACTCCATTTATTCTGTTGAAAAGGGCCTGAGCTTGTGTGATGACATCCAATAATAGAAATGAAACTGAACATGTTGCCGTTTGTGTTTTTCTTTTAGATGTTACTTGGCTTGTCTACGGTGGAGAAACAGATACCAAATCACAACAGGCTGCAGGGTTTTTATGAGGGGAAGATTTTGCCAGCGTCACTTTGATTGCTTTAAATGATATCCCTGCTGAGGTGATCAACTGCATATAGACTGATTGGATATTTCACAGGGCGCTGCTGCTAATTTACAAGGTGGAGTGTTGCCACTGTTTTAAAGGGAACGCTGGCATAAATAGCCACGTTTATTACGGTGAGTCAGTGTTTCTGACTTTGCCTTGGTCAAGGCACGCTGCAGCATTCAAACGGGCCCTCAGGCTGTTTTTGTAATGTTGCCAGTGTTCTCTTTTCTCCAAAACATTAACTTTTCAGAAAAATAAGTGGTTGATTACCCCGCTGACACTGACGCATTTGGCTCATTTTCAATTGACTGATGCCAACATTAATAAAACATTTAAAAAGAGGTGAGAGTATGCAGTAGCACACTACTGAATACATTATAGGGCCAATAGAGTACATACTTAGTGGTTTCTATTCATATTGAGGATCTGGATTGTGATTGTGCATTGTCAGGATGTAAAGAGATGTGTGTAATGATTGTGTAGGGACAATATAAACATGGTCTTGGGGGAATGATAATTTAACTGTGAAGAAATGCAGCTATATCAACTAATTCATAGTACTGTGTATATATAGTAGTAGCGTGTATAATGTGAGTATGTGTATCATGCATGTGTCACCCAGGCTATCTAATTGTAATTTCCAATTGTAGTTACATTTAGATATCTTATTTGGCATCAGTATGAATGGCAGTACTTACATTAACTAATGAGGACTAAGAAGAAAATAGAAACAGTAACACTTCTTTCAAGTAAGTTGAGTTAAATTCTCTTTTGGCAGATAATGTTTCTTTGGCTATTCATTTTGATAGTTTGATGGTAACTTTAACTACTCTTAACTTAACATGACAGGATGCTTTACAAGCTGACAGTCCTATTAAGATCATGATGAGATGATGAGAAGGGAAAATTACAATGTTCTCAAGGCTTCTGAAAACATTCAAGCACTATTTGACCTTTCCTTCCCTTCCTACATATGCAGAGATTTATATACATAAGACTACGCAAAAAATCAATGCTGGGTTATATCACTGAAGAGCTAATATAGCAACTCCACGATTCTTTTGGACAGGATGTGCAAAAGCTGAGCAACGAATACAGCTCCAGCCTGGGCTATCAGCATAGTGTTACTGATGTTGCTTGTGTGCAAATTTAGTTCAGGAATGACATTGTGAACGTGGGAGGTTCTCAAAGGTTCCAGACGCCAGTGGCATGACTCCTTCACAAGGAAGGCTCTGCTTTTTCTGCTCTTCCTCATGCATACTGACTAAAGACATTACTTTTTTTTCAACTTAACATCCCTGGCCACAAAGTCTAGACGTTGTATTTTGTAAGTCTACACCCTTTACCCCTTGCCTCAGCTAGACCTGAAAATGAACCCATTATCCATCCAGTCATCATCTGTCCATTCTTACTTTTTTGACACTTCCTTTCCTATTTTCTAACTATTACGCCACTTCTTTCCACTCTAACAACATAAGAGAAGACCTGGGATGTTTTATAGGCCCTGTCGCTCTCTCTGTACCATCATTCCTTCTTTCAGTCACCCATCCATCCCCCTACCTCCTTGGAGGGGACCCTGGATCCCTTCCTCCGTGACCACCAGCTTTCCACCATTGAAATGAGGCAGGAGAGCACCACGCCGGCTGCCAGGACACAGAAAACTCCGGCAAAGCTGTGGATGTCCAGGGCGCTGCCACGCTGTCGTGTTTGGATCGAGCTGTAGAGGTCGCAGGGGCTGTCCTTGGGCCACCACTTAACTTTCAGTATATCCATGTCACCGTTCTGCTGGAGCTCCAAGATTCTGTGACATAGGCAGGAGACGCAGCCATGTAAGCATAGAGCCATGTACAGTGAGGGCGCATACTTTACACACACACACTGACACAGAAGCTACAAATTTACAAATCTTTGTAAAGTACTTACAATAAGCATACAGGAATTAATGTGAAGTTGCATGAATGAGCAACAAGCAGGCAAAATTCAGAAGAGTAAGATAACACTGTCCAGAGTGAGCATTGCTATTATGTATGCCAATTGCTGGAGTCTGAATGACATTTGAATGATTACAGAGTCATAAATGCTTTTATTAAATCATGGAAAATGAAACCTATTTGCAATATAAATCAACTGCACAAAACCTGTCAACACTGCAGCTTTTACTGATGTTGCCATATCTTCTTTCTTCCATTTGAGGGCAGTGTTTGCCAGTTAAAATCCGCCCTAATCCCTGACAACCATATTGGGCTGTCAAACTCATTATGGCTAACATTAATATGTTTTGCAGCACAGTGCGACTACACTGCCACAATGTCATTATGCAGCCTAGCTTTAGTCCCACGATTGATGGCTTCAGAGAGGATACAGCTCAGAGGTTGATAGGGTCCCTCTGTTAGCCTTCAGCTTATTATTTAACTGGGTCGTTCGTTTTGGTTTGGAGGGGAGTTGCAGACACACACACGCACACGCACGTATGCACACACGCATGCACGCACGAATTCGGCTGGATATTTAACAATGTAGAATGGAGGAGTGAGGAGCATAGGGAAAGGGAGAGAAAAAAGGCAATGCGGGAATGTGTGTGTGTGTTTGTGCATATACCTACCTCACAGGCAAAAATATACTAACACAGAAAACAAATAGAAGCAAATAAACCCTCAAAGATAAAGTAAGCCACCACAATGGTTGACACCAACAGGGCAGATACATATTCAGAAATGAACAAAGTCACAAAAGTTGACTACATACATGTCAAAGCAAACGTAAACAAAAGTCATACGTGTGTACCTAGAGACAGATGTTTGCAATAGTCTGCACAACTTCCCGGGGACAAAGCCCTGCTGCAATTTCTGTGACAACACGCTGACATGAATTAAAGTGCCCATCTTTCATCTCTTCATTTTTTTCTCATGCGGAATACACAAAACGTACTGAAATCAATCAAGAAATGCAAATGAGCCCGGCAGACAGTTTACATAATTAATTTCATCCACAATAGCCAAAAAACATGGCTCATTTCAATGTAAATCAGCTAAACAGGCTCAGCATGTTGCTCTATAACCATGTCACTCTCATTTAGGGACATTCTCTTAACACTTCCTGGGCTCTACTGAGCTGGTGGGACTGATAAGACAATAAAAAACTAATTTAAACAGCAAATCCACAGTCATTCTAATGCAACATCATGTCCACATACTGCCAGCTTGATTGTGGGATTGTGGGATTGTTTGGCTCAGATCAGTGCAGATTAGTGCCAAGATTAGATAAGACTTTGTGTAGATGATATGCAACATTGAATCAAAACAAATTAAATCAAACTGAGTAACAGTGTGTAGCAGTAGTAGTGTAGTGGCAGCGCTGGCCTAGTTGCGTACCCTGGTGATCACTCTACTGGAATGAAGAAAAGGTAGTCAGCGTAGAAATCCCTCATCGCATCGCACTTGTCCCTGCTCCTTTTTCTTTCAAACATTTCACTAAGGTACTTTCGGACTGTAACACAACTCCCACTTCTTTTAAATGAAGACTGAAGGCTTTTCTTTTTAATGCTGCCTTCCTTTAAATAATTGTTCACTTATTACACTTCACTGTAACTTCTTTTCTTGTAATTAATATCTGTGTTATTCTAGTTTTGCTGTCTTTAACTGCTCTTTCATGTTTCATGTAAAGCACTTTGAATCGCCTTGTTGCTGAAATGTGCTATACAAATGAAGCTGCCTTGCCTAATATTGTACTGTATAACGCAAGACTTGAAATGGCTTCATGCTTGACCACTCCTTGCACCCGCTGAGTGCTAGATTGCTGATTGCCGGAGGAGTAATAGCGCAAAAACACTTCACTGTTGCATGCAGGGCGCACTGTTGACATGCAGGTTGATATTGTGAAGATTAGGTTTTTGAACAGCACCTGCGTTTAATCAAAATTCAAACAGCATCCGTGCACGTTTGTTTTTAGAGGATGACAGCATCACAGAAAAATCACAGTTTATAAAAGTTAAAACAAGCTTTTTTTCCCCCCAAAGTGTCGTGCCTTTCATACAGTACTGGCCTTTTTTTTATGTCACTCTAACAACAGATGCTTCACACACACAAAGAAGCCAACACTCTGACAGACGGCTTCAGAGAAAGACAGATTACACACAGGCTAATGAGATGGAAGAAGAGCGACCCCACCTATCAAAGAAGCCAGGCAATGTTTTGTCAAAATATTTCATCATTTCTTGCTTGAAATTCTGCCAACTTTCTTGTCTGACATGATGTTTTTTCATGTCTGTTGAGAGAAAGAGGCATGCTTTATGTTTGAAGTTGCTATCTGTTATCTCTGCTCATGAATTGACTGAATTTCATGTCGCATAGCTTTTTGTATGGCACCTAAGGAGTGGAAATAAGCAGTTGCATTTTCCTGTTTCATCTAACATCTGTAAACATAATTACTATTGACAGTAAATGCCATTGTGGCAAAATTCTACAAATGGGGAAAACAAATAAACAGTGGGAATGGTAATTAACATTTCCCCCCTAGCAATGGCAATAGAATTTAATTGTCAAATGTCCTATGGAAAATCCACTGATTTCACATTTTTATGATCTTGCTGTGTGGTGAGATTACTAGCTGTATCTGTAAGTTAAATATATACTTTAATTTTCAAATATTTAATCAAAATCACTAAATGCCTACATTTCCCTAGCCTACTCATGACAATCAAAAGAGTTCTGAAACAAAAAGAAACAAAGAATAACTAAAAAGGCTTACTCCGCATCTTGATCAAAGATCAAACCATTTCAAAAAGAGACTTTTATCAGAGGATTAGATAATTGGGATGTGTGTCTAAGCTGTATGTAACTTTGAGGGAAGAAAGAGCAAAACAGATTTGAGATTCAGGACAGTGCGTTCTCTCTCCCCTCTATTACAACGCTGTCTGCCTGTGGAGTTCATCATCTATCATTCTGAACTAATTGACCTATCAGAGTAATGCAGAAGCTGCTTCCCCAATAGACCCTTGAATCAACACCCTAACGCTGACATACACTCACAAGAACATACACCCACATTATCGCTGCATTTACCTTTTTCATTTATCTAATTGATGTTTGGCTGTCATTATCATGCCCACAAAAATACACTGATTCAACTCTGCAGTACTGGAGTGTGCCTGGGTTTGGACAGAATGGTGCAAGACAAAAGTGAAATGGAATATGTTTACGTGCTAAAATATGAGGGCAATCCAGACATAATACCTCACAAATAGAATATGAGCTTGCCTGAGTGATTCAAGTTCAAGTGCTTAACTGTATCTGTCCAGCGCTCTGTGTTCAGAATGACTCCACACATGCAAGAAGAGACCTCTGTTTAGTCAATGAATCCACAACACAAAGGAATACTTCAAATACGTGAGAAAAAGTGAGCACAATGGTGATCATTTTAAAACACAAAAGCGGTTACAACTGCTCTCCATTTATCTCCATCCCATGGCTGACAGGCAGGATGAAAAGCCGCTGTGAGCTGCCAGACAAAAACATGGCTTGAGTCAAAGGTTTCCTGCAGTACACCATCTGTCTAGAACTGTAATTTGTCTGTCACTGTCTCACTAAAAGCAACACATCTTCCCTCGAAAACACAAATTTGCCTGTGCACACGCAAAGACACAACAGCACACACAGAAATGGTAAACACGCACAAGCAGTGAACGTGTAGTCTCACACTCAAAGTACACTACAATTAGTTTGTTTGAAACAATGACAAACTTACATAAGTAGCTAATTAAAGTGTGTGTGGGTATATGTGTGTGTGTGCGCGTCACACACTCTGACATCTGATTTATTTTCCCCACAGCAGTGTGCGTTTCCCTGCACAGATATCTAAAACATTTTTGATTTCATTTCAGTCTTCATATAAAGAATATAGAACTGAGTGAGTGTACACTTTAGATCTTTTCTTTCTTCCTTCAGGGTGTGTTAGTGTTTTTCTGCCCAAGGTTTCATCAGTCAGCACATCGCTGCCTGAGGTATCGGGAAATAGATTAAATTAGTCACTAAAAATAACACCTACTACATATAATTGCAATCTGAGAACATACAGTAGAGGTATTAGTGTCATCTGCTGCATTTTATAATACAGGGGTTGCTATACAAGTGCTTGTTAACATGTAATCAAATGCATCATTGTCACAGTAAATGTGATATACTGTACGAGGGTTTCAATGTCAATGCATGCTGTATGCGTGACTGGAAGTAAAGGGCATATGATAGGTTAAATGTAATTACAAAACAAGTGTAATCTGTGTATCTATCCGGCTGTTATGGCCTTTTTTGTGTGAAACAGCTGTCCTGTGTGTGCATATTCAGCATGACTGTATGACTGTATTGTTAAAGTAGGTGTGTATGGGTATGGTGTATGCATGTGTGCATCTCCCTGTGTCCGTGTATATGTCCATGAAACAGCTGGTGAGCTGCATTACCACTGTGTGTGTGTAATGAGTTAACACCTTGCTTTAAGGTCGTTGACTTTGAGATCTATAACGACTTTAACACTCCCACTGGCTGTAAAAGCCAATGAGCATGGGTTGCCCGTGTTGTAACTGATGTGCCTCTGTGTGTGCGCGCTGTCTCTGCCTCTCTGCAGTGGCGGGCAACTGCGTGGACTAGATGTTGCCATGGCAACTCTTTGGTAGCAGCCTTGATGGTGGGATGATCACACATTATTAATTGACTCAAGCAAAAAAAAAAAAAAGGAAACAAAGAAGAACACAATAGCGATTTAGATAAAGGAGCAAGGGACCCTAGACTTGAAGAAAGGAAGATTGGGGGAAGAAGGAAAATGTAAAAGATGAGAAAATTCCTCGAATTTCATCAGGTGACAAAACACATTCATGGTAAATTATACTGAGATCACACACGGAGAGGGAGAGGAAGTGACACACTAAGTAGGACATGAAAACCACAGGTATGGTCACACATGCACTGTGGACACATATTTAAGCTAGAAAACATGACTGTTCACATAATGGGAAGCCGGGAAAGGAAATGAACAAAAAAATGCTCTTTCATTTGTTGTCTCTCTCTCGTATGGAGGAACACACAAATGGGCTATTGTACAAGTAGGATCAATTTCAGTTTCAGACCTTCAGAATGAAAACCTTTTTGCATTGTTAGGTTTTTCCTCACTTTTCCAAAGGGCTGTTTAGGGCTTAAGACTTGTTAAGACTTTTTGGTTAGGAATAGAATTTGGTTTAGTTATGGTAAGTGTACAGGCTGCTGTTTGGCATGTGGTTGTGATGGTTAAGGTGGCTATGGGTTAGGGAATGCATTATGTCTCTGTTGGTCCTCCCAAGTATAGAATAATAATAATATATATTTCAAGTGTTTGGCTTATCAAAGTTATGTGCTGTATGTAATTTCTGCTATACATTAATGTTTCATGTTTAAGAATATACAAAAAATGGGGACAAGTGTTACCTGTAATACCTTAAAAGTGGACTTTCAGGAGTTTATTTGACTTAATTTGAGCAACATCTATTTGTAACAGTTTTAATGAGCAGCCTCTAATGTTATAAATGATACCACTAGTGGAGTGTAGATGGACTATTAAGAGATTTCACACTGTGTTGCGTACCACTGCTGGGGGATGGGAAGTGTATTTCTAACTCAAATGGATGGTGGGGCCAAGCAGAGACTACAAAGTGAGTTTTAAAGCCTGTTATCTCAGCACCTGGCAAACTGATTGTTCAACTCAGCTATCAACCCCCTCAAAGTACATTAGGGCTATTTCTGCTATGGGACAGTACAAATCTCACTTATTGCCCCTTTAAATGCACTGTACATATATATATATATATAGTATATATACTGTTTTAATTCTGCATTCTTCCCCAGGCCCATCAATAGATACAGGTTATGTCCCATGCTGCTCTTTCTCTAGTAGCAGGTTTTATTGCAGCTGTAACCAGAGTGGTGTGGGTTATAAGATCAAACATAATGTGAAACAGTTCAGCAAATTTCAGAACTGGCTAGAAAGACCTCTTAACTGTCTCTGTAAGAGGTGTTGAGGCATAGTGCGTCATTACAGAGCACACGGCTGTCTGAGGAACAGTGGAATATGTCTGCAGCAACCACGACAGTCATGCTCTTTTATACAAATATTCTTCTCCTGTCACCTCTGTAGCAAACACAATTTTAAGTTGGAGACAGTAAAAAGTGGAAGATGCGGTGAGGTGAGAGCTGGAGAGAGAAAGCGTGAAGATAGAGTGGCAGTGTGTTCAATCTGAATGGATGTCAGAGAACAAAATCATACAATGGGGGGAATGAAAGCACAGAGAAAGTATAGGGAAGACAGGATAGGAGAAGAGAGCCGGGGAGGAGTAGCGAGAGGAGAAGAGACATTTTCACATGGAATGAGCAGACGGGGCAGAAGCCAGGAGGGATGACAGATAGAGGTGTTGTGCTAAAATCCGTTTGTTGCTCTGAGGAGACAGTTGGATGTCAACTCCTTAAATGAAAAGAACACTGGCTGCCTCACTGGAAAACATGAAGGAGAATAATATTCATATTACAAAGGAAAATAAATGTGGTTCAATGAAGTTCTCACAAATGCAGGGTCAGAATAGTTCAACATTTTTCTGTCAAAGTTCAAGCCTGTCTTAGAAAATATGTGATTTATTTGTGAAAATATGTGCAGTAAAACAAGTACAGTGAGACAGACATGGGGCAGGGGTTTTACGGTGAAACCAAGAGCGGCTGCAGGTTTTTCAATTACTCTGGGTAGGTGAGAGTGACATAGTGATTATGGAGGCCAGCCTTCACCTGGAGAGCTGAGGTCAAGCACCCATGTCAGCCAACAACCCACTGAAGTATCCTTAGATGCGGAATTGCCACAAGCTAAGAATCTGCTAAACCAGATATGTAGCCTGCCTGCAGAGATGAGGGGGAATTAATAAAGCATCAGATTACTATCATTACATCATGTTGCATTTTGCTATGTGACCTACCTCGAGGAGCAAGCCAAACCTGTCAAATATATATCCAAAGAGACTACTAACACGTACTTAGTTTATTTGTCCAAATCACTTTTGACTTTTCCAAGCAGGAAAGTGACACCGCAGCATCGACCCAGTCCGAAATGTTCACCTATTCCTGATTTTTCCCTCCCTGTGTTTTGATAAACAAAACAACAACAAAAAAAGCTGAGACTAAAGCCCACTGACCCACGGCCCCACATCAATACTCTAGAAAGTCTGTTTATTCAACCACAGACTGCTGCAGTCGACAGACAGAAGGAATATTGTTCCGGCACTGGTGGTGCATATTTGAGTTTGCTTTTCAGCGGTCTTATTTTGGTGCCAAATATAAAAAGAGTGAACTTTAGGGGTCTCTCTAGTGACCTTCCTTATCGTACACTGGGTATTTGCACTGCCTCATTTTAGTGGCAGAAATAACATGATGGCCTCTATCTCGCATTTACATGGTACACAACCTGGCTGGATATTTGTTGAATTTCTAAAGCTCTGTGCACATTAAGGAGAACAGCACATATTGTATAGCTGCCCCAGACTGATTTGACAGATCAGATTACGTACTGTTGTACGTGACACGTCTTTGGTCCCTCAAGTAAAGTTTGCAAATCCTCATTGTTCCAATTAGCGCACTCAGGGTTCAATATCATACATTTTGTCAACAAAGTTTTCAATTAAGCACCATTAAGCCACACTGTCTAAGTGAACTGGAACAGATTATCACAAGTCAAGCAGTCATTAACCATCATTAACACATCAAGAGAATGAGCGAGAGACAGAGAAACAGAAACAGAGAGAGAGAGAGACACAACCCCGTCATTAATTGTGATTAATAAAGATTTAATGAATGTACTAAGTGTGTGGGCTGAGTTTTACTGTGATGGATTGGTAGAAGAGTGACACATAGAGAGGGAGAGAGATTAGATTGACACGACATTAAATCAATCTTTTGTCATCTGGAACAATGCCAGTGTTGTAAAAACACTCATACACACACATGCACACATATCCACACACATATTTGTTGTTTTGCTTACCTCCCTTGGGTAAAATGCATTATTTTCCCCCATGTATTGGAAATTGAAGGCTTTAGAGCCTCCAGCTTAACTGAACTTGAACTGTGTGTGTGTGTGTGTGTGTGTGTGTGTGTGTGTGTGTGTTTGTGTGTGTGTGTATGTGTGTGATTAAGGGAGAAAGAGAGAGAGAGAGAGAGAGAGAGAGAGAGAGAGAGAGAGAGAGAGAGAGACGGTAAATCATTTAACTTGCTGCCCAGCTTTTTGCAGGAGATTTGATCGAGCCTTATTTCAGTAATACATGTAGCTCATGGAATTATGGGACTACAAAGAGCTTTCAATATAAGGTGCAGTCTCTTCAAAATAACTGTATCCCAGTTAGTGATGGGAAAGCACATGAATTGTTGCAATTGTATGCAACTGTCTCTTATTCCATTCCATTATTATGGTCCTTTTTCCTTGCCATGGGATCAAGATGGAAATCTGGATGTGGAGTTATAATATGACATAGACATGGTCAAATCAATAAATGAATCAATAAGAAAGTAAATTAGGAAAGATAGGCCCCCAACAGTACAACAGCAAGTAAAACTATAACTCAGTTTTCTCACTGAGGATTTTGAACTAAGTGAAACTTTTCCCAGTAAAACATTTCTTTTTTATGCAGAAGTTCCAATATTTGAGTTATTCTTCTAATGAAATAAACACAATGTAAGCAAGCTAAAGCTGTTTCATTCCCAAAAGTTGTATTCAAACTGTGGGCTGGACAGCGAGAGCTGCTCCGTTATCTCAGGACAAAGGGAGGCACAGCTCTGCTCAGTACAGTTGTCAGAAAAAAAGTGTTATTAGAGACCCCACCTTTTATTATCCCTCAACTTTTATTAATTAACCGTTTAGTTATTCAAAAGTTCAATGATAGTGAAAATGTTGATCAAGTGTCTTGTTTTGTCCGACCAACATTCCAAAGCCCAAACTATGTTTATGATTTATAATATTATAAGACACGGGAAAGCAAAACACCCTCACACTGGAAAAACTGGAATCACAGAATGATGACATTTCTGTTTAATAAATGACTTAAACAATTATGAAAACAGTTGCCTAATGAAACAACTAATTGTTGAAGTGACTCACCTAATTGAGTTTGCTAATTATGTCATCTGTTGCTACCTGTGGGTGTGATGGTTTTGCAGGTATAAAACAACTACACTACACTGAGTCTACATCAGAAATCTTTAAATCGACTCCAGTTAGTCCAAAACGCAGCTGCTCGCCTTTTGACTAAAACAAAAAAAACGTGAACACATAACGCCAGTCTTGGCCTCCCTCCACTGGCTACCTGTCCGTTATAGGATAGATTTTAAGATTTTATTGTTTGTTTTTAAGGCCTTAAATGGTCTGGCGCCACTTTATCTGGCTGATCTGTAATGCCACCATTCTCCAGTCAGAACGCTGTGGTCAACCAATCAGCTGCTTGTGGATGTCCCGAGAGCAAAGCTAAAAAATAAGGGTGATAGAGCCTTTGCAGTGGGCGCCCCACCCTATGGAACAACCTCCCCCTGCATATTAAAGCTTAAACCCTACAAACGTTTAAATGGCTGCTTTCTGCTGAAGCTTTTAACCCTCGTTAACCTGGATTCTGATGTTTTAAAGTGTTGTTGTTTGTCTCCCTGTGATTCACTTTGGTTGGAGTAATTTTTTACACTTGTTATTTATGTATTTGATTATTTATGTAATCGACCCTGTTCAGCACTTCGGACAACTGTTATTGTTTTTAAATGTGCTATAGAAATAAAATTGACATTGACATTGACATTGCCACTGAGCTGGCAAATGTGCAAGTAAACCTTAAAGAAAGCTAACCTCATTTCACTTGAGACAATAGAGAGAGGTTATTTGGTAACAACATTACATTTACTTGTGAATTGAAAGCTATTGACTAGTGACTAGTTCACCTACAATAACACTATCAAAGTAGTCCTTCAAAAATGCCCAAGACAACTGGGACCAAGAGCTAACAGTGTTGGAGCAGATGTTCTACCCCTGCTCTGCAGTCTCTGTTTACAAGCCTTCTGCTGCGACTAAAACATAAGATTTACATGAGCAAAGGCAACTTTAAAAGCCATTTATATGTGCCCTTCAATGGCAATTTGGTTTATCTCTATCATATACATTTTAGAAGAAAAACTCCACCACACGATTCATTAAATTTCACTTCAAGGTTTGCTATAACCAAACTTTCACAAGTCAGTTCATCAACAGTTTTTTTTAACTATTGCTGACAATATTATTGGCATGAGTGCTGCTGAGATAAAAGCTTGCCGCATCACAAACAAAACTGTTTTTACGAGTCATATGCAGTTTACTTTGTATTAACTGGGCTCCATAAGCCCTCTAATATAACTTTAAAAACAACTTCTAGTGAAGGATTACGTTCATATTAGTGACACATTGCTTACTGTGGTTGGACTTGAAATAAATGCATGAAAGAGCTAAGGATGTACAGGGATTAAGTAAGAAAGGATGCATGGATTACTGGATATTAGACTGAAAGTCTGCTCCAAAAAGTAAATAATACTTACATACTGTTAGAAAATCTAAACAACTCTTCTTGTTTCTATTAATATTAAACTGTTTGCATGATAGAAAGCCAAAATACTGCGTACGTTCTCACAAGAAAATTAATGTGAGCCACTTCCTGACCTTGTGGGAGACAACATGGCCCTTAGTATTCTTAGTATTATGACTTAATTTCTACTTGTAGACATAGCTGCTGTAGAAGGCTGGGGTCAGCCATGTTTCTGTACCTATGCTGTGAGTGCTGGAAAAACCTTTGAGATACTTTCAGTGATTTTGTCTATTTCTTATAAATAACTATCATAACACACAAATGCATACCCATTGCTATATATTGTACGTACGATTAGTTAAACATGTGGGGTGGGACCATTAGCTGGGTTCAGGAGCAAAGGACCCCTTCTTACACAGTTGAGTCATATTACTCACATAAGTTAAGTTAATAGTTCATTTGAACATGTAAAAAAAAACATACACATTTTTACAAAAAAGATTTATATACATACATTCATGCATACATATATAATTAAAATGACAGATAAATAAGGCCATGTACTTCTCAGCACAATCTTCCAAAATTGAAAGTCATTCAAAAAAATCATGTTCAAAAAGGAGTAGGAAGAAGTTGATAAACAACTTATCAGGTCCTACCCCCTTTCGCTACTTTGATCCTTTAGTAAATCTTATGCTTCACAGATGCATACATACATACCTACACACATTTTTGTTTCTTTTCTTCCCTTTCTTCTTCTTTCTATACCATCTATCTACTGTATATCACATGAAACCCATACTCAACTATGAAAAAAATGAACTTCATCAAGCCCTCTCTGATCCAGTTTTTACATCTTCGGAAGTAAATATTCATATCCTCTTCATGTGGAAGAACATATGCTTCTAAAGTATGAAAACAAACAAACCACTCAAGCCTTTACAAACTTCCAATCCCTCACAGCTGTTAAAAATCCTCATCTCATTTGGCGAGGATGATGGGTGATATCTTTGCTGCGGTTACTTTATACAACCCAGAAAATTGCAAGCCACAGACTAACAGGCTAATGTCATTTGTAGAGAATAAAGCCAGCCTCTGCTGCAACAATCTAACCCATGGTCTCTGAGGTGTCATGTGTCTGTGATTGTGGCAATGATTTGTTGCTGTTGTGTATGTCATTTGGCCCCTCAAGTGTATCATAGAGCATGCACGCCTTGTTCCCCACAGAAATACTGCGTACCGTTGCTTTGATTCAAATATCAGCCCCTCAGCCAGTGATAAACACTCTGTAGCCAGGTTATAAAACAACAATATGTGTGTATCTTTGTTGATGGATGTAATGTAACAAATGGTGTGACTGTCATCAAATTCATATTAATTCCTCACCCTATGTGTGCCTCAATTAAAAAGAAAGATTTTTGTGAAAACCCTCTGAAAGAATGACTCTGATGTCATACTAATATGATATAATCATAGCATATGATTCATTTTCTCTGAGCTGTTACTACTGACATGTGTTGCATTCATCACACCGAAGCTGGTGTCAAGATTGAAATTCTGCAATCCTGTCGATAATCACCCAAAAAGAGGCACACTATCTATCTTGCAATCAAAATGTAAAACGTAATCATGTTCAATATGCACAATAAAATGTCTAGCCTGCAGCTTGTCTTCTTAGACTGCAGCACACTCAAGATGTCCATCTGCTATGGATTAAATCTTCTATTTTAAATGTTCACACATCAATGCCTGCAGACACTCGCAGACATAAATAATATATGCCTGGGAGAGAGGGCTTTTTTTTTTCTCCACAATCTCGCCCCTTCAGCACTTCAAAACAACTTGTCAGTTGCTGTCAGTTCAAATTAGCGGACTAGCTCTTTATGCTATTGTTTTCTGACTCTGGTAAATCTGCAGGCTGTCTCTGTCAATCACAGAACAGCAGCACCCCCCCACACACACCACACACACATTATTTGTTTTACAGTGCTGACAAATACACACACACACACACACGCACACACACACACACACACACACACACACAGACATAAGTGGTACGGCATTTGCACTGTGGCAATGGTGTTTTCCAAACCAACAAAGTGGTTGAAAACGATGAAGTTGTAGCAGCCTGTCTCTTTCTACACGCGTTGCCCTTCTCTCTTTCTCTCCAAAGTGTCAAAGCAAATACATTCCTTTTCATCTCTCTTAGTACCTCCAGGGACTTGCAGTTAGTAAACACTCCTCAAGTATGCAGAATGCACACACCCACACACACACACACACACACACACACACACACACACACACACACACACACGCACACACACATGAATTAAGACCTGCTCAGAAGTTGCAGATTCCCTCTTCAATTACACCACATCAGCACTGAATAGCAGCATCTTTATCAGTTGCTGGTATATGTACTTGTATTTAATTTTAATTTATACTGTTTATCAACTGTTTATTCAGTGGGGAAATTACCATTTACACTCTGTTTTGTTTTCAAATCACTACACACAGGCCTGAAATACACACACACACACACATGCTCAGAATTAATGCACAAATGGAGAGATGTCAGAGTGTGTGGGCTGCCAATGCTGGACCAGCGCCTTGAGTGTGTATGTGTGTGTGTGTGTGTGTGTGTTGGGGGGTATGGTGCCTTGCTCAAGAGCACCTGGCAGTGCCCAGGAAGTGAACTGGCACTTCTCCAGCTATGTATTATTATGTAGTATTATCTCAAGTTTGTGTTCTCTTTAGTATTTCATTTTCTTGTATCATTATCATTAAAAACAAATCAACACAAATAAAACATAAAACTTTAAAGTCCCTCAGAGGAATGAGCGTCTCCAACTTCAAATTGTGTTGGAATACATTATAGTAGTAAAGCACATAATCTAAAATCCAGCATATAATCATATAATATATATTGACATATAAAAATGAATATAAAAAAATCTCTGCCTCAGTAAAAGAAAGTATTTAGAATTACTAGTACTACTACTCATGCAGGGCTCCACAGTAACTTTTTTATCTCCAAAAGGCAAGTGTACTCCAAACATTTTGCACATAAAGAATTTTAGGCGCACAATGTAAATGTATCAAATAATGTACTTTTCTTTAGTAAAAAGGGACCAGAAGAGACATTTTCAAGCTAAGTGATTTCATTTGTTTGAATACAAAGGTTTGTAATAATTTCTGCTTCAAACCTTTTATTTAATAATGATGTAATTATGTATACTTTAAACTGCTTTAAATGGTGTATATTTCAAGGTTAATTTAATGTCATTATCCATCACAGGATTGCACAATGAAATTAAGTTGTGGTCTCTATATTCTACACAAGAAAAGCAGATCAGTAACTGGTGTGTATGCTTTGAATGTACATAAGACTAGGTTTTAGCATAAATAAGATCTGGTAAGTCAAGCTTGTTCTAAAATGTGCAGGTTTTGGGAGCCAGAGAGAGAAAGAGAAAGAGAGAACTCATGTGGATGAGAGAATGTCTTCAATGTGTTTATAATTTAATTAAAAGTTCAAAGTTACATTTTGGCAGGGATTCTCAAAGCCCGGACCAAGCTGCATCTGGATTGAATGGCAAGTCAATCCGGACCCGGTCCATACCTCTTGTTATGAATACAAAACCTTATGAAGTGTAATGTTTTCCATTCTGAAATACTTTTTTCTATTGATTAATCAATTGCCAGTGATGTTGAATATATACACTAGTGGTGTAATGGATCGTCCCCATGATAATAACAAAGTTTTAAATATTTACTTCCGCTTTTAGAACTAGAGAGACTCGGTGGAGACAGAACAGGACTAGGACGCCTCTGCACCTTGGTCAAATCACACTAAGTCAGATGAGAAAGTGTGGTTACACTTTTCAAAATGACTGGGATTGTATAACGGCGAGCCGAAAGCGACCACAGTGTGGTTACGTTTTCTCTGAGACATGCACATACGTGCTCCAGTAACACAAATACAACAAATTGAAACAAAAATATAACAAAGTTCATGACACGTGACAAAAAAAAAATACCGTTTTACCATGATTTTTCAAATGCGAGTAAAAGGCTTGCCGAGCCCTGGTTTATGAGCAATGACTTCCACAATCTGATATCAAAATAAATTCCTGTGTTTACAATTCTGTAACCATGCCAACTGGACTACGATTGAGGGCATGTATAGGAGTGGGTACATCAACAGTTTAAGCTTCTGTGAAATGCATATGTTTTGCTGTTTTGGAGTTTAAAACCAGCACAGAGAGGGCTTGGTGTACGATGGAGTCATGTAATACAAGACTGCATCCTGATAGGGTGCAGGATTAGCTGCTGTATAATTCCTCCCATTAGTTTTGTGGTTTTTGGCCAGCTTTTGACACGGCCATTCAGCACTGTATGTAACTGCTTTAGAATTTTTTCCTTTTAGTGGATGACATCCATACAGCAATCTACTGATGAGAACAAAATCCGACCCATGTCATTTCTGTAGATACTGCAGCCTGTGTCAGTGGGTCGACTTAATAACACTCAGGCTTACACTAGTTCCACAACATTTCCCCTCAGTATTTTGGAAATGTGCCATCACGCACTTCTGGGCTTGTTGTCGCAAATGGTACATGCAATTGACTGCTCGAAAATGTAACAACCCCAAATGTACTTCTATCAAAGTAAAAGAAATCATCTCTTCCACAGGTCTGTATAAGCAAGACTCTTGGAGTGTTAGTGGTTAACAATGACTGTGAGGATCAGGGAAAGGTTTTGCTGAAACCAGTGTAAACGGAGCTACACCTGAATCGCTTGTATTGAAGTTGATTATGCTCTACTCAAATGCAGCAGTGGGTGGTCTCTTTGCGAGGAAAAATACCATCCAACCCAAAGTGAAGTGTTGTTTCACTTTGAACATTCGGAAGTGCACCAGTCAAAACAAATCCAGTTGTAATCATCCAGGCTCCAGACTTGTCATGACCAGGCCACCAAAAATAATCAAGCTGAGTGAAACATTTCTCTCTGTGGTGTCAGGGCACGGACGGCTAATGCAATTCCTGTTAAACCTCCTCTTTGTATTCAATTAATCTGCATAATACAGAATGTCAGGATGAATAACATTCAAAAAAATCACAGCAAAGTAAAACAGAACAATTATACTTCTGTGATTATTTCCCTCTCCTGGATATTTCTGTGTCTGTTTTTGTTTCAACTATGGGGCACAGTGTGTGTAAACTGTTGGAAACTGTCTTCTTGAGAGAGTGACATTGCCCCGGTGTCAATTAATTGCATGTTTATTTTAATAACAGCCATGATAGGTAATATTCTGAAGCGCAACGCTCCACCGGATATGGAGCTATAAACAGACAGACCTAGTCACTCACACACTCTGTAACGCTCACACATTTTGGCCCATGCACATTCACTGTCTTTTACCACCCATAGACATATAAAAAAAACACTGACAGACTATTTTACATAATATAAATGATGACAGCTTAATGAAGGCAACATTTTAGTTTTTCCCTCCTCCTGAAATGATCTCATGCTTGATAGTGAATAAAGTCAACATGATCCTCTGTTGGGATGCAAGCAATCCTTGTGTGGCCTTCACTGACACACTTCACCTCATTTGACTGAACCTGCAATCTGGTGAAGTTGTTTATATCGCAGCATTGTATTACAGATTAATGCAAGCAAACAAATAAGGACACTCAGTATTGTAGGAGCACAGCAAACACAGCTGCTCAGCAGCTGAGAGGAGATGAGTGGATGACGTGTGTGTGGTGTGTGCAGACGTTACCATCCTCCTAATAGCCATAAGGAACCAAATGAATAGTGAATCAATGAATATATAAATGAATTCTGTTACAGCTGGGATCGGTTGAAATACATCTGTCTACTTGTTTGTGAGGCGCAACTTCAATGTGAATCAATGGTGTGCATGCTTAGGGTTAAGCAAGCTGTCTGCACACAAGTTGGGAAAGTGCCATCCGACTCTTACCTCTAGAAGATAGATGTACAATTTCATCTGTTTTTTACTTAGGGTCTGATCTACAGAGAAGATTGTTCAAGCAGGAAGAGCGGCAAACCTCACAGGAGAGGACAATTTTATTTGGCTGAAATGAAGTTGGAGCAGTAAAAACTTACATGAGCTGAAGTAGAAGAATATGAATGCATTAATTTTTTTTTACAGCTATTCTCAAATCGAGGATCTTTCAATCTAAAACTGAAGACAATTTGACCATTGCAGTGTGATTAATGTGCCTTTGAATAACAAATGCAGTCAAGGATGCCGCTGCGTGTTGTTTACTGTTACGACTCTTACCTCTGGGAGAAGATGTCCCTGTAGGGGCTGCCGTGCTGCATGGCGATACCATATCCACGGTCTGGTGCCATGCTGCTGACAGTGTACAACGAACAGTCCTCGTCATTATTAGCAACATACTCCAGCACGGCTGCATCCCACACAAAGCCAAACCGACCGTACTTCACCTAAAAGAAATTAAAAAAAGACATGTATACACAGTTAACAATATTCAGACAGGTGCATCTTTACTTCAGGTTATAAAGTTATTTAAGACATCGTGCCAAAGACTTTTTTGCAGCAACTTTTGATATGCATCTGTTCCGTTTCATGTCATTCCTTTATTATTGGTTAAAGGTAGGATTTTCCTAAACCAAATGTATGTGCTTCAGTGTTGTCCCTGCTCCTTGTTTCTGTGTGAAGAGTGCTGCTGTGTGTCTGTTTAACGGACACACACATGCAAGCTTTGCATGCAATGCGGCACCTTCCTGACAGAGGTGTGTGTGTGTGTGTTTATTTGTGCTTTAGAACTTAACCGCCGGAAAACATTTTATTCCTCTGAATCACGACTCTTCCTTCCCCCACAGCTCACTCGACCACCGCTGCTCTCTCTCTATCTCTCTCTCTCTCTGGCTCGTTGAGCCGGGGCTAATTTTGAATGCTGTGTTGAACACTAATGAACATAAGTAAGATATTTACCTTTAAATGTCTACTTAGCGAGCCTGTTTCTGTACCATCAGCTGTCTCTATGTTTGGCCCATACTACATCAACAAAACATGTGACTCTTTGATTCAGTGTCTGGGTGAAGCAACATCACATATGTCTGTAAGAAGTGAATGGCAGTTATGGTTGAGAATATGTTTTTAATCTGCAGTTTAGCTTATCCTTGATCCACTAAGACATGTTCTATATAACTACTACTTATATGTCTTTGTGGATGAGCTGAATCATGGTTTAATACATTAAGCATATGTACATTTCTGTAGAAGTGATGTACAAAGACTAACTCACCCTTACACACACACATTTCATGAACACAGTCTATGAGCATTTCGAGTCCAAAAATGCCCACAATTACACTTTTTGTCTACTGTACAATGGCAAACTTTACAGCACAGCGACTTTACTGTTCTTTTCTATGTGAATGTCCTTGTTTAGTATGTGTGGGCAACCTGCAGGTGCATATAAAGTGTGTGCTTGCAGCTTGTGCTTAAAAAGAAATAGAGGGTCAAAGTGATTTAAGGTGAGAATCACAGTTTGTTTTATAGAAAGCAAGGCGGCTGTTGTTAACATGTCTTCTCATCAACATTCAATAAATCTGTGGAAAAAATAGAGAGTAAAGACACTGGCTGTGATATTCACACCCTGACACCTTTTTTGACAATTCTTACACAAATACCGCCCCCCCTCCCCAACACACACACACACACACACACACACACACACAGACACACACACGCTCACCCCCACACCCAGCCAGACACACACACACTCACATACAAAATTTTGGATTTGGTGTGTCATTAACTTTAATGGAGCTTCATGAAATGTTCAAACCCCTCTATCTTTACTGTGTGTGTGTATGTGTGTATGTGTGTGTGTGTGTGTGTTTTACTACATTTGTGGGGACCAAAAACTGGGAATAAAGTATACTTATGGGGTCCTGACAGCTTTGTGGGGACAAAATGCTGGTCCCCACAACTTTAAAGGGCTGTTTGAGGAATAAGACTTGGTTTTAGGATCAGGGTTAGAATTAGGTTAGGGTTAGGGTTAGGCATTTAGGTTTGATGGTTAAGGTTAGGGTAAGGGGCTAGGGAATGCATTATGTCAATGACTGGTCCCCACAAAGATAGTGAGACAGTGTGTGTGTGTGTGTGTGTGTGTGTGTGTATCACCTCAGTTGGCCTATGTGTGATGACTAATGTCTGAGAAACGACAAGACCCTCTGATTGGGTAATTTCACAGTCAGTAGTCCTCTGAAGTGTGTGTGTGTGTGTGTGTGTGTGTGTGTGTGTGTGTGTGTGTGTGTGTGTGTGTGTGTGTGAGAGAGAGAGAGCACTTTATTTCTTTGAAGAATAATTTTATGGCTATTCATTATTGGTTTTGAATTGAAAAGATCATAGACTTTGTGGAAAGGAAATTAGTAATTGTACATTAGGGACTTCTTGTTATTTGGGTGAAAAGGGCTGAAAACAATTATTATGCAGAGTATGAATGCAGATCTGATGTCAGCGACACTGACAAATTGTGCTAATCTCACTCTCAAGTGAATATGATTACAAGATGACCATGTCTAATAGCTTAGTTCACATACACAATTGGGAAGTTTGTCTTGATAGAGAATCAGCATTTATGTCAACATATAATAAAATAAAGGATAGTTTTACTGCTGTGTTTACAATAAACTGATATAAACAAACCCTTAAAACCATCAGAAAAACACCAACAACATGTGGATCACGGCATGCCTCTAAGGGAAAGAACACAATGACAAGCAAAGAAAAATGTGTTGATGCCTTTCAGAAGCAGGGATAGCGTGGAATTAATGTGTTTACACTGACTCATGAGCCATGAGTACTGCACATAATAACCACCACTGGCCTAAAAGACTCAGGGTAAAAGAGAAGATGGGGGAGAAAAGGTTGAGCACATCAGGCTTTAATATTGCTGTCGTCTGAATTTTGTCATTTCTGTGATAACGTCTCCCACGGTTTCACTGAGTTCATTTTTGAAAGGGATGTAACATTCTTTACTAGTATCTTCATAATGAAAAATGCCATGTCATGAAGTTGCGATTCATTTTATATTATTTTCTATCATAGAGTTTTTCAGCCATGGGTTTGGGACCTCACATGGGGTCACTTGATATGAAGATCGGTTCAAATGTACCACTTTTTACATCACAATGGTTACGTTCATGTTTTTAGTGCATAATTCGGATTTATTGCTCAGATTCGATTTTTTTGTTTAGCAGTGCATATTTGTTTATTAATTAATTTATTTGTTTTTAAATGATTCCAGTACGTACTGGTCTCGGTCTGAACTGACAAGTAATTGCAAAACAACAATAACAAATACGTCACACACAGCATGCTGTTATACAGGACGTAAACATGGAGGCCTCTGAAGTCAGCGTAACAGTTTTATTAATGGGTTGATGTGCAGTGGAAGCTAGCATAGATAATGTCTGTATGTATGTATGTCTGTCTGTCTGTCTGTATGTATGTCTGTATGTCTGTATGTATATATGTATGTATGTATGTATGTATGTCTGTATGTCTGTATATATGCAAGTCTGTATGTATGCATGTCTGTATGTATGTATGTCTGTATGTACAGGATCCAGAATTTTGTGCTACACCCCTGGGTGGGATCACGATCGACGAATGTCGATAAAGGGTGATGTTAATGTTGCAAAAGATTTTAATGACTCTTCAGACTGAGGTTGCATTGCAAAAAAACCAAACATCAGACCTGTATCTGATTAATGACCACATTAATCTAACTAGAATTAAATAGATCATATCCCATGTGATGTTTGCTGTTCACACTGGAAAAAAAAAACATATGGGTCACATATGGGCAAAATAAAAAAATCTGATTTGGGCCACTTTTGCCTGCGGTCTAAACATACCAATAAAACTTCAAGCACAGTGTCTTCTCAAAACTTTAATCAAATTGAAATATACTCAATAAAATAACAATTATAGGACTGCCAACATTGCACACAATCACATAAAAAGGAATTATATCTACAATGAAAATGATGTTGGAGCCTGCAAAAGGAAATGCTCTTGCCTGCAGCTGTGTTTCATAAACAGAGACACTGTATCTGGGAACAGGGAGTACTTGATTTGATGTACCAGAACAAGTACTCTACATGCAAAGCATTAAGTGAATATTGGCTCAAGTTTGATGAATTATTAGAGACAACATCATGATAAGAGGGGTACCATAAAAGTGATATGCTGAATGACAGCTTGCCACTGCTGTTGTGCTACCTCTGACTGTAATTATCTAAGCAGCTTACATGAAGTTTCTTACGGCAAAAAACTTTGTAGGCAAAAAACAAGGTTAACGGCCAGAGCAGTATGGGAAAGCCTTTACTATTCTCTTTATCTGCTCACGTCTCAGAATATTAATCACACTCATATTTTGTTTTGTTGTTGTTTTCTTCTTTTTCTTACGTCTATCCTGACTTATTAACAATACCACTTGTTTCAAAGTGTCCCTGAGGACTGCAGCATGCCTAAATCCATATGATGAAAAGAAACAAGAACAATAAGAAAGAGGGTAGAAACTTAAACTCTACCTTCTATTTGTTGCTATAAGAAGAGTAAGTTCACCAGCAAACATGATGGATGAAGACTCCAGTATCATCCAGGCAGCTTTATATGCTTCCCTCGCTACATTTTTATGCATAGTGTAACCTGGCAATAGGCTCCAATTAAGGTGTTATCCAGGTTAAACTGTTTACTTGCATGCAGTATCCATGTTAAAGTAATATTACTGAGAATAAAACACACCAGTAAACCAGTTAAAAGTAAAATAAAAAAAGGAAGGAAATATGTAAAGATCTTTCCACCTGATACTTTCTGCTACTTTGACAAATACCTCTTAAAATACAAGGGAATGGAAGGACGCTAGCTAACATTGCACAGTAGGTAACGTTAGCCTACCGTTAGCTAGTAGCTGGCTTAAACACAGTTAAAATACTGAGTTAAGTGGTGTAATGTGTGACTGTATTTCACTGGAAAGGATTCCAACACTGGGACGTACAACAGTCTGCAGCTAAAGACACAGTGTAGACAAGCTCCACCATGGGCACAGATAACGGGCTTAAAACTGCGTTCAATTTGAACTCTTAATCTTATGGTGCATTCAAAGTTATTGTAAAATACCGTTCTGCCATCTAGTGGTTCTTCTTTCTTTTATTTAAGACTGGTACAATTATTATATGTTATTGTTACATTTTAAATAAATAATTTAAATTTGACTGCAAGGCCTTTGTGCTCTTCTTTTAAAGCATTGGTTCAGGCACCAGCACCGTTTTACAAATTCATTTATCATCAGTTTTGGAACAAAAATGATACCCAACCCTACCAGTTCACACATCAGCATAGTGCAGATATTACATCCATGCTTTTAGGTTTTAAAGCCATATTACCTGCCTTAAGAGATTTTATGCATCAAAGGAGGTTTCTCTTATACATTTCATTCATACATCTCACTTAATATGTTCTTCTTATGTTGTAATTTGTGTATACTATCTCACAAATTGTTCTCTGTGTTATATAAACTATACACAGAAAACATATTCAATAGTTCTGGCTATGAGTTTCCTTAAGGTCAACCTACAAAACACACAACTTTTTCTTCCTGCTTACTAGCTGGCTATTGAAAATATTAGCTCTTTGTCAGAGGGGATAGCCTACAATTAAAGAGAACACCTTGTCTCTCCTCAAACAAACAAAAGTATTAATCAACAAATCAAAAAAGACTTTGTGAATACAGCCCACCGGTGGGCAATGGTCATAAGGTATTTTAAATAGCATATTTTAGAAGTTTGTAAAACCGCCTTTCATCATACAAATGGGGGGCAAGAGATAAGTTATTGCATGCCTCCACTATCATTAGATGGCCTCCAAAGAACTTTTTAGCACTTTCATTTGGTGTTTTGGAGAATTGCTTTCAAATGTTTAAGTCCTACAGAGAACAACTATGGTTGTATTTGCAAGAATTTTCTCAAGTGAACTCTTCATTAAATGTGTTATGTCCAGTGTTTCCCCTATAATTGTATAAGCCTAGCGGGCCGCCAGGCTAATAGGAACCCCTGCCAGGCCAGAATATTTTTTTTTATTGCCAAAAATAATGTCATATATCCATTGTGTTTCCCCTAAATTCATTCTGTGCTGCGCACCGCCATGAACTGCAGCGACGCACACTGAATAAGAAAACTGTCTGTGGTAAGTTCACATCTGTAACAGCAGGACAGTCAAGTTATCTAATATGCTAAAATCAGCTGAATAGGTGAACATTTTCCTAGCGTTAGTTTTTCTCCACGTGTGTGATAAACTGAGATAGACTCATAGATGGCTAGACCAAAGAATATGTCAGTTAAAACAGATCGATAATGTGGTTTTAAGCTCATTGTTCTCCGTGAAGTTAGTAAGGAAATAATGGGAATAATGGTGAACAAGTTTTAAAAGTCATATAAGACACATGTATGCCGATGTGAAGTGTTGTTTATGTGGATTTTGAAAAGTAAATGATAAATATTTAAAGAATGCAAAGGGAACATTATGGCCAAAAAAAGAAATAGATTTAGGAAATGTGTTCCACCCATGTTGCATGCATTCACATACAGTCACACACACACACACACACACACACACATACACACACACACACACACACACACACACACACACACACACTTTTACTTCTGTTTTGTGTCCAGAATTGTGACTATATTTTTGCCAAGGTAATTATCAGAAGCTTTTTTCCTCAGTAACACGGACAGATACTTTGTCAACAATTACAGTCACACACAACACACAGATACACATACACACACGCAATCCCATCTAAACACCGACCAAAGCACATTAGCACGCCTCCTTACAGACCACACAATCACACATCCACCAATGAATCCTAATCATTGCATCGGACCTTGTTTTTCTCTCTTTCTCTTCTCAGAGCCTTCTCTCTTTCTTCTATCATTCATGCCCCCTTTTAATTTCCATCCCTCCGTGCATAGAAGGAGAGAAAATTAACCTAATTCTGTTGCTGTTTCATTGTTTATGTTCTTATTTATGAATTGTAAAAGGATTTTGTGATGGCAGAGCTCATTTAATGAACACTTAACACAACTGATCCATAAGCCCGAGCTGTTTTTGCGGCAGCTCTGATTTGCTTGATTCTTCCCGCAGGCAAATGGACAGGAAAGAGGAAATAGGGAATAGTTAGAAAGAAACTAATAATTCATAATTTTCCGCTAATATTTATAATTAGTAGTTTGAAATATTCTAGTAAAACACATACTGGGTTGAAATGTATCAGAATAACTAAAATAAAGAGAAAAAAGTTACCATGTGAGTATAAAAAAATATTCTTTATTCTCCAACTTGACTTAGTACTAGTATACCACTGCAACTATACAACATAAAGAAGGGGAAGTAAATTGTGTTAATATATTGACAAACAACAATGTTGACGTTAGAAAATATAGGACAGGCCAAGTTAACACTCGAAATGAAATTAAAATAGTTCTTTTTTTTCCACTGGATTAATTGGAAGGTTCTATCAACGTCCTCAAACTTTCACTACAACTCACAAAGCAACCCTGTTTTCTACAAATATTATTATTGTCTTATGCTTCAGCTATGAATGTTTAATTATATTTTTAAATCCACCAGCTTTCCCCAACCTTAACTACATCTCTATTTATCAAAACAGTGTTTTCCTAAAGTTAAGAATACCGCAGTAGTCAAAATATAACGTATAAAGTACATTTATGTGAGCATAAGTCATAAGAAACATGTTTTGAACAACAAAGGCTTTAAAAGGAACATTTTAAAAAATCTTTTCAAAAACTAAAGTGATGTGACCTCATCCTCATAATTATAAGTTCAGCTGGGTTCCAATTTAAACAAGGCTACACTAGTTTCAAGGACTCTCCAAAAATTGTATGAGCAGTATCTTTGGATCAACAGGGTTATTAACAAAGTCTGGATTCACCAAGAGAAACATTTTCAAAATGAGGTCAGTCCACGTCCTTCTTCATCAGCCAGATGAAGCAAAATGCATAATTAAATAAAAGGTGAAGGGGTAAACTTTGAGGACTGCTTAACTGAAAGAAAACCTATACACTAGTTGACCGTGCTCCTCAAAGTGAGCTCATACAAATTCTTACTTTGAAAACTTTGTCTCGTTATTTTACAATTATACGACAGAACCAGCCCAATGAGTGTCTAGGCAGGTTTCAAGAGGTCCTTCTATCTCACCACAGTTCAAACAGTTTGGCTTCAGAGTCTAGCCATGCAGAAACTTCAAAATGGCTAAACTACCCCAGGGTCCACTCTCCTCTTTCTGTTGAAATGTCTTTTTCTCCCTCCTCCCCTCTCTCAGAAAGATCCCTTCTAGGGCACCCAACATGCAAACAGAATAGTAGATTCTCCCTTCTGCTCTAAGTTTCAACTCCAAAAAATCAAAAAAAAATATCTTTCCTCTTCCTCAATTTCGTTTTAGATTACAAACACTTTTAAAGTGGCACATAACAAAACGTCCCCTGGTGCGAAGTCAGTTTCTTAAATGTTCAGTATTTAGCCTTCAAGCTATGGATGTCAAATGTTTTACACATGGGAGGTTCTGTGCTTTGTTCTCTCAAGAGGGAAAACACTGATCAAGTGGCTACAGAAACTTCAGATGAAGACTCATGGCCATAATATTATTCATGCATTATTTAATTATTAAGCATTACGTTATCCACATGTATTTGTGGTGGAAGCACATCTTTATCCCCACAACAGATAACACAGTCCATATCTGCTACTTTTTAATCTCCCACTGAAATAATCAGCTTTAAACAGAAAGAAATCTACTTTGATCAGGGCTGGAGATCGCAATATGTGATTTGCGAAACATAAATGTGGCATAATAACAAATTCTTCCTCAGATTATAGTCCATGTGAACATGGTGCTCATGTGTACTGACAGGCTGTTGAGTATGAGGTACCAAGCCAAACGGTCCCCCCCACAGCCTATAACTCACTGTATACTTCTGCATGTTTTTTGCATCACTCTTCTTTGACTTTGATTTGTTTGATTTTGAGAAATAAGAGAGAGGTTGATGTGAGACAGAGACACAGAGAAAAAAGCAACAGCCCAGAGACAAGCTCAAATCTACTTTAGATCTCAGGCCACATGAACCAAAGATCAAGAGCTTTTCCCAATTCATCAACATTATTGATAGTCTCTCTCCCACTCTCTCTCTTACACACACACACACACACACACACACACACACCCCATGCCCTCACAGACCTACAAATGATTTTGTCTATCCTTAGTCCAGCTAGCTTTGTCTCTTGGCTCGTTCCCTCCCTGTCTTCTATTACTTGCATGCTTTGTTCTGCCTTTGTTTGGGTTTCTTTTATAAAAATCAGAGAGCTTTACCATGAGAGGCCGCTCACCAGCCAAATATTCCCATAGTCTACCCTGGCTGGCTTCCTTCAGATATGTCAATACTGCATCTGAATAAAGATAAGATTAGAAAATTCATCCAGCCACATAAGAGGGAGACTGCACAACTTAAAGGCAATTCATTCTATGCCTTAGTTTGAGGTTGTCATTGCATCTAAGAATATGTTTTCTTTAAAAAACAGAATGTAATATGGCACTTAGCTAGGTTTAGTCTTTGGACGGATAATATTATTTTATGCAATTTAAGCATTATAAATGTCTACTGCAGTGTTTCCCCTATAACTGTATAGGTCTGGCGGGCTGCCGGCCAACTGGAACCCCTGCCAAGAAAGAAAAATGATTTTTTATGCCCAAAGCAACGCTGAGTCCATTGTGTCTCTCCCATATTCATTCAGCGCGGCACAGCCGTTCTACAGTTACACACTGCTGCAAGTCCATGAACACGGCAACTGTGAACCACTAAAGTCAGTTGAAGTTTTCTGTTTGGCCCCTATTGTTTTCCGTGAAGTTTGTTGGAAGTGTTGAAATGTAGTGTTTTATGTAAAGTGAGCACAAATAGCCTTTGGAATTCTACATTGCTTGTAAGGAAATAACATGAGTAACTACCTTCTCACATACCAAGTCAAGTTGCTTTACTTGTCATTCTTTCATGTTTAATGACCAATCATTTCTCTCTTCTGAGGAGCAAAACACATAAAAACGCTCATGGCCAAATCTCAGAAGATGAGAGCCTGGCACGCAGGTGGCATCAATCCCTCATGAGGCAATCTGTCCGACTGCTTGCTCCAGTGGCAACAGTCGCCTCCATCCCCTGAGACGCAATATGACAACTTCTTCACTCCTTCTCTTCCTCTTTGTTTTCTCTGTTGTTTAATTACCCTCAGCTGTCATTAGTCGTCTTTGTTTCTTCAGGATGAAGGAGCAAAAAAAGAAGAAATTAATCGCCTATTGCCACACTGTATGCAAATCTTTGCTCAGACCCCGTTAAGCTGATGAGAGATGTGATAGTGGAAGAGATGAGTAATTGGAGACAGATGTTGGCGAGACGGATCAGTGAGCCAAAACTAAGATGCCACCCTTAATAGGATCTGGCAGAAAAATTATTATTTCTCTCCGTTTCCTTTTCATCTTCCCTTTGTTCAACTGTATTTTCATAATGAAGTCTTGCTTGTCTCAGAAAAGTATGAATCATTACATTTTTTATGTGGTCTTGTGTACTTGTTTTCTTGTTCAGTTCTCTTGGACACGCAGATAATGTTTATGTGTGCAAAACACCAAAGGAGGGTTCATCCAGTTCCTGCATGTCTGCCCCGCTTGAGCCCCGTTGCCCAGCGAAACAGCAGCAACTGAGGGACCCACACAGTCCACATTCAAGACCGCACAAACTTATCAAGCTAAGAATTCAACACATTCTCATGAACTGGCCAGTGTGATATCGTATACAAAGGTATGCACACCAAAACGTATGATATCCTACAAAAAAAGGAGACAGCCGGCTGGTCACGTGACACCAGATGGCTGCTGCCAGTTGGTGGGTCACGGACCGTCGTCGTCATAGCTTGGTCATCTCAGGGATTAATAGATGTGTTTAGCCAAAAATGGGTGACTTTGAGTTGGGTACAGTGCACTGTGAGCTGCCACTTGTTTCAATGGAGATTACAGTTAAATTTGGTCCATAAAATATGAACATTTTGCCGCAACAAAAGTTAAGATGAGGCACCAAAACGACTAGTTGGTTTAAAACACTCTCAAGAAACACACATTTCCTGGGTGAAACTCTTTAGTTTCCCTCTGGAAGCAAACCTTGCCCCCCTGGCTTGAAAGTGTTTTAACGCCCACCCATCCTCCCTGACCAGCCGTCTTCCTATACATCGGCGGTCAATGTGGTGCATACAGCAAAAAAACATGGAGTGCTTGACTTTTTATAGCTTTTTGGAACAAATGAAGAACAGGCTGATTACATTAATTATGTTTAGTGTATTCTGCTTTACGTGACTTGAAGTACTCTTTTTACACACATCTGGGATGTAGTGGAGTAAAAATGCATTGACATACAGTATATATGTATGTATAACTTAGCAACAAAGTAAATTTAACATATTTTAAAAGTAGCGGGAAATGCCCCGCCAAAATGTAATTTACCATAAAAAAGTAGGAGAGTCATTTTCAGGCAATGCATAACGGCTGTACGTGATTTGTACATTCATAAAACGTCCCTGAATGCACCAATATGTAGGATATTAGTATACACAGTCCTGCTCTCTTATCTCCGTTTGTTATTTATTAGTCTTGCATTGCCAGACCTACAGTATATCCACAGCCCTGAATAAGCCGGCAAACTGAGCAGTCAAAGCAGAGGCTGTGGAGCGGTTTAATTTCCAATAACTTCTTCACAATAAAAGTCCCCCATTATTATGTTATTTAAATGCTTTTATTATGAAGCGTCAAAGTCAGGAAATGTTAACATAACTCCTATAAGCAAACATTAAACCTTAAATAAAACATATAATACAGAAATGAAACTCTTTCAAACCAAAGAGATTCAGTTAGAAGCAACAAACTTACTTAGAGCTGACGAATGTCTTTCTCTCCTGCACTGGTCCTTCCAGTAAACATCCTTATGTTGGCACACTAACAGATTGTGGGGTGGGCTTTTTGATTAGTCATCGAACGTTTCTAATGTGTGATTTAACTGACAGTAACAACTGACCATTTTAAACACACATATGCTCACACACACATCCACACACAACCATCTTATTTGTAAATGGAAATGATGTACGTGTTTATTCGCATATGGAGCGGGGAAGTAAGTAAGTCAGCTCTCCCTCCCAGTTGCCTGGCTCTGACTCATGAAAAAAACAGGAGTAAAATAAAAGACACTGCATACACTCTGCTACCGTGTGTTTAATTAGGTACACCTACATGTAGGCCTAAGAGATTGCAATATAAGCCTGTTTATTACTATTAGGACTATAGCATTCATACCGTATGTCAGGGATGTATAAATTATATAAACTTCAGCTGGCGTCTGATTTACTACGGCAACACTGTTGACACTCTCTCCATTCTGCATTCTTTCTACAGCCTTCAATACCAGTGTTCAGGCTGCCAAATCATCCAGACCTTACTGCAAACTAAACAGAGATATCAGGGTTTCCATCTCCACCTCTGCAAAGTGCCGCTACAGGAGGACCGAGCGTTAATCACAGATGGATCGAAGTCATTCAGCTATGTGATGTGTAACCATGCATTTGTTGTTCAGAGGAAGACAAGTGGAGCAGAAAACCTTCAGGTGGATGTTGCACTGTGACGTTTTCCAAGAGGGCTGGGTGAATGTGACACTGGATGACAGGACAATGGGACTGATTCAATTGCTTATGAAAGTGGGCTGCACGGTTAAGAACAATGTAACACAGGTAATGTTTAATATACAGTGAACACACAAACACTTTAATATGGTTTCTTGGCTGTTTCCAGAAGACGTGTCTAAACATAATGCATCATTTAATAGCATACTTTTGGCACATGGGGGACAAACAGAAGCTGTATATGTCACCATTACTACAATTCATTACCATTTTCAGAGATTAGGATCACCAAAGGTCTTACAATACAATATCATCACGATACTTACTGTATGTCACGATACAATATTATTGTGATTTTAAACATATTGCAATATTCAGTGATGTACTGGAATTTATCAGCTTTTTTCCAACTTCAAAAAGTTTTGTTTTATCTAAAAAGATGAATTTGTCTTGTTGTTCATCTCACTTCAATTTATTGCTGCAAAATGTATATGTTTGTCTGCTTGACAATCTGTGCGGTATACAGTGGGTACGGAAAGTATTCAGACCCCTTTAAATTTTTCACTCTTTGTTTCATTGCAGCCTTTTTCCAAAAATCAAAAAAGTTCATTTTATTTCTCAGTAATGTACACTCAGCAACCCATCTTGACAGAAAAAAACAGAAATTTAGAAATTTTTGCATATTTATTAAAAAACAAAAACTGAAATATCACATGGTCATAAGTATTCAGACCCTTTGTTCAGTATTTAGTAGAAGCACCCTTTTGATCTAATACAGCCATGAGTCGTTTTGGGAAAGATGCAACAAGTTTCTCACATCTGGATTTGGGTATCCTCTGCCATTCCTCCTTGCAGATCCTCTCCAGTTCTGTCAGGTTGATGGTAAACGTTGGTGGACAGTCATTTTCAGGTCTCTCCAGAGATGCTCAATTGGGTTTAAGTCAGGGCTCTGGCTGGGCCATTCAAGAACAGCCACAGAGTTGTTGTGAAGCCACTATTCGTTATTTTAGCGGTGTGCTTAGGGTCATTGTCTTGTTGGAAGGTAAACCTTGGGCCCAGTCTGAGGTCCAGAGCACTCTGAAAAGGTTTTCGTCCAGGATATCCCTGTAATTCATCTTTCCCTCGATTGCAACCAGTCGTCCTGTCCCTGCAGCTGAAAAACACCCCCACAGCATGATGCTGCCACCACCATGCTTCACTGTTGAGACTGTATTGGACAGGTGATGAGCAGTGCCTGGTTTTCTCCACACATACCGCTTAGAATTAAGGCCAAAAAGTTCTATCTTGGTCTCATCAGACCAGAGGATTTTATTTATCACCATCTTGGAGTCCTTCAGGTGTTTTTTAGCAAACTCCATGCAGGCTTTCATGTGTCTTGCACTGAGGAGAGGCTTCCTTCGGGCCACTCTGCCATAAAGCCCCGACTGGTGGATTGCTGCAGTGATGGTTGACTTACTACAACTTTCTCCCATCTCCCGACTGCATCTCTGGAGCTTAGCCACAGTGACCATTGGGTTCTTCTTTGCCTCTCTCACCAAGGCTCTTCTCCCCGATAGCTCAGTTTGGCCGGACGGCCAGCTCTAGGAAGGGTTCTGGTCGTCCCAAACGTCTTCCATTTGAGGATTATGGAGGCCACTGTGCTCTTAGGAACCTTAAGTGCAGCAGAAATTTTTTTGTAACCTTGACCAGATCTGTGCCTTGCCACAATTCTGTCTCTGAGCTCTTCAGGCAGTTCCTTTGACCTCATGATTGTCATTTGCTCTGACATGCACTGTGAGCTGTAAGGTCTTATATAGACAGGTGTGTGGCTTTCCTAATCAAGTCCAATCAGTATAATCAAACACAGCTGGACTCCAATGAAGGTGTAGAACCATCTCAAGGATGACCAGAAGAAATAGACAGCACCTGAGTTACATATGAGGGTCACGGCAAAGGGTCTGAATACATATGACCATGTGATATTTCAGTTTTTGTTTTTAATAAATATGCAAAAATTTCTAAATTTCTGTTTTTTTGTCAAGATGGGTTGCTGAGTGTACATTACTGAGAAATAAAATGAACTTTTTGATTTTTGGAAAAAGGCTGCAATGAAACAAAGAGTGAAAAATTTAAAGGGGTCTGAATACTTTCCGTACCCACTGTATATACGTTTTTGCTCTTGATTCCATTTTTTGCTCTCTTCTCAGGATTTTTCTCTTGATGTGAAAATAGTGTCACGGGCGGGGCCATGTTCCTATTGGCCAGTTGGGGGAGCATGCATGTCTTGGGCAGAGGTGGGTAGAGTAGCCAAAAATTGTACTCAAGTAAAAGTACTGTTACTTCACAATAATATGACTCAAGTAAAAGTAAAAGTAGTCATCCAAATAATTACTTGAGTAAGAGTAAAAAAGTCCTTGATGAAAAAACTACTCAAGTAGTGAGTAACTGTTGAGTAACGTCTGATTTATTTCTTAACACAAGCATTAATCAGACAGACAAAAATACAAAATAATCATCTTTAGGCAAATTATAGTTCAATCAATAGAATAAATTAAAATTAATTTATTAATTACAAAATTACAAAAGAGACTTAAACATCAAATTTGGATGGATACTATATATATATATATATATATATATATATATATAATATATTATATATATATAGGAAATGTTCAAAACATGTGTAAAAAACAAACATTCATCTATCCACAGCAAAAACAAAAATGACTGCTACATAATGTAGCTGCTGTTTCGCACTTTTATTAAAAGGTAAACATGCTTTCACTATGAGGCCGGGGGGGGGTCCTCCTCGTCTGTGTCTGCATTGCTGACCGTTGATTCTAACATTTGTTTTGCTAACACGTCCCTCGGCTGCCGCTCAGATCGAATATGGTTGCGTGACGAGACTGCACAACGCTGTTTGATTGGTGAAACCCAGTCACGTGGTAGAGCCTTTAGCGGAAGTCTCTCTCTCTGTCAAAATAAAACATTAAAATGAGACGTACGCTGGGGTAAAAACGATGACGCGTAGAATACTAAAGAGGTAAAAAGAAAAGTAAGGAGCTCATTGTAGCCTAATGTAGCGGAGTAAGAGTACAGTTTCTTCTTCACTAATCTACTCAAGTAAAAGTAAAAGTATAGTGATTTAAAACTACTCATAGTAGTAATTTTTTTTCAAAAACGTACTCAAGTAAATGTAACAAAGTAACTCGTTACTACCCACCTCTGGTCTTGGGAGTCCATCTGAATCATTACACCATTGTCACCATCATAGATAGATAACTAGCATTCAGCCCACTTCTAAATAAATATCTTTTAATTATCTAAACACTTTTAACAGTCAAACTGAAACACTGGCGTTGAGCTCCAGACGGACCGCCGTCAGTGGGGCTTGGCCAGCGTCGAAACATTGCTAGAAAGCTTCGCTGCCGACCTCGACCTGATCTGATCTGAAAATTTGGAGATTTGTATTTCTCAATTTAAACTTACAAAGTTTTGAGCATGAAAAACCACATAAACAAAAAATGTTCAATACATTTTTTAAGTAACTTATTATTTAACTATAATTAATTCATTGCTTAATTAATTTAACTAAATATTTTACCAAAATAAATAAATATATCTTTCAAAACATACATGTTTTGCTCTTTTCAACAATACAAATGAGTTTTTTTTAACATTAATATGCCTTCCCCCAGCCTACCTATGGTCCCCCAGTGGCTAGAAATGGTGATAGGTGTAAACCGAGCCCTGGGAATCCTGCTCTGCCTTTGAGAAAATGAAAGCTCAGATGGGCCGATCTGGAATCAAAGTTACCTCCCCTTTCTCTGCTTTGCCCGACCAGAGAATTTGACCCACCCATGAGAAACAGACATCATGGCTTTCAAATGAGAAAAGTGGCAGTTTGTCAAGGCCACACCCCCAGCCTACACCTTGCCCCCCCCTCTCTCCTCCTCAAAAGCTACAGACTCAGAAATGGCCCATACTAAGGAAAGCTCATTGTGGGACTGGCTGTAATTCTGCACCAAGGCTGAATTTTGGGAAAGAGACTTCAGATACAGTTTTAGGGGACCACTAAGGTCTATATAAAAGAGACTTCAGATATGGTATTGGGGGACCACTAAGGTCTATATAAGAGCATCCAAAGAGCAGTGTGTCATGGGACCTTTAAAATTAAACATTTTGTATGCATTTAACAATGATATTATGGGTGTTATTTAATTAACTAGTGATTAAGTTACAAAAATATAGTGTGTACAGCCATGGCATGATCCTTTATGTCAGCCAGACAGAGCACAGTCCCAGACAGTTTGTCTATCCATGTTTCTTCCATCCACGTCTCAATGAACAGGTCCTACCTCAATTGGTCTGCCCCTTGTCTCCATCCACTCAATCAAGCTCAGTGGACACACTGATTCATGAACCGTGTCTGCCACCTTGCTCCTCCCAATGTAGAGGAGCAGCGACTAACTTCAGCGTTGTCCCTGATTACTGAGCTCCTCAGCCTGTCAAGGCGAATGAGACAAGACATCCTGTGGAGGAACCTTATTGGGCACCTCACACATTTTGGTCACTCTCCAGATTTCATGACAATCAGTAAGTGACAAAAAGAAAACAAGTTGATTAAAACTTTTGCTTTGTGGCTCTCTCAATTGGCCCAGTCCATCACATCTTATCAGTCACTGCTCTTGACTTAAACTCTTTCTCTCCTTGTCGAACACAGGCCATTTAAAATGGTAGCCACTTTACTCGCGAGTGTTGCATCTCACAATTGCTTGTGAGAACAATCAGCATAGATACATGAAATCATACACTTTAGGGAACATGCTCAGTCCTGATATGGAAGGCACAGGACATATTTTACAGATATATGAGCCATGTCCCAAAGACTGGGGAGTGCTGACGTTAATCCCAAATGCATTACTAAAGATCAGCAAACCACTACAGAGCACCTAAAAGATCACAGTCCAAAAAAGCTAGTGTACCGTGGTTAACGCTCTGCAGGATCAGATTCAAGACAGGATCCTGAATGTCTTCTGCCAATGTAACATCTTAGCTTCCAAAACAGTTTTGAGAATATAATGGCCTGATAAATGCAGGCTGCAGTGTTTGACCCACTACTAAGAAGCCGCCATCCCTCCTAAATTAAGTCCATTAGCAGTGGTTTCAGTGGTTCATTTCGGTGCCAAATGGTCTAAGTACAGTGTCAAGGCCCTGCAAACCAATTGCTGCGGAAAATACTGGCACATGCTACAAGCAGATTATTTCTGTGCACCAAAAGGAATCTTTGAGACTGAGTTTTTACTGAAGCTTTAAGTTATCATAGTGCTTGTTTATAAAATAAAAAAATGCCTTGCATATGTTAATATGGAAGCAATACTTTCAAATGTGGATGGGTTTTAATTGGAACCCAGGGAAAGAAATGGTTATAAAGGCAAGGAGACAAAATGATTACTGATACACTCAGATGCTTTTCCAGCAACATATTTAGGTGCACGAGTGCTCTCACACCATCAGTCACTGTAGCTCCATCTATTCCCGAGGGTAATTAAATGGAGTGACTTTTTCTCAACAGTTTTTATCCAAGAATAACATGAACTTTAGGAAAAACTTCACCTGTAGGACCTGAAAACACGATTGAAGTGAATGAGTGTCAATAAGCCAGAAGATCTGTCATCAGTTAGCAGGCTGACTGACATACTGTGCCAATAGTTAATTTGAGTGGTTCCACAGCTGCACCCATGCTAAATTAACAAGCAGCTGGTGTTTTCTAAAATGATTCTTCCAGATCATACAGTCCCATAGGTCCCATGAATTTGTCTAAATTTGAAAGCATCTGCTGTTGTAATGCAGCTTGACCATTCTCTATTCACCAACAGTGGTGTTAACATTGACCCTCTCAAACCCCAGTCACTCTTGCAGATGGAAACATATGTAATCAGCGAAACAGAGTGAAAATCTTTTGTTTGTCTGTCAACATAACCGTCTGTCAGAAAGAAAAGATCAGAAACTAAAGTATGGTTCACAGACCTGCCCCAGAGTTGAAGTCAGACCTTCGCTGAATCTTAACATCACAGTCTCTGCCCTCACAGACTGCAGGTATACTTGGGGATGCATGCCTTGTAGTTTGATGGGGTCTGTTGTGAGATTGGAGCTGAGTAGGGAGTAAGTGCAGTGTGGAAATGATCTCTGCTGTAAATGCTAGGCATGTGTGTGGTGTGTGGGTGTGTCACCCTTATTACCCTTGAGCAAGGCCCTTAACCCCCAACCGCTCCAGTCTGGCTTAGTGGCCAGCAGATCAGAGTGTGGTTGTGCTGTACAGCTTCCAGGTGTGAATGTGTTCAGGGCTTTGATGGTAAAAAGACAGCATTACTCTCATGGAACTCCCTCCCTGAATAAATAAAGATGACAAAACATAAAATATATAAAATAATAAATGTGACCCAGACACCAGAGGTTATTACACCTGCTAAGCCTTTGGGGGATATCATTATGTTGTGTGATTTTTAAGATAAAACAACATGAAAAGCACTGTTGGTTATTTTATGTGCAGAAGCATTGACCATCAAAGTTACTAAACTTAAAAAAGTTCATTTTACATGGCTAGAGTTTGTGTTAACTGGCTTATAAGAAAACATTTGCAGATGTGAGCAGGGCTTCAGCTGAAGAAAGTGTTCTATTTAGGCTCTCTAGACATTCTTTTTCTCAGGGCAAATTTACAGCAAAGGATTCCTTTCTTAGTGAGTTTGTATTAATATTCACCAATCTGGTAATACCCCCATGGATCTCTCACATCTTTTCATGAGATACTTTCATGTTTTTGAGATGATTCCAAAAACATATAGAGTTACTATTTTTTAGCTCTGACCCTTTGTTCACACATATAGGCATTGAAGAGCATGCTTGCTTGTCAGCACTCAGCTCTGATTATTTTCTCCCATGGCCACCACACTGGTACACAGCAAAGTAGTTCATTCCCCAAGCAGGGTGTTTTCACACATTGCTTTTCTTATTCAGGTCCCAGTAGCTCATTAAAGTTATTATATTGAACGGAGAAACTGTAACAATCAGCATTTCATTTATTTTGTATGAAGTAGTCTACTACTTGTTTTTTGTTTTGTTTTGCACAAAAAATACCAAGCCAAATTACTTGTATGGGAAAACCTACTTGTCAATAAACCTGTTTCCGATTCTGGTTGAGATACAGCTGTGCTTCTGTTTCTTGTGGGAATCAAATCAATTAGTTGTGTCTAATGTCAAAGGAGACTGAAGTTTTGAACCCATCTACAAATTCTCTTTAGGTGGTGAGACAGGGCCACTTATGAGTCCTTATGAGTACTTGAGGTGGGTCAATGCACAGCAAGTGTTCAAGTCTATAAGTGTGAAGAGAGGAATAAACACAAAGCACCAGAGAGTATAATAGATAGTTAACATGACCAGCAAGATTTCTGGACATCAATGACATTCTCTGACCTCGATCTGCGAAACCAGGGTGGTGAGGAAAGGACAAGCAATTTGCAGTGAGGGGCTACATTCCCCATTCCAGATGTATGAGGTGCTGCCATCAGGCAGAAGATATGGTGTGCCGCCCTTACAAACCAACCTGGCTCACAAATCATTTATTCCTACCAGCATCACACTACTGAATAAGTTAGGGAATATAACTTGATCCTGATGATGTTGCACCTTACTATCAATAGACCACTGTTGCTAATGACCACACTTTACTATTTTATAATACAGACATATTTGTTGTTGTGTATTGTTGCTGTGTGGGGGTTGTGTGTGTGTGTGTGTGTGTGTGTGTGTGTGTGAGTGTGTGTGTGTGTGTGTGTGGGGGGGGGTGTAGTGGTCCTGCTGTTGTCTGTCTGTCTATGTCTATGATGCAAGATGAATTTCTGAAATGAAATGAAGTGTCTATCTATAAGGATGAACATTTAAAAGAAATAATGTCAACATCTGTTCTGGTAAGTAGGAAATAATTCATACATATTCACTCCACACAATAATATATTTTAGGAACCAAAGAGGTGTCATGGAGGGAAAAAAAAATCTGTGCTCTTGGATTAGTAATTCATGCTGTCAATTGAATATTGTCTTTTTTCTCTCTTTCTTTGCTCAAACAAAGTGACAAAATCCCTCCTTAATAGAAAGTATACAATAACTGTATAAATGAACTGCTGCCTCCGCACACAGGACATCTAAATATCAGGTCACCCTTCCCACATTCCATTGAATGTGTTGAATTTGAACTAAAACCTTCTGTATCTGTAAAATCTTTAAAATGTGAGATTATTCCTTTTCACTCAATCACTTCTACCCTGGTCAATCCTTGATGCTTCTTGCTTCCACTCTCCTCTGTTTTTCAACCACATGCAGCAACACTCGACATTCCAAAGTTTCTGAGCTTCGTCTTGTTTCCATAACTATGCTGAGGCTGGTTGATGAGGTTGCTTGTGTATATTATGGAAAGTTTTACATCTTTAAACAAGTGGGTATGGGATCCATACCTCATTATTGATTATACTAGCTGCCATAGGATTTGGGACTTTTCTCTTCCACTCTATCTTTTTCTTGTAAAACTTTAGAGGAACCTCTGGGTTAACTTTTCCTTTACCACTACTCTTTCCCTTGTGCATCTTCCTCTCCGAAACCATTCTCCCTTCGGCTTTACTCCAAATCCTTCCTCCCTCTCTTCCTAGTTCTCCGGACTGTGATGCATGGCTGTCTGTGTTTTCCAAAAGTCCATTAGTTGCTGGCACTAGGCCGCCTCCTCTCCCACAGACAGAGATAAAGATGCAGAGCATGGCTGCCTAGCAAGCTGCATGAAAATGAGAGGACAGTGGAAAGAGAGAGATGGAAGGAGACAGGGTTAGAGAGAAAAGGAAAGGTGGATGTGAAAAAAAATTGGTACTGGCCAGGAGCCCAAGAGCAAAGGGGCAATGAAGAGAATGAAGGAAAGGAAGGAGTATAAAAGGGGAAGATGATTAAAACAAAGAAAATAGAGTGAAAGAATGAAAAAAAGACGCAAAAAACTGTTTACAGGCAACAGGAACCAAAAGATTGGGGGGTAAAGAAGAGGGAAAAGGGTGAGAGAAAGAGGGCAGGAGATATGAGAGTAAGAGAAACCTGAAGAAAGACAGAAAATGAGTTTTCCATTGAGAATGAGAGTAGTAAAGACAGGAAAAAATATGGCAAGGAAGAGGGAGGGAGGGAGGGAGGGAGGGAGAAAAGAATGAGAAATGGAATGGGTTGAGGGTGAAGTGAGGATAAGAAAGATGGGTCAATTGTAACCAGATATCCCGCCACCAAAACCATTTATATCATGCTTTTTTTTTTTTAAAACCTTCCACATTCTACTTTGTCTCTGTAATTTATCTACTATGCTGTAATTGAACTTCTTCCTCAAAACAAAATGCAGGGTAGTTATAGTGATTCATCCTTCACATTTCTTTTTTATCCTCTTTTTATCTTGGAAATGAGGATGTTATCTAATAGTTAGTTTTAGGTCGGAGAGCTGGCTAGACATGACGCAGGCCAAGCAGTTGAAAAATGTGCTTAAAATGTTCATTTGTTTTCTCTTTCTTTCAGCAAGGGCAATTGGCCGTTTGATTTATATGTTGTCTAAGTTTAGCAACTTTGCTTTTTGTGTTTCTATTGGTCTAATGTGCTCCCCTCCATTTCTCCGTTTCTACAGCCAATCTCTGAGTGCATTTTAATCTTCTACGGGACTGCAAAGTTACTAATGATGTATATGTTTGTATCTTAGAATTCAGTAATAGATTAAAAAAAGAAAGAATCCAACACAGTGAAAAACAAACTTTAATCTTATTTCCTTAAAACAACAGCTGGTTTGGAACTGAGATCTCCATTAGGCTAGTCACGATTGGCGATCAGATCGTATATTGACGTTTAAAGGAATGATCGCAGATTGGTTTTTCCTATGCATATATTAAAGTGTTTTTAACAAACTTACTGTTAGAACTATAATGTTTATTTTCTGGTAGAGCGGTAAGTCCGACCGCTGAGCCACGATAATCAGCACGAGCAACAAGTGAATTTAAAATCCCCAACGTTGATCATAAAACCTTCCATGGATCTGACACCTGATGGGCTGTGCTCCTTTCGGACAGTTACCCAGCCTCCCCGGCTGCTGCCAGGGGTCGGGAGCTACATGGTCAGCCGATTAATGTTAACGGGGGCTAAGATACAGCAGATAATGTTAACAAAATGGGCTTCCCTTGTGCGGCACTTTGCCTTCAACACAACGCATACACTACAGTTATTACATGTACAGTTATAACATTAGGGAACCAGATGGATAGCTAAATTTGACATGCAGATCAACAGAGAGCCGGAGAGTGAGAAGCCTAACTGCTAACCTAAAGTAGCCAAATCTGTACTGTCTGTCAGCAGGTCAGCCAATCAGGACAGCCAAGCTGGTGTAGGCAGTTTCATTGATGAAAAGTAAAAGCAGCTCCGCATATCCATAATATTATATGTCCAATTACGTGTTGTAGCCTGTCAGCCTGGCGATGTGATCTCCTATCAGCGTTTTTGAGTAACCTCGATCAGATGATTTGAAAAAATTAGAGCTCGCCCAAGCTTAGTGTCCTAGACTATCCCAATTTATTTCTTTGTCCATACTGTAAAATTGATATTCTGTTACGCATATCTTTGTTTTTTTAGGCAAAGTGATTGCTTTTAGGATTTCTTCTGACTATTTTTTTAAATAAGTATGTGCTACCTGTTTTTGCAATTATTTTCTAGCAAAACATGCCCGTCTACCTTCATTTGCTTGCTCATTAAGGTGAGTAAGGGTGTGAGGGAGGTCATTAAGGCTGCAAACTGGTTATTGGAGGTCTTTCATTAGGAAAGAGATGTCAGAGTAATCAGAGTCAAACTAATGCTTTTAAATCATCCACAGTGCATAATGAGCATTATGACTCAGCCAGACTGAACCTCTGAAACTCATCGGTACTGAGCTGTAAGAATAAAATTCAACTAAAATCCAAAAACCCCAATGTACGATCAATAACATATATTATTCATGTACTGAGTTGTATCTTTGTTTAAAAGTGTGTTCAACTAGGACTTTAGAATTTAATTTTAAAGCACACCAATAGGACAAACTCTAAAGCAAGCCTTTGTCTTTGGCAAAACAAGCTCAGTTGGAGTTACACAGCAATGAACAATAGTTCAAGCAGGAACAGTAGAAGTTGAAATTAGGGGTTGTATGTTCTCCTGTTTTGTTCAGCATCCAGTCCCTGCAGGATTTCAAACTTTTTTTTAGATTGATGCGGCCCAAAATGCCTGATGTTGTGGGAGCTTTTGTAAAAAAATGCAATAAAAGTTGCAATGTTTTTTGTGTGTTTTTGGGATAAATAATAAATCTTACCAGAAGGGCTCAGGACGCTGCAAATGTTGGTATAATATGAAAATGACTGGTGGCTTTAAGACAAAAAAATTTTGAACATGTCTGACAGTGGCTTGTTAATCTTTACATGGTTAGATCATTTCCTATCCTGGCCTGGGATTCATTCAGTTTGATAAAGGACTGGGACTTTAACTTATCATTTCATTTTCAACAACAAGCATAGCTGTCCTCAATTTAGGTCATCTTGCACGTATCTTCTCCGGTTTATCCGGCATCCACCGTGTGTGTGTGTGTGTGTGTGTGTGTGTGTGCATGCGTCAGTCGCGAGGGGGAACTGAGCAGCCCGCCCACTGCAGAGAGCCGACAGGATTGAAACAGCATCCAGCGACATCAGAGAGAGTGAAAAACCGTTACAGCGTACATTGATGTTAAAATGTCTACAGGTAGGCAGGACGCTCTGAAATGTTTTGTAATGTCTTTCGCTGTACGTTTTGATGGCAAAGTGAGATGTTTGAGTCACACACATCTTGTTAAAGAAGGAAATGAATATGGCGATGTACATGTGACGTCAACCCGTTCTTACTCCTGCTTGGTCATTGGCTCTCAGAGTCACATGCTGATACAGAGTCTGGCACATGGGACTGCTGGGATTGGTATTTGGTCAAATTTGCAAAAAGGTTGCGTTGATTGGTCAAAATTGCAGGTGGCACCAAAGTCACGGTGATTGGTTGAATTTGTGTAAATTCATACGATTGCGACATTGCAAAATCCTCCAGGGACTGTGCATTGGATCAAGTAATGGATATGAAACAGGTTGGAAAGATGAGCACACAGCCCTAGCCTCTTCTATACTCTACATGCTGATTTAAGCAAACTCGGTTGCCTGGCAGCATGACAAGAAGCACTGGAAACCAAGGATTACTCTTGTTAAGGTCATTTTAAATCTCCAAATTAATACAATAAATATTGTAAACCACAAATCTGCGTTAACTCATTATTTAGGAAAGCGTTTAAACACACTGGGGCAGGGGCTGGCAAATAGGTTTAGACACCATCCTTTATTCTCTAAATTGTTTTATTATTTATTTACCACTTACATTTTGTACAAAAGTGGTTGATGCCTGAATCCTCGTTGTCAAGACTCTCCACTCCAACAACAGCACTGGACACTTATTCAAACTGCTTTAACAGCAACTTTTTCCCTTTGCTGCAGTGAAATCAAAGTGAAGTCTCGGGTGTGTCATCACACTGTTTCATCACTGTTGATTGTGGTGACAGGTGCAGCAGAGCACACTTCTGACCACGCCCAACAAAGAGGAAACTTACCCCTAGAGATGGCAGTGAAACACTGCGTTTAACCCTGTAATTAAGTTTCTCTTTTATATATATATATATACACTCACCGGCCACTTTATTAGGTACACCTGTCCAACTGCTCGTTAACACTTAATTTCTAAGCAGCCAATCACATGGCGGCAACTCAGTGCATTTAGGCATGTAGACATGGTCAAGACAATCTCCTGCAGTTCAAACCGAGCATCAGTATGGGGAAGAAAGGTGATTTGAGTGACTTTGAACGTGGCATGATTGTTGGTGCCAGAAGGGCTGGTCTGAGTATTTCAGAAACTGCTAATCTACTGGGATTTTCACGCACAACCATCTCTAGGGTTTACAGAGAATGGTCCGAAAAAGAAAAAACATCCAGTGAGCGGCAGTTCTGTGGGCGGAAATGCCTTGTTGATGCCAGAGGTCAGAGGAGAATGGCCAGACTGGTTTGAGCTGATAGAAGGGCAACAGTGACTCAAATTACCACCCGTTACAACCAAGGTGGGCAGAAGAGCATCTCTGAACGCACAGTACGTCGAACTTTGAGGCAGATGGGCTACAGCAGCAGAAGACCACACCGGGTGCCACTCCTTTCAGCTAAGAACAGGAAACTGAGGCTACAATTTGCACAAGCTCATCGAAATTGGACAATAGAAGATTGGAAAAACGTTGCCTGGTCTGATGAGTCTCGATTTCTGCTGCGACGTTCGGATGGTAGGGTCAGAATTTGGCGTCTACAACATGAAAGCATGGATCCATCCTGCCTTGTATCAACGGTTCAGGCTGGTGGTGGTGGTGTCATGGTGTGGGGAATATTTTCTTGGCACTCTTTGGGCCCCTTGGTACCAATTGACCATCGTTGCAACGTCACAGCCTACCTGAGTATTGTTACTGACCATGTCCATCCCTTTATGACCACAATGTACCCAACTTCTGATGGCTACTTTCAGCAGGATAATGCGCCATGTCATAAAGCTGGAATCATCTCAGACTGGTTTCTTGAACATGACAATGAGTTCGCTGTACTCAAATGGCCTCCACAGTCACCAGATCTCAATCCAATAGAGCATCTTTGGGATGTGGTGGAACGGGAGATTCGCATCATGGATGTGCAGCCGACAAATCTGCGGCAACTGTGTGATGCCACCATGTCAATATGGACCAAACTCCCTGAGGAATGCTTCCAGCACCTTGTTGAATCTATGCCACGAAGAATTGAGGCAGTTCTGAAGGCAAAAGGGGGTCCAACCCGTTACTAGCATGGGGTACCTAATAAAGTGGCCGGTGAGTGTATATATATATATATATATATATATATATATATATATATATATATATAAAACATAAATGTTTTCATGGAGACCAATGGTAATATGATGGGCCCAATATCTTTTTACTTTTGTAGTATTGTAGATTTCATTTCAGCTCTGCATACTTTTTATCTGTCCTTGCATCTTGCGTCCTTGTCTTTCTAAGTAGCCACATACCTGTTTCTGTAAAAAGTATTCCAGTATGTCCCTGTAGGAATATTCATCATATCAACTCCCAATCTTAGTTTTTATTGTTTTTATTGTTATTGTTTATCTCAGTTAGACTAAATTCTCTACTGAGACTTATTGAGACAATTATAGTTTCTGCTGTCAGATATTCACTATGTATTACCAAAGAGAGACATGCCTGCATTTGCTGTAGGACACACAATCTCTCTCTCTCTCTCTCTCTCTCACACACACACACACACACACATACACACACAATCAATCAATAAAGTAGCACATTAATTGCCTTCTTCATCTGATGACTTTCATTGATTTCCTTGTTAGCTGCTGTAATTATTACAGACACAGGAGTTATAGAGAAAAAGGAGAGAAAAACAGAGGCAGAGAGAGAGAGCAAGCAAAAAAGAGAGAAAAGGGAAGAGGCAGTGAAAAAGATCAACATTTAGAGTAAGAAGATTGTGTGGGTGTCAGATGGATTCTTGAGTCGTGGCAAGCAGAAGAGAGAGAGACAGATAAAAAGGCAATTAGGCTTCATTATTAGATATGGGCAGATAAAAAGTAGAAGATAGACAGAAATAGATCATATTATTAATTCCTTCTTCTTCCCTCTTTTCATTTATTTTTGCTGTTATTAAAGCTCTTCTTACTTCCGTCTTTTCTCTACCTTCTGTCTCCTTGACTCTATTTGGTCACATCTCTAGCAAACCTGCCAGTTTTTGCCAAAGCCACAATTGGTAAATGTCTCTTTTAATCCTTACCATTGCCTTTCTTTAATATGTTGATTACATTTTTCCCCATTTTCTTTCTTCTGTACTTCCCTTTCCATCTGCTCTCCCTGCATCTGAGTCCCGATACAGAAACACTGTCATCACACAGGCAGAGAATTGTAACAGCAGGGAAATATGTTTGCTGTTTGGGCTTGTTGTGTTGAATCCTAATGAGCTATCAGACTCTGCAGGGGGAGGGCTTTCTCTTTTTTGTGTAAGGGTGATTTGCACTACTAGAAAACAAAAAAAAGAGAGAGCCCATCAGCCAGAAAGGCATTTTCTGGTCTTAGCAGAGGCTGGGTTATTACAGAGGATATTGCAGTAGTCATGTTCAGGCACAGTGACAGATATATATCAAGCCAGCTTATGGCGCTGCAGAGATTTCATTCAAATCCAATAAAATACATGACAAACACATAAATATGACATTAATTTAAAACAAATCTAATGAAATGGGTCTTGCCCCAGCCCTTGTGTAAATGCACCAAGTCATCGCACTGGCTCAGACATAACATACCACAAGTACTGACTTTAATAGAACAAAGAACACACACAGAAGCAAGGGATGAATGCAGGGAATTAATGAGACGACAAGTGGAAGCACAGGAAGGATTGTATGTTAGTGGGCCTGCTGTAAGACATACAAGTCACATAGCTTTAGGCAACCTTGAGACCTAAAAGCATTGTTTATGAAAAGTCAAAGTCTCTCAAACAGAGAGGGAGAAGAATCACAAACACTGAGATCTGTCACCAGGACACAGCTGGGCCACCCTGCTCGGTAACCTTGACAACTCCCTGACCAATAGCTGTTTGGCAGGGGGTCCTTAAAGAAATGTGACACACACACACACACACACACACAAAGAGAGAGAGAGAGATCAGCTGCTCACAGATCTCTTGCTGACTGTGATTTGAGGGTAAACAGGTGTTAGAGATGCCTCTCTAAGTTGAGAGCCCACCGCTACAAGCGCGCGCAGACGTGCACACACACACGCACACACACACACACGCACGCACGCACGCACGCACAGTAAGACATCTGTGGTGAGGCATTAATGTGCTCTTAAACAACTTATTTCCCCATCCACCCTGCTTCACATTGGAAGACAGAGTTAAAATCTTTAGACCCATCTAGATGATTTTTACGTGGGGGTTTCTTACATTTGAATAGGGACAGTGGCGAGATGAGCGTTAGAAGGAAGGGAGATATGGAGGATAGGACAGATAAAGGGAGGGAAAAGAGGAAGATGGACGATAAAGAGGTTGAGGTCTGTGGTTGCTCAACATCAGTCTTCCCAAAGCTTACTCTCTCTCTCTCTCTCTCTCTCTGTTGTGTTTACTTTCTGACCCTCACTCCACCATTCATCTCTCTCTCCCTACACTTCTGTCATCATTTTCACCAGCATGCCTATTAGTCTTTCTACTGCTCCTTGTTCTTCTATCTGCCTCCCTTTATCACCCTCACTACCTTCTGTATAAGTCATTCCTCTCCTTCCTTCTGCCTGTCCATTCATCCATCCAGCATCCACATTTCAACCCTGCTTTTTGTCTTCTTCTGTTTGTTATGTTTTCTCTCTCCTGCCTCCTATGTCAAAATAATGATACAAGCTACAAGTAATTTAGTTTTACAGTGAGAAAGAATATGACCCGGGCCACTTAACGCATCATTGTTGCTAAAGGAAAAGCCTCATTTGTCGTCATGCAAATCCTGCCTCTCTCTGCTTGTCTCTCTAAATCCTCTCTCTTTTTGATTGCATGTTTTTTTATGGCTTTTAGCCCTAATGATTAATGCATCCAACACTCCATTAAAACAAGAGGAAAATAAAGAAATTATATTTTAGTAAAACATGGTGTTAAAATCCACCCACATCCTCTGTCTCTGTGCTTGTTAATCTCTCTCTTTCCTCATTCATTTCATCCATCCTCCTTTCCCACATTACGACTCCATTGAGGTCCCTGTCCACAAATTCTTTCTCTTTCTCTATCCATCCTTCCATCTCCTTGCTCTTCTTTCCTTTCTCACCCATCCACAGTATCTCCCTTAATCTCCAATTCTTTTTTAGTCCCTTGCTCGCTCCTTATCTCTCTCTTTCCACCTCCCTAAATCTCCCAATTTCCCCCTGCCCATTCCCCGAGCACCCATCTGCCATCCATATCATCTTTCCCTCCTCCCTTCATCTCTCCTCTGCTCCGTCTCAATCGTCCTCGGGAGTGCCGTGACGGCCTCACCCAACACTGGAGGATCTAAACCGGTCTTGCTTGATTTACCATCAGCTTTATCTGGCGGATAGCTCTATCTGAGAAATCAGGCTAATCTTCATCATCACCACTAAAGTCATAATGGTAAATTGGTGAAAGCTTATAGCTTTGCATTATACAGCTCCGTGATTCCAGTACTACAGATATATGTAGCAGAGGGAAAGAAATGATGGTATATTTTATTATAATTTCTGGAGATATTACGCTAAATGGGCAGATGGTGATGGGCTTTTCAGAGTGGAGTTAAGCATATGTGAGAGAAGTGGAGACACTTTCCATCATCAATAATATTATATAACATGTAAAACAGGTAATACAACGACCCTGTGTGCATCTGTTGATTGGTGTGACCTTATCCGCTTAACGGGTCAGATCCATTTCAGCATGGTAATACACCAAAACAAATTTGAAATTCAAATTCAAGAAATGGGTATTTTCCTTGGAAAAGAGGAGTTTTAGAAATAACAGCCGAAATGCAAAAGTAATTTTGCTGAGGTGAATGTCCTCCATACAGTATAATCTCAATATGTACGTATGCATGAGGCATTTAACTTCACATGCTGTGTGCAATACGCCAGTCTGTCCTCTTTTACAACTCCTATTTCTCAGTCTTGATACAGGCATGGGTGAAATTCAAAAAGTATCCCTTTTTTGCCAAAGGCTACATCGTCCTGTTCAAAGCTGATCAGTCCAGGGTAAGGTTGGAAGAAAAGTGAATTGACTGTGGCCATGTTTTTGTTTAAGAACAGGACCTTAACCCTGCTTTCTTTAATTCTGGCCTTGATTTCAGTTACCATTTCAGTAAATGTTTCAGTACAGTGTTTTAATTTTTAAGAAGCTTCCCATAAATATGAATCTTGGGAGTAATGATAATAAATAGCATGCAAGGACATCTGGGAAAAGACGCATTTTCTAAAGTGGATCCTTCCCATAGTGCAGCAGAAAGTCATATGGACAGAAAATCACTCAAACTTGCAATCCACTCAACTCTAAAATCACTCAGCAGTCATACGAGACTCTCGAGGCCTGACAGAGAGTAGCTGTCATATATTCACACACACGTACACTTACATCAGCACAGTGTGTGTGTGTGTGTGTATACCAGCATTTATGTGCATAAGCATGCAAATGTGAAGGTTTTTAGTAGTTTTTCAAATTAAGTGAGTAAGTGAGTATAAATGTACACACTCACACACACACACACACACACACACACACACACGTTCTGTTCTATAGGGTGCGGACACAGAATGGGGGGGGAGTTGTTAAGTGAGGTAGTAACAGCTGCAAATCAGCATCTGTGTAAAAGGGATGGCATAGCGGGACTACACGCACAAACACACTAGACGCCAACCTACATGTCCCATATCTTTTGATTCGGGAATGCCAGAATGCTTTCTTAAACCACACGCTGTGGCAGCATTCAGTGTAAAAAAAAGCAAAGCAGGCGTGACTAGAAGAAAATCACCATTTCATCACTGATTTGACATCATACACACACAAAAACAGTATGACATAGTCCTGGATGCTGCAGAGCTGGCTGGTTGTTTAATATTTTTAGAAGAGGAAGTTCTACTTCCACTATGATTTTTGTTATGACAAAAAGATGATGCCTTTTAATATTAGCACATCCCATTATGGTCTGTGTCAGTAGTTTCTAAGTTGCAGTCTAGGGGGTGCAGAGGTTAAGTAATGAAGAGGGTAAGTAATTGATAGTTAATTTTAGTCATTACTTTTACAAGTCAGCACAGTCAAATGCTGAGCTGTCAGGAGTTCAGCTTGCCCAAATCACACACACACAAAATACTTTCTTTTCCCTCTTGAGACCATGCAAGAATAAATAGAGAAGATCACATTGCATTAAATGAAGACGCCGTTATGTCAAACAGTGACATACAACATGGTTGTCTTTGATATATATGTGAAACCAAGTTAATGAGATATAAAGTTTGAGGTGCAACACCTACAGAAGTTTATTGAAAGCATTGACTGAAATGGGGGAGACACATATATTTTCCTGTGACAAGCCTCACCCTGCCTGCAGCAATTCACTGGCTTTGTGTGTGTGTGTGTTTGTGTGTGTATCAATGCATGCAAGATCGGCTATCGGCACAAGCCTAGTGCACATTTGTGTGTGAGTGATACCAGAAACAACTCAGACACTGACCTATTCTGACACATATTATTCTGCTGCAAGGGATCGAAAATGAACTGAAAAGAAATAAAATCCATAGTGCAGAGGAGACGACAGTGACAGAGAGGAGTAAGAGGTTTATTGTGCAAGAGAGTAAGGCGTGAGAGAGGAAGGGGGAAAAGGAGAGAGAGAGAGAGCAAGACACTGACGGAAAAAAATATATCAGTAACCTCAAAGGAATCAAATATAGCAAAGGGACTGGTGTGAAGAAGACAAACACATCCACATAAATCAAACCTTGACAGAGAACAAAAGATCTCTGAGTCTGACTGACTCATGGGGTCTGTTAATCACATCATGGCTTTCCAAATAGCTTTCAGCTTATTAAATACTCTTCCAGGTGGCTTCCATATACAGTATATTGTCAGTATAAGAAGAAATCATAACAGGTTGAAAGCGTCCACTGAGGGAATTTCTAATGTGAACGTTTTCAAGTGTTTTACAAGGAAGTCAGGCTTTTGACCTCTTTTTTTCTATGTGACAAGCTCCAAGGTAAATTATATCTTAGCATTTTTTTTAAACATAGATGAGAGTATAAAAAGTATTTGACAAGGTAAATTGAAGTTTACATTTTCAGTACTGTGTTTAGGATTCATTAAATAACACCATTTGAGTTTCATTGGAAATCAAACATGGCAACAGTCTCATTGATGGTGCTACTGCAGCAGAAAGAAAACATCAGCTTGTGTCAATGCAGCTAAGAGAGAGTGATGGGCATTGGTGTACCACTAGAGTGCACCCTGTAGCCTTTAAAACAGTGTAGATGAGACAGACAGAGATACAGAGGGAGGTGCAGAAAGGGAAAAAAATTAAAAAAGAGAAACATATAGAGAAGGTGGTAAAGTTAGGGAAACACTGTAGTGTCAGAAAGTAAAAAGACAGTAAAGCAGACATTTGAAAGTAATCGGTGGAGCAGTGAAAGAGAAAAAAAAAAAACATCAACTCAAGAGAGACACAGTCAGAGGGGAAGGTCTGCCTCCTTCTTGCGTTATTTCTTATTGCGGCTGTGCAATGCCGCTGCTACTCTGTAGAAATGTAGAATGTATCCATGAAAACCAGATGCTCTCTCCATCCTGCTTATGACGAGCCCCTCATCCAGTTCTGGCTATCAACACGTCAATCATGACGATTGTAGCCAACCAAATTACCTTTCCAACTGAGCATTCAATGGGAGCTAGTCTAATTCAGGATGATGAGGAATGGGACAGAATCTGTATGAATATTAAAACTATGTCACTTGATGTGAGGTGCGTCTCATTCAGTTCAAGATTATGCATCGCTTCTATTGGACTCCCTCCAGATTGGATAGATTTGGTCTGAAAGACACACCAAATTGTTGGAAATGCAAGGCAGAGGACGGCCAATTACTTTATGTCCTATGCTCCTGTCATAAGGTCCAGGAATTTAGGTTTCATTCAGCCCAAGATGATTTGTTAGGGGAGATGGGTCAATCCTAAATGGGGTGAATAAGCACATAAGAATCTGGGTCCAGACTAGTTTAATGATAGCCAGACAGATTATTTTAAGAGGATGGAGGAATGAAGGGGTGCTGTCAACTCAAGAGTGGGCTTGTGAGACGGCTAGGGTGGCCGCGTTTGAATTTTGTTTTTGCCAGATTGGATGTCTACATTAGAAAATGGGGAAAGTACCTGAACTTTCTGGTATATTTCAGGCGTATGGTGTTGTCTTTATACATTTGTTTATTTGGTTTATTGTTTTTTGTCTATTTTCTTATTATTTTGATGTATGGTCCGGAATAATGTAGTTACTCATCTTTTCTTGACTTTTGTTTTGGTGGATAGTGAAGACAAAGGGGGGTGGGAGGAGGGAGAGTGGGGCGGTAATATTTTCATGTTGCGTATTGTGAGTTTTGTATGTTGTTTAAAAAATAAATAAAGAATTGTTAAACAAAAATAATGATTGCAAACTATAAAAAACTGCCATATGCATGCAAATTCAGTCATATTAGAGGCTATGCGTGTTTTATCATGTTGCTGGTGTCAAACAGCTTTAATTTGAAATAAAAATACAGACTTCTACATGATCCGTGACACACCAGTAATAAGTTATATGTGCTCAATAAACACGTCTGCCAACAAGCAGTGTGTGCGAGTGAGTGTTAATAGTTGTGTGCTTATATTCTGTTATGTGCTGCATTTATCCCTTCATTTAAAAAAAAAAACACCCGCCACTTTAATCACTCCTCCCAGCACTTCCAATGCTTCAAAATGCTGGCTTCAGTTCAAGTCTAATATATTCTAGAAGGAGGAGTGATAAAGTTAGCCCCTCAATGGAAGAGAGAGAAGGGCGATGCAAACAGAAAGCGGGATGCGTGCAAATGAGAAGCAGCAGTCAGGTATTTATGATGCCGGGTAATCACCGAGGGAATTGAGTATTTAACCATGCGAGCGTTATCTGTGTATCGTTAACATCATTTAGATAGATTTATTCCCCATCAACACAGATGGCCCTGTAGCATGAGCTGTATATCAAAACAGGACTGAGGCTGAGCTGTGTACAATAAGGAGATACAGTACACTATTAGAATATTCAATTTGCTGTATGTATTAAACAGTATGAATATTTGATATACTCTACACAGTATATAGAGTATGGAAAAAACAGAAGAGTGACTGTGATTTCAGTGTACCTTTATATTAGAATATTAACTTCTGATTTTAAATCAGCAAAAAAAAGATATTTTATCATAAAAGAGTAAAAATATTATTGCATTGGAGGAGTCATTTTATCTCTTATCCTTACTGGTAAAGCAATGTGACATTATTTACCAGATGTCCATGTTATTCAGTGACAAAAGCAGTTGCACACAGTTTGCCGTGCCTTTGTCACACGCCTTGTTTTATGATTGGTTTGGACATACAGCAAAGCTCTCACGTGAAATTGCTCTCTGGGAGAACAAGGATGCATGACAATTCTCGTAGTGTGATCAAACCACAAGACTCACCTGGTTTTCAGGGCAAATGCCATCATCTACTATCAAATATTTTCATGTCAAGTGAACCGTAACTGTTGATCGGTAAGAATTCAGGTTTGACCCTCAACACACTGCTGTCTTTATTGTAAAACTGTAAAACGTGTTCAAGTCATACATGTGACAACCTCAGAGACTATTTGGCCCTTCAGGTTGATTTCACAATACAACCTAATTAAGTGTGTTCTCAAAAATGACAAAATCAAAAGTTAGGGCGTTTTAACATCTGTAGTTTGTTTGCTTTGGTCTGAATCAATTGTTGAGTTAGTAAACTTGGAGCGATTTGCCTTCGGTCAGTTTGAATGGGTTCACACCTGGGAAACCCTCTGTATACATTATTATACAGAGGGTCAAAAATATGGAACAGTCTCCCCACATCACTCATTGAGGTTTCTAAAGAATAGTTTAAACAGATTTTGCTCCTAAGTTGTCTGAATTTCCCATATGGGTTTGTGCTCTAAATGCAATTTAGTTTTTACATAATAATATATAAATGTTTTAAAATTGTTAAATATAATTGTTTCTATGGAGATTGCCACTTATTAAGCCCCTTGAGGGTTTTTTGGCAATTGGCCATCACATCTTTTTGTGTAACATATAACACTGTTTTAATGTTTTTGTTGTGAAAATAAAATAAATCAAATCAAAATTTGAGCGCACCAAATTGCATCATTACAAATCAGGCAAAAACGTCCAGAAACACTGCAAGCTGCTACAGGAGAAACACACCTGACTACAGGAGAGATTAGCTCAGATTTGTAGAGTATGTATAGTTGGGGCGGTTTGAGTACGGATCACGTTCTAACCACAATCAAACCACTCTACAGTTTGTTTGACAGCGTACCGAGACCACCTCTTCAAGCAGGTTGTGGTACACTTGGTTGGTCCGCTTTTGGTGCGCACCAGAGTTCAATTGTCACTCTCTCACCTGCCCAAACGAACCGCACCAGCGGGGCAAACAGACTCTAGTTCGATCCAACCAAAGGCTGTCGGTGTGAAAACGCCCTTAAAGACTTTGCACCGAGTAATGAATATTTGCTTTGATGTTGCCGCCATTCTGCCAGGTACCCGTATTCAGAACACATCAAAGGAGTCTTTCGACTCCAATATTTGTTTTACTAACTACAGTGATTTTACATGTGTCAACGGCCCTTTGCTTGGATTTGACAACTAATTAAAAAAGTAAAGACTTACCTTGCGAATGCCTTCTTTTGACTCCTCAACGTTATTATCTCCTCCTCCAGTGTGGTTAATCATCCGCCACATTTGGGAGTACATGGGATCTCTCTCAAAGGGGTTCATAGACTTGGAGCGCACCTGATCGTATACTGCGGAGTCCAACACTGTACCATAAGGCAAGTCTGTCTGCTTGGATAGGTCCTGGAGAGACCTAGGGAGGGACAAGTGGTGAAAGAGTAAGTATTCACATTGTTTCCAGCCATCCATTCACTGTAAGCACCATGCAGACTCTGCCTGAAAGCTCAGCTTCACATGACACATTGGGCTCAGTTCATCTCCTGGGTATTACTGTTGTGGTGATGCTGCAGTCACATTGTAGTTGTCATTTGGTGCATGTAGTAACAATGCCCTGTTTTCAACAGCATGTTCTCTGTGCAACAAGCAACCACAGTAACAGTAGATACCGAAATACACTGCTATCTCATCTACTGCAATGATGGAATGATAGCATCCTACAACAGCCTGTCCAACACTGTAAAAAAAAAAAGGCCAGTCTACTGTAATAAACCAATAGCACATTCCGACAGTAAAGAAATAAGCAGACTCCATGTGCACACTTTACCTCACTTTTCTTTTCAAGCGGTGAAGAGTAATTAATCACACAGATGCAAAAGAGAGTTAAAAGACTACTTGTGATGGCAATGTTGGGTTGTAGGTGTAGTCTTGAGGGAGATCAGAGTGCACAAAAACTAAAAAAAACAGCAGCCGTGAAGTGTTTCAGTCTTCTACTTGATCACATTACCCTGAGAGCTCTATTGTATACCTCAGCCAATAATAATACAAACAAACAGACCCAAGAAGAAGGAAGGAATTTGCCCACCCAAATGATCTAAATGAAATCCCCTACTCTTATGTTTGCATGAGGGGACATAGTGACATGCCTTTGTAACTGTATTGGTAGGTCTAGGGAGGGCATTGGACAAAGCATATAAGTTTTAATGAAGTGGCCAGCTATATGGTTCACACTTTGTCTTCCCCATAAATGAGTAATGTGGATGTTAAGTCTCCGTGGGCCAACAGTGGGAGTTGGCAGTTCCATTTAATTGACATAAAAATAGAAAATAGAAAAAATGGGAATTGGCCATGACCAACAAATATAAGAGCCATGGTGGTGGAAAGCAGTCAAGACAGCAGCACTCACTTAGCTCACAGTACTGAGCAAGAAGACTTGGCTAACTGCACACGGTTCATATCTACACACAACTCAGTCTGTTTTCTTCTTATTTCTCTCTCTCTCGTCCTTTCTCGCTCGCTCTACCCCTCACCCATAAATTGCCACCTCTGGGGAAATACACAAGCTATTGTTAATTATAACGCAACAGCGCTTGGGTTGACTCTCAAAGAGTTTGGCCGCTGAGAAATGTAATGGAGAACCATTACAGGAACTAATTACTGTGTGTTTGTTAAATGGCTGCTACACACCACCCATGGATTTGAGAGACACACATTTGTGGAAGAAAACATGCACAACAACTCTCAACTTGTCTTGCTTAATGAAGAACAACAAGTGTACAGTAGTACAAAGCACATTTAACAATGGGATTAAATATAAGTAAGTACTGTTTGCGTTACTACAAGGCTGCAGTGCACACACAGACACATACATCTAAAATAACACATTCAGACTTCTTATTGGGGTCACAGCTCTTGCGGTTTCTCTCTTTCTCTCTCTCTCTCTCTCTCTCACGCCCATCTCAACTATCTCTCGGACCTGCTCTAAAAGAAGAAGAAGAAAAAAAAACCTTCAAAGATTTTAATGAACTTTGCTGTGAACATGAATCTATTATTGCCATCAATTAATCTTTGGTCTTAATAATCTCAACTCCCCACTACTCCCCTGTGAATATGTACGCCGGTCAGTACACTCTTCGAGCAGGATTCCCCCAGGTGAATTGGTTTGACTGGGTAGTAACTCTGGGCTTGTTATTTAATTGTGTGTGCATGTGTAGGAGGCACAGTGAGTAATTTGTCATGTGTTAAAGATGAGTTTAGATATTACTGAGACAAAAAGAAATCCTAATTAAAACGGGTTTACAGTGGCACCACCTCTACTCCATGCTAACCAAATTGGAGGAAAAAAAAACACTATGAAAAACTTTAAAGAAGGAACATTTAGAGAAGTGGACAAAAACAAAGATGGCATATGAGATGGTTACGACAATTCGTTCCAACACTAAAAAATGGAATTTAATTGGAAAAACAGACATTGGTTATCTCATGATGTATTACTATGTGTGTGTTGTCTTATGGAGATATGCATGTATGAAATATTTGCCTTATTTGTCTTTTTTTGTGCACATGTATGTGTGCACGCATTTGCACACACTTACCTTTCGGTCCTGTGTGTATAATAGCTCATTTTGCAATTATATTACCTCTACACAGCCCAATAAGCAAGAAAATGGAGTGAGTGAGCTGAAAATGGGTGTGTGTGTGTTTATATGTGTGTGTGTGTGTGTGTTTGTGGTATTGCATGTTTATCAGTGTATACAATACGTGTGTATGATCTCTGTGTGTGCATATTCTGCATTTTTGATAATCTAGTTGTCTTTGTGAAAGCTACTGGTAAAACAATGCTTTTAGTGAAAGCTAAATACTTTGTAACCTTTAAGGGGAACATTGCATACAGCTTAGCGAGTGTATTTCTTTAGCTGAATATTTATCTTTTTTGTTGGTGTGACTTAGGTTGCTATGCCACTTCAGGTGTAAGAAACAGGTTAACAAAAAGTATTCCGTAAGTCCCTGCGGAGAGTCAAAGGACGTGTGTTTGTTTTCTTCAGAAGCCGAAAGACAAAGATGATCTTGGCTATGTTATTCTGGAGGGAAATTAGGTAAAGGCAGAAGAGCCTTGATCAGTTTATTAACCTTTTAACAAATAGATTCTGAAGCAGACACATGAGCAAACTTGAACAAGCAGCAATCTGTGCAGACTAAAGCCTGAACCTGAAGAGTCTGTTTTCCTCAAACAACAACAACTACAACACCCCCAACAACATGGTCTTGAGAGTATGGCTAGCTACATTCTGGAGCTGCTCACATTTTGCCTATATTTGTATTATTTGTAATTATTGGAGGTGTTTGGGACCTAAAGAGCCATTCACAAGGCAGTTTTTGTTATCATATAATAAAATAATTAGAGGGGGATATCATTGATTATTATTTCCTATGTGTTATTGTTGGTCACCCTGAAGAAATGTGTTATAATCACTTCAGTATATATATATATATGTGTATATACAGTATATATATATATATATGTGTGTGTGTGTGTGTTCTTTGCTTTTAGTTTATGCACGACTAGTTCATTCATTCGTGTTATAATCATGCATAAACTGTCAAAGGGACAATGTCAAAACTGCAACATTGAAATGTTAAAATCCCTTTTTCACCAACGGAGGGTGATAGGGTGGGCAGGGTAACAGTAAACGTTGAGTTCATTAAATAACCAAATGATATAACCATAACCAGACTTTACATAACCAAATGAGTCGCTAAAAAATGGAAGCATTTTGTTGTCTAAGCTGACTACTGAGATCTCACAGACATGCATGCACACAGAACAGTCACCAGCCACTTCTCTCTCACACACACACACACACACACACACACGCACCTGATTGAATTCATTCAAAGGAATCTTTTTTATCCTCAAATACTCCGTCCATCTTTTAATCTTCCCATCCTGACCAATTATTCTGCTCCATCTCTTTTCTCTCTCAACAGGTGCTGCCTCTTTTTCCACATTTTTACCTCTCCAAAATCCATTTCTCATTCTAATTCATCACCACTACTCAAACCCTTCCCCTCTATCTGTTTGCTTCTTTCCACTCGTCTCTTTCTTTGTAGGTTGCTCTTTGTACGTTGCTCTCTTTGCCATTCTCCACCGCCCTCACTGTTTTCCTAAAGGATTCACACTGAAATTGAGGAAAAACATCCAAGCGTGAAATAGTCCAGAGAGGGTTCTGAACGCTCACTTGTTATTTCATTTTCAGGATGAAACAAGGGCATTAATACTTAAAAACCCTGTATGTCCTGACGGCTAACTGAGACACGGAGATGAGCGGTGCCTCCATCCTTCCCTGGCCTTCTCTTCCGTTCCCGTCAGTGCATTGGCTTGTTTGCTATTTTCCAACTCACTAATTCTCTCAGTCACTCACAAAACCACTTGCTCTATTTCATCTGCGTAATATGTTAATCTAGTATTCATCAGATAAAAGTGAACGCTAATCACAACATCACATGCTACTCTCTTCATCTCCCCGTTGAGGTTTCGTTATGCTTCCCGATTACTCTCTGTTTGTTTTGGGTGTGTGTTCCCTTTCACCACTCACCCCACCACCCGTTGTGGAAGACCCAAGGGCATGTGGGTGCTGCTGTTAATTATGCCACTAATGACCCAAGAAGAGTCAATACATTAAAGATAATGCATTAAAATTTATGGAAATCCTTAATTAGCTCAATAGATGCTGAATGTGTCAGTAAACTATAAGAAAAAAAAAAAAAGGATCGACAAAAGAAAATGAAAAAAGTCATTATTTCTACATACTCTCCAAGGGACTAGGCCACACGAAGAGAGAGTAAAAAGGAAGAGTTACGGAAAAAAAGGGTCCTTGCGATGTGCGCATGGTTCACAAGGGTAGTACTTAGTCTCTTCATTAATTCATAGGTGTGTTTTGGCCGTAACATGCAATAATCCGATCAGAGTGTCATCTCCCATTCCCTTTAAAAGCCAGGCACGTTTCTACTTTGGTGCATTGCTATTATGATGGTGGATTTCTCATATTTTCTTCCCTGACAATGGAATGCTGCAATTGACTTTAGACTAGATTTTTGTTGGTCAATGAAGCGATCATTTCCCGCTGCCTCGGGAATATGCCAAGAATTCACCTGAACACACCTCCGTGTAAGACCAGCACGCCCATGGGAGCAAAAATGGGTGCTGGATGGAAAACTGACAACTATGTCGGTCTTAAACTAGCAAAGACACTTGTGTCGGGCTTGCGCTGAGCCGGGTGCAATATAGGAACCATAGAGACAAACTGACAAATTAAGAGACAGATAGTGATGAGATTTCGAAAAATAAATGTTGTTCATTCCGAAGCCAAGCACAATTAACTGTGGCACTGCCGGGCATAGCGGATGCTTCAGTATGCTGATTGGTCCAATGAAAGATGAGTGTTTCCTTGTGCCACCAGGAGAGACGCAGGCAAACATATTACACAAGGATAGATAAACAGAGGGCACAGCACTTAGAGAAATAAATGTGTGCGTGTGTGTGTGTGTGTGTGTGTGTGTGTGTGTGTGTGTGTGTGTGTGTGTGTGTGTGTATGACGGGGGGGGGATAGACAGCCTTGCAATTTGCATTGATAGACGTTCTGCTTTCAACCTGAGAGAAACATGCAGAGATACTTTCTTACACATTTGGCCATATTCTCTCTTACTCTGTCTTATCTTATCTCCCCTATCTTCATAATGGAAAACACACACACGCACACACACACAAACACACAATGACTTCCCTATCCTTTCCATCTATTCTTTCCTCTTCCTTCACTCCATCGTAGGATAGTAATTTCCTGTCTGCCTCAAGTTTGGAATGTGTGTGTGTGTGTGTGTGTGTTGCCTCATTACACCTGCCTGGTAGAATGGATTTCCACACTAAGACACAATAAAGCACACGGTTGAAGACTTCAGTGTGTCTCTGCATGTTAGAAACAATTTGTCATGCATGCACAGCTAAACACAAGTGTCTGTGTGCGTGTGTGTGTGTGTGTGTGTGTGTGTGTGTGTGTGTGTGTGTGTGTGAGAGAGTAATTTCAGGCATACATATTGTGCTTGTACTGTGTAGATGTCACATGCTGCTTTAACGTATAACTGCATATTGGTGAAATGTAATAGTTAAAGGCTTTCAGTTCTTCATGGAACCTAATTTTGAGGCCAGCATGATTATCTCTATTGACAATAGAGGATGAAATGATTACTGTTATTATCGGTTTGTCTATCTCTAAATGATGTTGTGTATTGTCCCATACAGGTCTCTCCAGAGAATAAGACAATTTGTCAATGAGAATACGTGTATAAATAAAGGTTAAAAAAATGAAATAACAAATCTGTTGGATACTCACTGTATGGAGTTCTCTATGCGTGAGATGGTGAGGAAGGCTGCTAGGTTGGCGGTATACGAGGAGATGACAATAAGAGCAAACATCCACCAAATGCCCATCATCATCCTCGTAGCTAGAGTGGTGTAGGGCACCTCCCCACCTAGAAAGAAAGAAAGAAAACACATGCACAGTCACAAAGAAAAAGACAAAAATGGCATCACGTCAACGCACATAAGCAACTCTTAGGACAACAAGCTGTTAAAACAGCAAAGCGCATCCTGACAAATCGGATCTAATGCTTTGGCTCTGATCTGATATTCACATGGTGGTATAAAGTGGGAGGCACTAAAGAGAATTCAATCTATGCTTTTCTAGAAATACATCAACACAATACATCTTGAAGTTATGATAACATTTCTATATTGAGGTAAAGGTGGCCTGTGCAGGCTGTGTTTAACTCTGGAAATGTTTTAACATATAGTACAATCACTCTCAAAACACCAGCAGGTATTAACTGTTTGGACAGAAGTTCAAAAATATAACCTTCCATTGTAATAAATTATCTCGAAAAAATGCCTTGATCAATCCGAACAGGATGTGTAAATGCTTGTCAAGCCTTCCCATTAGGGTTTCCCTGGAGCATATTACAATGAAAAGTGTCTTGTTTGTCTTCAAATATAAAACCTCTTCATCCCTGTCTTGTGTTATAAACAGCTTTTGTGGCCTTGTCCTCTGAAATCTTCTTGTGCTACAGTAAAAAGCTAACTGCCTGTGAGCTTTCAAAAATGGCTGTCACTCTAACCCTAGTCCATGCAACAACAAAAATGATTTGTGCATTAAGCATGGAGTAAAATGGCAAACACTTATCTTTAAATTTTCTATTCTGCTCTGGTAGATTGTGGGCTGGCTATCCATCTATTTATACACACACGTATTTATGCAAGCTTACTGACAATCATGCATACAAACATTAAGGTATGCATACCTAATATACACATAAACAAAAAGGCATGGGATAATGATTGATTAGCAGCCAGTGAGCTGTTCCTCACTGCCTTTATTGCAGCCTGTTAGAAATTAGCCTCATTCATCCTTGTAGTGGGGGATCACTGCCGACTCAGACCATCAGACATTGCTCTTGTCTCTTCCACTTCCTCTAGTCCAAACTCAGTTATATACTGTATGTGATACCCACATAATCCCATGTTCCATTTATCTTTTTTCCCCATTGTACTTCCTGCTTTTTATAGCTTAATTTTAAGGCATTTTCTGCATTGCTTACAGCATTTGATTCCTCTCGCTCTGTGGGTTCACTGTGTCTTTCTCAGGAAGTAAATTTGCTTTTGGCATCAGGTTTTACCAAGAGCCTGAAGGCAGAGTAATGTGTCATACTGTTCTCTATATATTTAGTTCAAATAATCCCTTTGCATGTTTGCCTTTGTATTATTCTCCCATACGTTTGTCCTTTCATGCTGTGAAATGTGTTGATCTTGTATGGTTATTTGAGAATTTTCCCTGCAGAGAGTCACATGTACATCACTGTGGTAATAAACTCATACTTTTTCATTTCATCTGCCATTTATTTATCAGCTATCCTAACCTATATTGAAATCAGATGGAACAGAAAATAACAGAGAGAATATTCAGATACAAAAACACACGCAATACAAACGTGCAATGTCTAACCTGTAAACCGGTTCAGTGACTTTATATTTTACTTTCCATCTGCTTTCTAGTCTTACATATAAATACATATACTATGTATGGGACGAAAAAGCAAAGTATCTGCATTTGTATCACAATTTTAAGAGAAAGATACTCTAGAATACAGATTATCAATTAAAATATAATACATAAGGACGCCCAGATAGCTCAGTTGGAAGAGTGGGTGCCCCTAGCACCTATATACTGTATATAGAGGTTTACTCCTCAATGCAGCGGGCCTGGGTTCGACTCCAGCCTGCGGCCCTTTGCTGCATGTCATTTCTCCCCTTTCATGTCTTCAGTTGTACTGTCGAATAAAGGCCCAAAAAATAATCTTACAAAAAATATATATACATATGTAAATAACATTCTTTTATGAAGTTTATGCAGTTAACTATTCATGAGAATTTACTGCATAGTTGCCAGGGGGAAGAGGAATTGAATCCTTTCCAAGAATGAAAGCAACCATCAGGCACAGATGCTTTTTCTCTCATAAAGTGGGCTGCCAAAAGTGTCCAAATACTGTATATGCTAAACCGTGATTGCAGTATCTTGGACTTCAATATCTTCTAAAACATGACATGTGAGAATCAATCCAACCGCAGAAGGTATTTAGGGATTTTGGGTTTCATACTGGCATCATGCATGAAGGACTGATGAAGTTATCAGAAAAACAAAAAACAAAAAAAAAATATTGTTGAGTCTTTTCATATTGATTTCTGGCTGCACAAGTGACTTTTATAAAATCTTTCTACAGCTGGGAAAATGACTTTGCTGAGTTCCGACATCTTACTATCCTAAAATTTGAAGGCAGGATTGCTTTTGTTCTCTCCGTCCCTGGACAATGAATGAATCAAATGAAGTTCAACTACAGACTTAAAAAAAGCAATTTTGTCTGTGTGTGCGTGTGTATGTATGTATGTATGTGTGTGTGTGTGTGTGTGTGTGTGTAAGAGAAAGTGAGAGAGTGAGTGAGAGTGGAGAGAGACAGGGACAAAGACAGGTGTGCCATCTTTGTAAGATATTGTATGTATTTGGATACATGACGCTCAATAAAACTGGAAAGGCCGTTGACATGAAGAGTTGAACACTGGTCTTGCTTTGACTTTAAAAGTACCAAAATGTCCATAGACATCAGCTCTTAAAATGTTGCAAAAATAGCAAGGTGTGCAATTCTTTATGTTTCTGCCATGCTGTCAGATTGTGCCTCACTTTACGTCCATGGTTTTTCCAAGTTTCAGTAACTACAGTTGGCCATTTAGGTGACCCATAGTCAAAATCACAAAAAGACTCAATTCTCAGGGGGAAAGCTGACCCAAAGAGCCGCTACATTGGAAGTTAAAAAAAGGAACCAATAAAAGGACATAATATATACATGCATCTACAGTCAAGCTTCACTGATCTATTAAAACCATTGTATAAACTGGGTACTTTCAAACAGTGTATTGTGTGATCAGCCCATCTCTCATACTACAGTATATTGCTCTATCAAAACCATCTATCAGACGGGGGAATTCACCCAGATGGATGTCACCACTGAAGAAGAATACCGGCAGTCAACAAACCCCTCAAGTTGGTGAGTAAATTCAGTAAAGAGTAAGCATGGATATAAAACAATACTATGTGAGTATGTATGTATGTATGTTTATATGTATGTATGTACTTACTTACTGTATGTATGTACAGTATCTATGTATATATGTATGTATGTATGTACTTACTTACTGTATGTATGTACAGTATCTATGTATATATGTATGTATGTATGTATGTATGTATGTATGTATGTATGTATGTACTTACTTACTGTATGTATGTACAGTATGTATGTATGTATGTAAATACTTACTTACTTACTAACTTACTATATGTATGTACAGTATGTTTTGAGTGTATGTATGTATGTATGCATGTATGTACTTACTTACTGACTTACTATATGTATGTATGTATGTATGTATGTATGCATGCATGTATGCATGTATGTATGTATGTATGTATGTATGTATGTATGTATGTATGTATGTATGTATGTATGTATGTATGTATGTGTATGTATGTATGTATGTATGTATGTACTTACTTACTGTATGTATGTACAGTATGTATGTATGTATGTATGTAAATACTTACTTACTTACTAACTTACTATATGTATGTACAGTATGTTTTGTTTGTATGTATGTATGTATGCATGTATGTACTTACTTACTAACTTACTATATGTATGTATGTATGTATGTATGTATGTATGTATGTATGTGTGTGTACTTTGTATAAAAACAAATCCATTCCCAGAACTGACTACAACAGCATCATGAGGATACATGACAACAGAGTTGACCAACATGTATGCTGTATATTACAAGTCTCTGACTGAGCAGCCCTCAAGGCCATGCAGCTGCTTACACACAACCTCACAACTGGCTCACGGTAAACAAATTAACTGACTTCTGGTTAGTTGCTGATTGTGTTGACAACTGAGTGAATGCACTCAGAATGTCAGAATGATGTAACAGTTCTTAGAATAAAGAAGCTTCTCTTCAAGGCATTCTTTTTCTATTCCCAACTTGTATATATTCAATTTGTTCTTGTATTTTATCCTATTATTATTTAATGTATATATGTATGTATATTGTATCCTAGTATTTCATTTATATTTATATTATGTGCAGTGTGACTGATTGTGCTGCTGTAACACTATAAGTTTCTATTTTATTGGGATCTATAAATATCTATCTATCTATCTATCTATCTATCTATCTATCTATCTATCTATCTATCTATCTATCTATCTTCAAGGTTCCATTCGAGTGTTCCTATGGTTGCATTCCTGGTAAGCAGGTGTGTGAGTCTCTGTTTGCATGTGTGTATGTTTGTGGATTCTAGAGGAGGCATCACTAGCAAGAAACAGCTTGTGTTAATGTCAGCTTCAAAGACACTGTTGTGTCCCCCCCAATATACTGTAGGTCTCCATTCTTACCACGATGTCTCTCCCTTCTTCCCTTGTCATTCTCTGCTGTGGTCCCTTGTACAGTGGGTACGGAAAGTATTCAGACCCCTTTAAATTTTTCACTCTTTGTTTCATTGCAGCCTTTTTCCAAAAATCAAAAAAGTTCATTTTATTTCTCAGTAATGTACACTCAGCAACCCATCTTGACAGAAAAAAACAGAAATTTAGAAATTTTTGCATATTTATTAAAAAACAAAAACTGAAATATCACATGGTCATAAGTATTCAGACCCTTTGTTCAGTATTTAGTAGAAGCACCCTTTTGATCTAATACAGCCATGAGTCGTTTTGGGAAAGATGCAACAAGTTTCTCACATCTGGATTTGGGTATCCTCTGCCATTCCTCCTTGCAGATCCTCTCCAGTTCTGTCAGGTTGGATGGTAAACGTTGGTGGACAGTCATTTTCAGGTCTCTCCAGAGATGCTCAATTGGGTTTAAGTCATCTGGCTGGGCCATTCAAGAACAGCCACAGAGTTGTTGTGAAGCCACTCCTTCGTTATTTTAGCGGTGTGCTTAGGGTCATTGTCTTGTTGGAAGGTAAACCTTCGGCCCAGTCTGAGGTCCAGAGCACTCTGAAAAGGTTTTCGTCCAGGATATCCCTGTACTTGGCCGCATTCATCTTTCCCTCGATTGCAACCAGTCGTTGTCCCTGCAGCTGAAAAACACCCCACAGCATGATGCTGCCACCACCATGCTTCACTGTTGAGACTGTATTGGACAGGTGATGAGCAGTGCCAGGTTTTCTCCACACATACCGCTTAGAATTAAGGCCAAAAAGTTCTATCTTGGTCTCATCAGACCAGAGGATTTTATTTATCACCATCTTGGAGTCCTTCAGGTGTTTTTTTAGCAAACCCATGCGGGCTTTCATGTGTCTTGCACTGAGGAGAGGCTTCCTTCGGGCCACTCTGCCATAAAGCCCCGACTGGTGGATTGCTGCAGTGATGGTTGACTTACTACAACTTTCTCCCATCTCCCGACTGCATCTCTGGAGCTTAGCCACAGTGACCATTGGGTTCTTTCTTTGCCTCTCACCAAGGCTCTTCTCCCCGATAGCTCAGTTTGGCCGGACTGCCAGCTCTAGGAAGGGTTCTGGTCGTCCCAAACGTTTCCATTTGAGGATTATGGAGGCCACTGTGCTCTTAGGAACCTTAAGTGCAGCAGAAATTTTTTGTAACCTTGACCAGATCTGTGCCTTGCCACAATTCTGTCTCTGAGCTCTTCAGGCAGTTCCTTTGACCTCATGATTGTCATTTGCTCTGACATGCACTGTGAGCTGTAAGGTCTTATATAGACAGGTGTGTGGCTTTTCCTAATCAAGTCCAATCAGTATAATCAAACACAGCTGGACTCCAATGAAGGTGTAGAACCATCTCAAGGATGATCAGAAGAAATAGACAGCACCTGAGTTACATATGAGGGTCACGGCAAAGGGTCTGAATACATATGACCATGTGATATTTCAGTTTTTGTTTTTAATAAATATGCAAAAATTTCTAAATTTCTGTTTTTTTTTTCTGTCAAGATGGGTTGCTGAGTGTACATTACTGAGAAATAAAATGAACTTTTTTGATTTTTGGAAAAAGGCTGCAATGAAACAAAGAGTGAAAAATTTAAAGGGGTCTGAATACTTTCCGTACCCACTGTAGTTGCGTGCAAAAAGCATTTTTTATTTCCCACTTGAAAGGGTGAATCCAAATCTAAATTGTATGTGCCATTTTGCAGCTAACCATTTTGCAAATCAATGTTGCTGTGTTGATTATTCTTAATGTATTTCTCCTGACTTCCAAGTCGCCAATAGTCTTTGTGTTTCCTACTATTAGCAAACCTTAATTGCTGGCACGTTAACTTTTACAAAATCTCAAATGTACAAATGCTACATGTATGTTAAGGTTTAATCAAAATTAATTTGTTACAACCAAATAATACAGGTATCTGTATTGATTTTGTAATATCACACTGTTACAATTCTGTTTGTTAGTTCAATAGGATTACGTACACAAAAGGAAAAAAAAGAAATATGGTATATTAAATTCACACACACACAGAAACACAGAGAGAGAGTCTAACAAGGACAGCAAGACCCCAGATATATGAGAGCACCTGACCCTCATCCCTCAGTCTTGGGACAACTTGATTGGGACAAAATGCCCTTGATCTTGCATGTATGTGAGCAGTAAATCTGACGGGGTGACTGAGAGGCCAAGTCTAGGAAGTGGTACAAAAAGCAACAAAGAGCCTTTTCAGTGATGCTTGTAAGACATTTGTTACTTTGGACTTTTTCTGGTCTTTGACTTTAGGGTTAGTGCTAAGTCTTAGCGGGGTCCTACATGCATACTGGTAGGGGACTAAATGTTGTGAAACTTAAGTGTGCAAATTATTTTATCTTTTAATTTAATCAACTAGTTTTATCTGATTAGAGTTGATTGTCCTTATCAGAATGTTTTGATCACTCGCTTTTCTTGGTTACAGTAAGAAAATGTCACAGTGGCTACAAGCAATTATGTATTTATCATTTTCTTATTTTGGTATTCTATTTATTTATGCATAAACTTCCTGAATAATGAATCATATAGAAATAAGTCCGTTAGCATAATTGCATTTCTTTTTACAAACAGATCACCAGCTACAACTTTCCTTTACAACAGTATATAAGAAAGTGATTATAAAATAAGTCAACATATAGAATTATGTTGTAGCTGGAAGCATCCTTAAAGACAGTTTGTCTATTATAATTACACCAGTGAAGAAGTCGTCAGACAGTAACCAACTTGTTTTTTACATCTCTGACTTTTGGCCAGTCTTGAGCTATGTACAAGTTTTTTATAGAAAATCTGCATGACAACAATGCGTTGAAGAGGGGGGAGGGAGTACAGCAGCCTAATGGAGAGGTGTATCCACATCCACGTTTTAGTGGAAATGAGACAAAAGTTGTCAACTGCTGGACATGGCTGGACAAATAGGTGCTCTGGCAGCTCTGTTATTGTGCATGGCCCATAGACAGTGGCCGCTATACTCCTCACAGCATGATGGAAATGTAAACAGTTTATTATGCTGAAGTGTGGCTCTGTAATCTCTTCCTAAAACACATTTTAATAATCTCTCTCACTCTCTCTCTGCTTTCCTTTCTAAAACTTTAGACAGAAAGGATGGTCCACAGTGGCTGTACACATCTCTGGAAATACACTTCTATCAAATGAACCATCATTTTTTTAACCTACATTCCCATTGCCAACTGTTCCAAGGCTACTCTTCAAAGTTACAGCATTATTCTTGGATAAAAGGACTAGAGCAGTTCATTATATATTTTTAAATGAGGAAAGGGGAGTTGGAATATGTTCAGCTGATGTCAGCTCCCAGTTGGAATCACTGCAATCTTGCCACAAAACGATGCAACTTATTTTTTTATTTTTTTACTACAATGTGGAGAATTCTTTCACACCCCTGAAATTGCTGAAAAACATTTTGGCCGGGTGAACAATACAGTAATAGATTCAAAACAAACCATTAAAAATCCATTTGCAGGTTGGTCTCTGTGGCGAGAACATAGTGTTGGTGAAATGTGTTAACATTAAGTATAAATCAGAGGTAAAAATGTTGAAAAAAAGAGATTCCACATTTTGATATGACAAAAAGAAAGAGTGAATCATTTCTCAAATTGCAGTTTCTAAAAGCTGAATCACAAAAGCACTTATATAAATTAATGGTGTGAAATGGAACATACAGTGAGGAAAATAAGTATTTGAACACCCTGCTATTTTGCAAGTTCTCCCACTTCATCAAATCATGGTGGGTTCTGAAATTGTCATCGTAGGTGCATGTCCACTGTGAGAGACATCATCTAAAAAAAAAAATCCAGAAATCACAATGTATGATTTTTTTAACTATTTATTTGTATGATACAGCTGCAAATAAATATTTGAACACCTGTCTATCAGCTAGAATTCTGACCCTCAAAGACCTGTTAGTCTGCCTTCAAAATGTCCACCTCCACTCCATTTATTATCCTAAATTAGATGCACCTGTTTGAGGTCGTTAGCTGCATAAAGACACCTGTCCACTGTTGGGATTTAAAATTTTATATGTGCTTAAACATTGTGTGTGATTTGCATTATACATTCAATTTCAACATCTGAGATTTTGACTACTAATTGAATGAACCCTGAGAATGGAGCAGGATTTAGCTCCAACACCACCCCATACAATCAGTACAAATCCAACTACTAACATGGCCAAAACCAAAGAGCTCTCCAAAGACACTAGAGACAAAATTGTACATATCCATAAGGCTGGAAAGGGCTACGGGGAAATTGCCAAGCAGCTTGATGAAAAAAGGTCCACTGTTGGAGCAATCATTAGAAAATGGAAGAAGCTAAACATGACTGACAGTCTCCCTCGGACTGGGGCTCCATGCAAGATCTCACCTTGTGGGGTCTCAATGATCCTAAGAAAGGTGAGAAATCAGCCCAGAACTACACAGGAGGAGCTGGCCAATAACCTGAAAAGAGCTGGGACCACCGTTTCCAAGGTTACTGTTGGTAATACACTAAGACGTCATGGTTTGAAATCATGCATGGCACGGAAGGTTCCCCTGCTTAAACCAGCACATGTCAAGGCCCGTCTTCAGTTTGCCAATGACCATTTGGATGATCCAGAGGATTCATGGGAGAAAGTCATGTGGTCAGATGAGACCAAAATAGAACTTTTTGGTCATAATTCCACTAACCGTGTTTGGAGGAAGAAGAATGATGAGCACCATCCCAAGAACACCATGGAGTGGCTCTGTAAGAAGCATATCAAGGTTCTGGCGTGGCCTAGCCAGTCTCCAGACCTAAACCCAATAGAGAATCTTTGGAGGGAGCTCAAACTCCGTGTTTCTCAGCGACAGCCCAGAAACCTGACTGATCTAGAGAAGATCTGTGTGGAGAACTTGCAAAATATCAGGGTGTTCAAATACTTATTTTCCTCACTGTAGATGATATGAGTCAATGACAGCTTTGATCACTTAGTCATCGATGTTTTAACAGCTGTACCAATCCCAGTGGTGGTTGACAACGCTGGCTTTTCCAAGTAATGGCATACATAATCAAAAAAAAGTCTGTCAACAGGTTATTTTAGTTTGTTGCCCTAAACAAACCCGTCATTTTTAGCCAGCTGTTTTTTTTTCTGCCTCCAGCTTTTTTTGAAACAAAATTTGTCTTCTAGCTGTGGAAAAAGCAACATGGTGAGAATGAAACACAACACACCTTCGACGCTCTGTGTGTGTGTCGCGTTAGGTCACGGCACTTCGCTATGACGACCAGCCACGCTCGCCTCATGCATGAGGCTGTACTAAATCTGCAATGAAAAATGGAGGACAGTGCACTGCGGCCGAGTCGAGCCATGAGAGAATAACAAAAGTATTAACATATGGCACTAACAATTCCTACGCCAAAGGCATATGACTTTGAACACTGAATTTACATTTCTTGAGATACTGAATTCCTGGTCATGTCATGTGGTTTTTCATGCATAATACTGCACATTTATTTTGTAGCTCAATGATCCTCACAAAAGCTGTTACTGGCAGCTAGTGACTGTGTAGGCAACAATAAAATTCTAACAATGAAAGTAACCAAAAAAGCCTGGAAGGTGGGTTTTTAATACAGCCAGGCTTCTAAAGCAGAACTGGATGACAGATAGTACTGGTAAGAAGCACTCATTATTTTTTTTCTGAATACAGACTGATTCACTTCACTTCATTCTTGCACATTTAACTTGTATTATAATGTCAATCTAAACGATGAAATCAAAGATTTCAAAAATTCAACCTTTTTTGGCTTGAATGTAATGGATGTTCATTTTTATCAAAAAGTTAAGAACTAAAGCTTTAAAAATACAACAAAAATGAAAGCAGAAGATACGGAAATCTGGAAAATACATTCATCCGGCGGAATTTCCTGCAGCACCTGAGCAATCCCGGAAGTGAAACTATCAAAACCCCCAAATGTTCCATCAAAAGTCAAGTATTAAACATGATTACTCATGCTGTATGATCATATGTTATATTATTTTGTCTACTTTGAGTGAAAGGGGCAGAAAGGTAATAGAAATGAGTGAAATAAGATGTTTTTTTTGTAATCACACAAGGAAAACGTTTGAAGTTATAACCCTCAGTGTGTTAGTCGAGCCACTTGAAGTCGAGAAAAACACATTCTCTGTGCTTTGGCAAATACCATAATCTCCAATATCTGCAATTATGAGTGATGCAATTAACACTTTCTCGCATCTTTAGGCAACATGCCATGCGAGGTTATGATAAAAGTGTACATGGAAGGCACTGATCACATCACTGTTAGAGATAAACAGGTTTCTGAACACATTCAAGCTCAGGTTCCAACACAAATAAATAGAAAATCCTGATAACTACAGCATTACCACACAAATAGCAATGATTTAAATTATAGGACAGGGTGCCAAAGAACCTCAAAGAGCCTTAATTGTTACGAGAACAGTTTGGGGCAGTCTAAATAATCCGAGACTGACTTTGGTTAGTCAAAATGTAGGCTGTGCTCTGGTTGCTACGGATTTCTTTGAGTTTGAGTCAACAAATTCAGAAGCTTCACAAGGAGAACAGAATCAAAGCTAAACACACAGACACGCACTCACAAAAAGCACATAAACACAGTTATTTATTTGTTTTGAGTGAAATAAACAGGGTCAGCCAGAAACAAGGATGAATAATTAGTCTGATACAGGAGCTGTTTCCTGCAGGTTTGGAGCACAAAATTATTCTCTAAGTCAACTCATCTGAATCAAACATATTCAGTGGGTTCCTCTCTCACTTCTTCTCCCTGCACCTCTCCTTCCCTCCTCTCCTCTATCCCCCATCCTTGTTGACATGCTCAAGTTAAAAGGTAGCTTCAGATGAGTTCTGCTTTGAAACCAGCAGAGCGGCGGGCACATCCAGGAGGGTTTTATATGTATGTGGCCTTCTTGTAAAGCTTTGAATCTCACCACTGAGCAAGCACCTCCACAACTTCAGATTATACCCCTTTTTTTACCATCTATTTCTCCTCTAGCACCTCAATCGTTGATAGACGGGGCCCTGTTATTATAACAACTTGGGAAAGACATATTACAATGTTGGGCTCAGGGTGACGAGGAAAAAGGTGAGAGAATAAAGGGGGGGGGGGTTGACAGAGTGTATGCATCGCTCCCCCAGCACCTTTATTGCTTTCTGATCTTCAAACTCTCCATTGTACATATACCACCTCTAATATCCCTGGCTATCAGCCAGAGCCAAGAGGGATTTTCCATGTGGGTAGCAATTTTTTCAAGCCATCAAGCGGCACCATTATAAGCATCCAGTAGGCCAGTAATGTTGTGGATTTGAGCTAAGATGCATGAAGTTAATGATTCTGAGACGCTATTAATGGTATCTCCCTTCCCAGCATGTTCTCTGATTACCTATAAGAACCTTAGACCATCATCAAAACATGATGGAATACACAGTATAAGTACGAACTATACAACAAACAGCAGAAAGATAAACAAAATACATATGCAAAATGTATGCGTGTGTTTCTGGCACGTTAGTTTTTAAAAGGGTTTCAGGCAGATAGTTTGGGTTAGACGAGAGGATGAGAAGTGTGAAGGGGAGAGATGGTAGCGTCAGGTCAGTGTTTACATTACTTTATTTAATAGTCAACAGACAGTGAATTATACATTCTACTGTATTGTAACCATTTAGAAAGTTGATAGGGGGTGATTATGTTGATATGAAATTTAAGTCTTCAGCTCATGTAACTCTTCTGGCTAATTGCCTGTATCTCTCACAGCAAGAGGACTTTTAATAAAGTGAGACGTAAACTGATTGTTATAGGACTGGCATCGCAAACTGATTGGGACAGGAGAGGTCTTGATTACACTCAGCATAACGAGTTGCAATCAGCAACTTGACAACCACATTTGGCCATCAAGTTTTCAGATTTTGTGTTCACTATTTGTATCAATATTTCAGCTTATTACAAAGTATGCAGCACTTGCATTTCTTGTGTGTGCACAAAAGGCTCATATAAATACAATAAACCAATATTATTTTCATATCTATTTCATTTTGTTATCAGACAGGGACAATGTACAATAGATACAGAAACACTGTAGCAAAAAGCTAATTATCATGTGTGGGCCCTGAGCGGCGTGCAGCCTCAGAGGCGGGCAGTTTAATAACTGTGTGCACGTAAAGCTTACATAAAGAGAATAAATCCATATTATTTAGTATATAATTTATTTCCCTTTAGTACTAAGTTTAACATGTGCTGGAGGAGTGTTGGTATTATGGTAATTGCTTCAATAAAGTTATTAATATTCATGAATTGCATATTAATATTTAATGTTGGAAATGATTCACCTCTGATGTTGACAAATTGCTTTAAACCGTGTTGGTAATGACGTGCTCTACATACAGACACCCATCTATAGTAACACACAGTTCCATACAATTAAAGACACATTATATGCTTACACGAGAGGTGCACGCACGCATACCCACACACACACACACACACACACACACACACACACACACACACAAGTACATGTACTGTTGAAAGAAAGTGATAAATGTTCACATGTCCAGTACATTTGCACAAACGTGCATAAACAGACTATAAAGGTTGGAATTTCTGATACTAATATTTATGATTACAAACCTTTTGTTTAAACAATCATTTTAATAAAAACTAAAACATGATGTCTTCGTTATCTTTCTGTATAAAATATCTTGGTGATTGAATACAAGAAGAGATCAAAGAGAAGCACGAGTCAATTTGAGTGTGAGGAAGAGGGTCAGAGAGAAACTGTCTGCTTAGGGGTGTGTGTGTGTGTGTGTGTGTTACACAGGTGTTTGATCTAGTTGTATGCTAGGTAAACATGCCACATCCTTACTGCAGGACATAGATGTTATACTTTTTTGTCACCTGCTGAATACCTGAAAAAAAAAACAAGATCCTGGTATGGTATCTAGTTCCAAGAAATGATGAACCAAAAAAATTATTAGCATCTCAACAAAACAAACTGAATACAAACTGAAAAAAAACAAGATCCTGGTATGGTATCTTGGTATTGTGCATTAGCAAGTAATCAAGAAATAAAAATAATGAACAAAACAGTAAAGTTCCAAAATTATTAGCAGCTGTTCTAGGCAACAAAACAGTTCAATTATACATAGTCACTAAATCTAAGTATAATTATCCAGAGAAGAAATATTTACTGATAACAGTTTGACCAAAAAGTAAAAAAGCGCCTGAAAGCGTCCGAACTCCCCGCACTGTAGTGCATTGAAAAAGATAACAGTTTTAACTCTGGGCAATTCCTTTTGGGAAATAAAATCTAAATGAAATGCTGACTGCTTCACTGCAGAACTTTTCCACCACTAATGCCACTAATTTGTCTTTTGTCGTTTTATTAATATTAAAGCATTTGATGAAATACTGAGCATGATTTTTCTGGGTAAAATGTAACTTTAACATTGGTGTGTGGAAGAATCAAGCCACAACACATATCATAATTCAACAAATTGCACCTTTTGTAAAGCATATAGCTGTTCAGTACATTTAAGATGCATTGGAGCGGTAAACAAATGGCTGCCGTCTCTTCTGAAGAATTTCTGTCTTATCTCGGTTTGGAATTTCACTTGCCGCCACTCTGCAGTTAAGAGACCAGAGAACAAGTGCCATTTTGACTTCTGAGTGTAATATGTCTTTAACTCTATCCCCACAGTGTGGACATGTTCAGGACATGACTTAAGTTGAAAACCCACAAAAGTTCAATGCGCTAATAGAAATATGGGCTTCAATATGAGTTCAACTAGGGAAAGAAAAGTACAGAATCACCCTTAGGGGCAACATTGAAATTGGGTTCTGTACTAACTGCGGTTAGCTCATGAAAGTCGGCTCAATTTTATAAAAAGGGAGCAAATTAAAATTGGAATTCAAATGATTCCCACACTTAGCTGCGCCCACATGCAGATAGCAGCTATGTGTGCAAGAGGGACACAGTGTGTGCAAAATAGAAAAAGAGTCTATGCATATGCCTACATATTGTATATATGTGTGTGTTGTCAGGGGAAACAGATAACATTATTTCACTTCAGCCTAAGATCTACAGGGGGAAAGTCACTGGTGCAAAGACAGCAACACACTGTACCCAAACAACTACTCTTCCTGTTACCACAACAGGCACACACACACACACACACACACATATATCCAGTATTTGGAGCCATAAGACAACAGAAAAACAGACACAGTGTCTCCTATCGCAGACTATGGGAAGGGTAGACACTGACGTTTGTTGCATCAATTTTTGCTTTCTGACAACGTTTTGGGGTATTGGGTTGCGTTTGTGCTGTTTCCAAATGTGAATTATGAAGTAATTATATTCTTTCTTTCCATCTGTAGCTGCACCAATGGTCTGAAAAAAATTGTATATGGGCCAAGTAGGAAGCACAATGCCAATTGGAAGGAGAGAGAGCCATTATATATAATCCAAAACACGCATATAATTAAAAATGATACAGTAGCTACACTGGCCTTTATGGGTTGAAATGAATATGTCTCTTAAACCTCTGATACCCAACATCCCAGCTGGGCGTGGTCTGTTCACCCAGCTGTGATTTAGCATGGTACGTTGGTGCAACTGTATATCACAGCTGTAAAGGCGGCTGTGGCTCAGTGGTAGAGTGGTTGCCTGCCAATTGGAAGGTTGGTGGTTCAATCCACGGCCCTGCAGTTCCATGTCGGCTGCGCATCGGAGTGTGAATGTGTGTGAGTGTTTATCTGATGAGCAGGTGGCACCTTGCCACAGTGTATGAATGTGTGTGAATGGTGAATGTATCCTGTACTATGTAAAAGCGCTTTGAGTAGTCGCTCAGACTAGAAAAGCGCTATATAAATACAGCACATTTACATTTACATTTAAAGATTGTAAAAAAAGTATGTTGTCACTAGTAGTTGGTAGGGAAAGCAAGATATTAGGCTAGGCACAGTTAAGACGTGGGTACGTTAAGACGTGGGTACAGGACAGCATCAGGTCTCAGTGTCTCACCAAAGAAGACCACTAGTCTGGATATTAAGATGTATCTTTTTGTCCCAGATACTGTATGTCAACTGAGCCTGGGTAATCAAGTTGTGCCAAAGCGTACCTCAAGTCAGTTTGATTTGTACATTTTGATTTTTGTGAGTTTAAGTTGCAGCACATTAAACTGGCTTTTTCTTATTGCCAGGAACGAATGAAGGTGGAGCAGCCAGCGAAGTTCCAGACTGCACGGGGCCAAGTGTGCAGGCTGGCGATAAACCCCTCTCCTTTTCTATGTGAGTGTCTGCATGTGTGTATGGCTTACTGTGGGAAAGTCCTAATGCACTCCCAGAATAGCTGGGTTAAGACTGCTCTGAATCTCTGTGTGTGTGTGTGTGTGTGTATGAGGGTGCGTGTGTGTACCATATGCAGAAAATGCTTGACATTGGACTTATTAGAGAAATATTCATTTCTCCTCTACTCTCCTTTTTTCTTCGAGCCTCATCAGCACTTTTGCTCCCTTTTCACAGTTGAAAGGAACATAAAAATGATGAAGTCAGCAGAAATTTCTTTGAGCTTATTTACAGGCTGTGTTTCTCTCCTCGCCTCCTGTATGTGGATCAATACAATCTGTGTATAGTATAAGGGTTACAACTGTCAATGGGAAGTCAAGGCTGTGTGTGTGTGTGTGTGTGTGTGTGTGTGTGTGTGTGTCTGTGTTAATGTGAACGTATTAATGTGTATGTGGCACTATTTCCAAATGCTTACTTCTGAAGGGCCAAAGTAAGGGCGTTTCGTGCAGACACAGAGGACATTTTACACACCGTGAATTCAGCAAGCAGCCACAGTACTGTCGTCTCATTATAGGTGACTGCATGCAAACCGTGTCGTGTTCTATCAAACCAATAAGACTGCCTCTCTGAGTGCAACTTCTGACAGATGGCTCTCTCAGCAATTTTCCCTTGACTAGGGCAATACGTACGTGTGTGTGTGTGTGTGTGTGTTCTTATGAACACATACTGAAGTCCGGGAGTATGCGTGCATTTCTAAGCTTATTCACTTGATAGTGATTGTGTTTGAGTCACTCATATTCAATTTTAACACTGCCATTCTTAATATTTAACATCTCGCAACCCACATGCCCCCCCCCTTCTCTTTCTGTCACTCTTCTCTCACATCGCACCTTGCTCTTCTTCCCACCTTTTTTTCCAGGGCAGCATGTCCACACTCACTGTGTCAATTTACACAAAATACAACTTCTTCCCACTTTAATCAACCATTAAGTCGCACAGTACTGCATACGCCAGATTTGGTGTATCTGCCCTGTTTGTTGGCTAGTTTTGATGTGTTTGTAAGTTTGTATTGTTACAAGAGGTCTTTACAAACACAGTATTTATTTACCTTAAAAAAATGTTTTTTGCCAAATAGGGCAGCTTGGTGAGTGGCCCTCGGCATCTGCCATCAACACACAAGACGTGCTTTAGCATCTGTATGGGATGCACCGGGCAACTTACAACTGTGGTGCTGTGAGATGACGTACTATGAAGGTCTAGGTCCGTGTAGGAAGGAGAATAATAACCACATAGGGAGGAGGTTGGGGTGGATGGATGAGTAAAAAAAAAAAAAAAACACAGAACTTTCACCCATCTCACGTCTTCAACTTGTGCAAAATGCTGTCACTCGCTTTTTAACAAATACATCTAGACGTAAACATATCACTCCCGTTTCATTCTTTTTGGTCTTTGTAACCTTTTCTAATTTTACTGTTTTCTATGTTCACTCTTTCTATTGTGTGATATGTGTTTTCACTCTTGGTTTCTGTTAAGCACTTTAGATATCTTTCTGTAAAGTGCTATATAAATACGTTTTGATTGATTGATTGAGGAAACGGCTGTCTGTGTCCCATGTGAGACCAAAAGTCAATGTTGACTTATTTTAACTTACGGCTATGGCTTATGATAAAACACTGCTTTGAGTTAGGCTATGGAAGAAAAGTTAGCTCTCCTCTTGAACTGCAACAGGAGAAAAAACAAAACGTTTGGTTAGACATGCTGTCAAGCAAAAATTACTTACTGACATGTTGACTCAATGTGAGTGATGTTAATGCTTATTTGCATTTGAATCACATTATGTGCCTTTGAACCATCTGTGCCCAACGAGACTGATATAAATGAATACAGCAGTGTCTTGTTATGTGTTGTGGCTTCTTCCTCCCCTCTACTGCATATCTACCGCCTTGCCTCCCCCCTCTCTCTACCTTGCAGTTTATTCATTTCCAGTCATAAAAATGGCTCTCGTGTTGGTTTGACCACTGTAAAATCGTAAGCTCCTCTGTCTTACTTTACAACCTTCTCTATTATTATATAGCCCTGCCTCAGCAGCCTCTATAATGACCGACTGAACACTAATAAGGTATCTAACAAGGTGTGCAGCACTGCGCTCTCCCGCTGTTTTATCTCTTTTGACTGGCCTGTCTTTTATTCCTCCTTTTCTTTATTCTTCCATCTGGCTGAGTTGTTTGGAGTTTTGCTGGGGAGAGTATAAATGATTACATACATCTTGCAATTACTTGGGTTGACTGAGGGTTATTGAGGGGAATTAAAGATTCATTATACTGCTATGCCTTTAGTTGATGAACAAAAGGAACCAGGATATTCTATTATATTCTTTCTCTCTATTTGTCTTTTGCTAGTCAAAGGTTGCATCATTCTCTGTGTCTTATTGATGCTGACTGGGTAGAACTGTAATTACTAAGATTATTATCTATAATGTCAAGTTTTAAAATATGTCTTATGCTTCTCTGTTTTTTTCTTTTTCATGCACACGTTTCTACATGCACCCATTAAATATACCATAACACTTTTTGCATTAATTACAATTCTGAAAAAAGTTACTGTGCACACATTATTTAACAAGAAGCAATTACATCTATTGTTTATTCCTGTTGCATTCTGCACAATGCCTGACCTTTACAACACATTCACTGGGACTTCACTTGGTCTTATTATCTGAAGCAGTTAACAACAGAGAGCCCAAAATAAATATGCTTGTATTACAATTAAGTCACCCTCCTCATTACTGTCCCTGATAGCTACAGCTTCTCAGAACCCCTGGTGAAAGAATCTGGTTAGAATTTCAGTGCTATATATATATATATATATATATATATATATATATATATATATATATATATATATATATATATATATATATATATATATATGATGGCTCCAGCTATCATCACAACAATCAAACATGTATTTTAATATAACAATTCTTTGACCCTGCGTGTTTGTGCTGTAGCTTTGTGTCTGTATGGCACTCTCTTTGCTGTATTCGGCTGAATGCGACATTAGTGCAACAGAACAGCAGATCCCATCTCCTCCAGGAGGAGAGAACCAGGAGAATTCATTTTGATTTTGAATCTGTTCTCCCATGACGTGAATCAAAACACAGACAGGGGGCACATTTCCATTTTCCAATTGCTCAATGTACAAGGACTTGAACATCACTTTGTTATGCATTTTGAATCTGTTAAAAGTCATGTTCGGAATTATTTTGGCAAGCATAGAAACCACCAAAAATCCATAATTTCACTTGCACATATTCACATATTCTCAACTATTTAATCATGATTTGGCCATTTCATATGTCACCATAGTAATTATTGAAACTAAACTGGAGCCGTAGGGGGCCAATAGTGGAGCAAGTGTTCAGATCCTTTTCTTAAAGTAGCTAGAATCAATATTCTTGTATTAACCGTGAATTACTCCACTCCTCGGATGTGAAAGGAGTCGGTTGTAGTGAATTATTACCGTTCCCTTCAGCTTTACAGGACTTTGTAGCATCTTTTACTCATTGTTTTGGTTTTCCGACCTGCAACTTCACTGTTTCGTTTACTCTCACGGCCTTGTTTTTGGCGGCAGCCAAAAGGAAGCTTTAAAAAAACCTACATACAGTATGTCACTGCTCAACACCAAACAGCAGGACGATAAAGACATTGGCTAGCTTGATGCTAATTTTGTAGCTGGTTGAAATGTAGGTAAGTATACGTAATTTACAAATATATTATTGGGTCATTCAATCCATCATAATGATTATGTTTTGTAAGTTCAATATTGTTCTGTTTGGAAATAATCAATGAACATACTTTTTCTACTACGACTAGTAGTCCACAACTGCAGGAGGATGGAGTTATGGTGGACGGATGGACAGATGTACGGAGGGCAGAAGGGATGAAAGAAAGTCTAAACGCAATATGGCTGAACAAGTAACAGCTGGACTTTATCACATGTGAGGGGTAAGAAAGTAGTGGACGGAGTGAGATCTCTGGGAACCGAGAGTAAAGAGGGGAAGGAAAGAAGAAAGAGCAAGAGTGGAAGAAAGAGCAAGAGAAAGACATGCATTTAATGGAACTGCTGAGAGATGGTCTCTTTTCACAGTGGCACATCTCTGTAGCCAGGAAGAGTCTGTGAGAGGGCCTGAAAGAAGAAAAGAGAAGGGTAATATGGAGAGATAGCAGGGCATAGTCAGAAGGGATAGGCGTCCTAAAGTTGGGTCCACTTCACAGCAGCACAACACAGTCGTTAGAGAGGGATAATGGATTAGAGGGAGTCATAAAGAGAAGGAGAGAGGGACAAAAAGAAAAGAATAGAGCAGGAAAATGGTTGTAACGATGGCTTCCCAGCAGTATGGCACAGCAGAAGCAGAAATAATGATGGAGGGAGAGACACAGACGAAGAGAGAGAGAGAGAGAGAATGGGGGGTGTGGAATGCAAACAACTCACACTGAGAAAACTCAGCAGTAAGTCAAACGAATGGGAGAATGGAGAGAACTGAGGGATGGAAGACAAAAGGAAGGAGGAAGGAAACAGAGAAACAATTTCTTTTTCTAAATGGCGCCACAACAGGGCTGTGAAAAGGACACACACTCTTTTGCTCTTGTACACACTCATACAGATATGTGCACAGTAGTGGGTAGTGGGAAAAAGGTGGTGCAGATTGTTTGAGAGAAATAAAAAAAAAAAGATAAGAGACATGTTTGAAGCAGCAGATGGAAAGCTAAAAGTGTTGATTATGGCCAATGGCCTTGGTAATGTGTGTGTTTGTTTATCGGTTCAATTTCTTTTTCATAAAGTGAAAACAAGTAATTCACAGTGCGCATATGTGTTACTATGTATGTATTTCCCACAAAGTTAGCTCTAATTGAGAGGCAGCAGCACTCACGCTGACAGTGGAGCTGTGTGCTAAGATAACACACGCATATGGGCGCACCCGCACAAAAACACAGTGTGTTTCTCCACAGCGTCTTTCTCCTCTTGTTAGGACTTTAATTATGGGAAAACACCAGAAAGCAAGACAGAGAGAGCGACCGGGAGGAAAAATGGAAATTGTGAAAGACAAATATTCAGTGTGACACCAGAGTTTTGCTTCTGACTGTTCTACTTTAGCTCAAGTACTGCTGGCAAAACTTAGGAGACCCGACAGGGCAAAGAGGAAGTGGAGGGGTGGTGAGACAGATAGAGGGAGACAGGGAGGTATCGAAACAGGAAATGAGATGGAGAAACAGACACTCTGTATCTCTAAGTTAAATTTGTCTTTTTCTTCAAGTTCGACTTGCGTAACAGTCCCTCGCTAGCACCTACACCGGTTACACGTCAGCAGAGATGCCTCCTTTGACTACCAGCTGCTGTCGCTTGTTTGAACATTTCAATTACAGCAGAGTTCACAGTCCTAATAACTTGGGCCACTTCTGCTTTCTTCTTTCTCAGAGTGCAGCTTTGCAAACCAAAAAGGAGAACATTGGTTTTGTAACAGTTTTCAAAGTCATTTGTCAGAGATGCTCTCCCAACAACACCTGAGGGCACCTCAGACCCCAAGCTTTGTGTAAAACTGGTCCAGAAACCTTTCTCACCACAGTAAGGTATTTTTCTTTGAACTGCTAAATTATCTTTCCGCTGCAATTACTGCTATTTCTTGGCTTCCTGTTTTTTTATCCTTATTTCTTTCTTTCCTTCCTTCTAGAAGTGTGTTTGTCTTGGAGCACTTTGAGGTTTGCTTTTAATGAAAATGGATCACAAATGAATTGCATCATTACTGATTTTACTTAGAATATTCAATATAACTCTCCAGGTGACTTAAAAACTAACAAATGGACACCTTAATTTGCCTTTGGTTTAATTCTGTCGATACCCGTAGAAAATTATTTTTAATCCACTTTCTAGGATGTAATTTGAGCAGCATCATCATCTTTGACGATTAATTACAATTTCATTCCACGCCGTATATGAACTTGTCCCTTTCATAAAGGACTTTTTTGCTTTCAAGCACATTCTTCTGTTCCTGTTGATTTACAATCACCCACAATACTAAAATGAAGCAGTTGTCAGCACTTCTGCTTGGCTTATTGAAACTTCTGTCTGAGGTACTGCAATTTTCTTCTGACCACACTTCCTACAGAACAACTCATCCAAACTGCTGCAGGCAGTCTTGTTTCCTGTCCTGCTGAATTCTTGCATGTCACCCTCACCCTGCTCTCCCCCCACTGACTGCCTGTGGTGGCTCATTTCAAATCCAAAACCTGGTAATGAGTGCACATCCACATCCCTCAAGGCAATGGTCTGTCCAGGCTCTACATACCAGCCAGTCAATGCCCTGCACTCTGCAAAAGTTGTCTGCTTGGCTCTTCTAATAATGTGACCTGATAATCACTCATCCCAAGCTGGACTCCTCTCCCTCCTGGCTCTGAAACATATTGGAATGACCTTCCGGCCTCAGCCAGGACCAAAGAGTAACCCAAATGAAGCTGAAAATTAATCTCGCTGAGAAACATTTCACCGCTGAAGCACCCACATCACATTTGTGTTTGCAGCAATGAAGATGTAGTCTGCTTTCAAAAAAAGACAGGCGAAGTGCGACCAAAACTATTATCCAGAACAAATGTGTTTTGGCACATGGTCTCTGTTGACAGCATGTTTTTTAATTAAAGTTGCACAGTTGGTATTCAACACAACAGGAACAGCCTGTTTGTTACCTGTAAATGAAAAAAATATATTTTCTACTAATCTCTTGTACCAAAGATACCGCATAGTTCTCTCCAACACAGTTTATTGCTCTTTAAAGTATGTGCAACTCTTTGTCACAGTGGCTTTTTTGGTGTCTAACGTTCAGATTGAGTTTGCTGTATATCCACCTTTAATACCCTCTATCTGATGCTTGCAAGATTATCGTTGCGTACATTTATGTTCAATCTCCTTTACTCCCTCTTATATAAAAATTGGAGGTAAACAATCACAGATTAAGATTTTAACCCGTTTCCCAAATTGCAGCTCTTTTTCCTCTCCAGGTAGTCGGAGGCGGCAATCTTTGTCTTGATTCGGGAAAAAAAAGGAGGAACAACTTGGTGAAACGGGTTAAAACCTTTGTTTATAATTCAGCAGAAGATATGATTTCTTTTCTTTTAACTAACTGGACGTTTTTATTCAGTTAGTTAAACGAGACTTTGGAGATTCACAAAATATGTTCAGCACAACGGTTAGTGTCTATATATTAGCTGAAATAGCCTGTGGTGAAATGTAACTAAGTACATTTACTTAAGTGCAATTTTGAGGTACTTGAACTTACACACACATTTGCCATAATGAATGTAGGAATGTCCGAAAATTCAGTAAACCTTGGTAATGGATCGATCAAGTACTTTCATGGAGATATTAGGAAGTGCGATCCATACCCAGGACAAATAAGAATTACTTCATGGTTCAACCCAGCAAACAGGTTACTGGACCACGGAGGAGGAGTAGCAGCTGTGCTAAAGCGGAAATTCCCCAAGTCATGCGAATGGGAACCCCCACGGCCCTGATAGTTATGGCCCAGATGGAACAATAGTTCAACAAATCCATAAAGACTATGGAGTCTATGGGGAAGTGATACACTGCTGTTATAGCGGAAAGAATGACATTCTATGATAAGAATGATGAAGTGTACCTCTTTAGAATATTACAAGAGGGAGTTTTAAAAGCCAAACACCCGTACTGAACAGGGTAATTACCCTGTTTGGTGATGGGATTTTCAAGTACTCATCACAAGACAGTGTAGGAGCACTGGTTATTACAGAGACACTGAAGCTGTGAATGGGTGGTCTGTTGTTCAAAACCGGCAATGGTGGAAATAGAAAGGGCTCTACTGCAATCAGTGAACCTGTACCTTGACCTGTTTATATCTCCGGACCACAATGTTCACATGTCGAGGCCAGGAAACCTAGAAGAAAGAATGAAAAACACTTCTCTAGGAACTCAGGGGGAGGAACGAAAGACAGTTGTTGTTGTTGTTGAGTTGGAAAAGATACCCAGTTAGACATCATTTTGGGGAGATATCCAAACTCCAGGAGCGAAACATGGGATGGGAGGAAGATTGGTTAAGACCCCAGACCAAAAGTCTGACCGATCAATGTGTACCTCCGATCTACACTGAGAATGTACCCAGGGACCCTGGGGGGATAGCTATCACTAATTGGAACTTAGCTAATAAGGCCGGGGACAACCTGCTAAACGCCATAGTCACAGATGCTGTAGTGACTTTTCTCACGATTGTGAAAAGCCCGCCAAGGTAGTAGTAACATCTGTGTCCAACTCAGTAACCTCCGTGAAAGGGTGGGTGGGGGATGTGTTATGGGGATGCCTATACGCCCTATTGACCCTGCTATCTTGAGGAGTCACTATACTTTTAACCTGGAAACTAACATGGTTGCTAATAAGGAGAAAATGCATAAAGAAGGGTGAATATAAGATCCTTAACAAAACTAAGGACAAATTAAGTAAAAGAGAGTTGCCTGACTCAGGAAACAGGAAACTAGGTCAGGGAGGCCCCTTTCCATCGGATGAGGGGGCGGCACTTGACTTAGCATAAACACTTCCGCTCTGAGCACTCTTTTACTCACTTCTATTCGGAGGGCCAGAGGGACAATGCTCAGAAGACGGATCCTCATACCAGATGCCCAGGTGCAATGGCGAATGAAACACACCAACCAATTCTTCTGCAGAATTGGAAGAGACTGTAAGAATACTCAGTGGGGTAGGTTTTTATATTCCTTGTCTGCTAATGGCAATAGGATTATCTATGGGCAAAACCTGGCGGAAAACCATATTAATATAATCTGTTGAAAATCTTGAAACTTTAAAGTTTATTACCTGTAATGAACCAAGGATTAGCGGTTCAATAGGATATACAGTTACAGTAACTACCCAAGTTAAACTACCTGGCTGGACAGTAGCTGCCTGGACAGGAAATGTTTTAATTATTGTAGCAAAAATAGCTGAAATCTTCTATCCACCGTTAATCTATTTATACCTGGGCTTATTCTGGTTGGATTCTGCAGCTATTTTCTTCCCTGCTATGCCATGAACTACTACAAAGAACTACTACAAACTACTATTTTTTGTGACTGTTATTCCCACTCCAGACACCGCCTACCAAGAGTCTGGTCTGTCCGAGGTTTCTTCCTAAAAGGGAGGTTTTCCTCGCCACTGTCACGCTGTTAATTGCTCTGGAGGGAACTACTAGAACTGTTGGGTCTTTATAAATTATGGAGTGCGGTCTAGACCTACTCTATCTGAAAAGTGTCTCAAGATAACTCTTGTTATCAATTGATGCTATAAAACAAATTTAATTGAATAATTGAATGTCTATTAATGTGCGTGTTCAGGGGATAACACAACCCCATAACTTGGTGGAAAGATCACCAGGAATCTCCAGACCGATAAGAAGGGTTTGACCAATGCCTAATCTAAACAATGCCCAAATTGTAAGATAACGGAACCATACTTTTCTTTGTTTTGTTTTCTCAGGAGCAGACCTCGCGTCGTCATAGTGCATCCTCTAGTGCGTCCTGTATGATGAAGCAACTACCATGGTATTAAATGTACAGCTTTTTTGTGGCCTCCTCTGTGATTACGCAATAATGCAAATACCCTTATGTCTCAAGGGGAGGATGTTTAGGTTTGACTATAAATACGTGCAGCAGAAGATGAGCCGCTCTCTGCACACTCTCCCTGCTCTCTCTGCTCTTTACTTGGGAAGTTAGTACTTTTGCCATCTCTGACCAACTTTGACAGTCAGACCTCCGGTTATCTACTAGTGTAAGTGTAAGTAGTAAGGGCGTGTGTGTCTCTAGAAAAAAGAAAAAAAACTTCAATCTTAAAATGTTACATTAGCAAATCCCTGTGTGTGGATTGGGAATTTAATGTTTTTAAAATCAGGGTTCATATCAAAGTAACTCCTTTTAGAATAGACCAAAACATCCACTCCGCAGATGGCAACTAGTGCATAGCAAAACCGGGGGTTGCTGAGGGGAAGATATAAAAGGAGTTAGCCCTCAACCAAACGAGAGTGATACGACGCCTCAGTGACTGTCACACCGTTTGACAAAGCAAAGAGAAGGATTGAGAGAAATAAGTGAAACCTCTATGCACCTCCCTGTTTCTCCTCTTGCCCTGTCTCCCTATCTCCTTCTCACAGTCAGAGTGACACAGCCAAAAGCAAAGTTCTGGCGTCATGTTTGACTATTCACTTTCAACAGTCATCTCCAACTCCCTCCTTCGGTGGGTGGGTGTGTCTTTGCATCTAAATCTATTTTCCTAAAGGGTAATATTTCAGGGTAAAGCACAAAGGTCTGGGACATTATAGATGTGCTGCAGGACAGAGAGAACTGCAGAATGAATATTTGTGTATATGAATGTGTTACTTGTAAGGTTTGTTCCCACTGACTTTGTACACCTTTTTCTAATGAAGCCTAATTTGCTAGTCAATACATACTGTATATATACTTATATAATTTAATTTTATAATTAATTATTGTGTGTCTAAAAGGGGAGATTTCTACTTTACAAAATGGTTGCTATGATGAAAGTATACCACGTTCTAGGTGACTTTTAAAGGGAGTCAAGGTCAGCCCACGCAGCCTTGCAGCAGTAATCTGTTCATGCTCAGCTCATTTCCTGAGAAAGATTTCTGGCTAGCCAAATCAGAAACAAAAACATACACACAATGGACAAACCCATTCTTGAGGAATTAGATATATTATTTCTCTCTCTCTCTCTCTCTCTCTCTCTCTCTCTAATTATGCCAGAACTAAAATGTAAATTACGACTAAAAAAAGAAATGATTGTGAATATCAAACAGCAATTAGCATGTATCATCAGCATCATTACCACCATTAGCTGCAGCACAAGATGGTTGTTTATTTACGATATGGAGGAATTCTCATCAGTTGCTTATTCAGAGCCTGAAATGTTTCACAGAGAGCATAAAAAAGAAAAAAAAATCCTCCTAAATTTTGCATGATTAATGTAGCTAAAAAAAAGTAACTATTGCGAGTCCCAGAGCATGCTAGCGAGAGCAGTGTGCTCTTCGGAAAATAACAGTTTTTTTCTCATTTTGTTGCAAACCAGACACAGGCATGCATGCATGCACGCACAAGAATGAGCATATATATGAAACCATCTTTTATACTATACTCAATAGACATATGGATGCTAGGGGTGGCACGGTTCACATAACCCACGGTTTGGTTCGTATCACGGTTTTAGGGTTACCGTTTTCGGTTCTGTATGGTTCTTGTTGTTATTTTTTTCTTTTAATCTTAAACACTCCAGAAATGTACTTCAGCATTAGGTTATATAGCTTAATTATCCACAGTGTAGGATACAGTATTAAAAAAGTGTTCATATCATGTAATCATGCAGACTAAATTTGACTTGACTTTAAGCACATCATTGGGACCATCTCTGAGGAAAACTAGGTGAGATGTTGATCCAGCAAGAGGGAAGACAAGCTTTTCATTTATTTGGCATAAAAAGGAATATGTGTATAGCCATCTACAGCAACGTATGTGCCTTTTTACACAAAGATTGAAATATCAAAGAATATCAATTGAAATAACCTCCATTTATCAAACTGCAAACTTCAGTGAAGCTCTTACAAAAATTACTATATCCATTAAAAGAAAAAAGAGAAACTCTTAAAGGTCCGTCTTTTCTTCTTAATAAGTCAGAATAGGGTCATGACCGAAAGAACGAGATCCAGGGTACAAGCGGCCGAAATGGGTTTCCTCAGGAGGGTGGCTGGCGTCTCCCTTAGAGATAGGGTGAGAAGCTCAGTCATCCGAGAGGAGCTTGGAGTAGAGCCGCTGCTCCTTCGCGTTGAAAGGAGCCAGTTGAGGTGGTTCGGGCATCTGGTAAGGATGCCTCCTGGGCGCCTCCCTAGGGAGGTGTTCCAGGCACGTCCAGCTGGGAGGAGGCCTCGGGGAAGACCCAGGACTAGGTGGAGAGATTATATCTCCAACCTGGCCTGGGAACGCCTCGGGATCCCCCAGTCGGAGCTGGTTGATGTGGCTCGGGAAAGGGAAGTTTGGGGTCCCCTACTGGAGCTGCTGCCCCCGCGACCCGACTCCGGATAAGCGGATGAAGATGGATGGATGGATGGAAGTCAGAATATTCAAATTGTAAGTTGTAGTTCTTTAAAAATAAAAAGGAAACTTGTTTTGGGGAGAACAAAACTAGTGTAGGTTTTCCTAGTGACATTACCAAAAAGGCTCAGGATGCTGCAAATGTTGCTATTATATACATATGAAAATGGCAGGTGGATTTAAGACAAAAAATAATAATTTATTGAATGAATCAAATTTAAACATGTCTGTCGTGGCGTGTTGATCTTTACATTGTTAATTCATTTCCTATCCTGGCCTGGGACACACATTCAATCAGTTTGATAAAGGACTTATCCACTTCCAATAACGAGCGTAGCTATCCTCAATATGTCATCCTGTATGTCTCATCTCCAGTTTTTCCTGCATCCAGTGTGTGTGTGTGTGTGTGTGTGTGTGTGTGTGTTTGTGTGTGTGTACGTTGCACATGGGTCAAACCCATGCTCCGAAAAGAGACAAGCAAATGGTTTTGATGTTTTTTCATGAACCGTACCACCCCTAATGGACACTCAGTGAAGCACACAAACCAGTTGGAAATCACACACAATGTATGTGATCTTTTTCCCCCTGGTCCCATTGCCCTCTCCTTTCCTCGTCATGGCCCTATTCCTGCACTAATGAAGTTTAAATCCTTCCCTGGGTGTTAATTGTCTGATCTCCACACCTGAGCACAGGACGATGGATTCTGAAAAATCTTTGGGTAGAAATCCAGGATGAGGTCATTATCTTCCACTCAATCCATGTGGAACAAAACCTCTCCTCCCTTTTGCTCTCATCTGACTGTTTTGCAAGGTCCATCCACACGTATGACACCCAGAGGACAGTTTTTTAAAATCAGTTCTTTAACATTAGATTGCTTTATCAATCATAGTTTTCTTTCTATGCTTCCCTTCCCTCTTAGTATCTCTTCATCTTTTACCTTTGAGATGGACGCTCTGCGGGGCCGTGGTTGCATATCCCACTACACATTTCCGGGTTCTCCTCCATAAACAACATGCAACAAGACGAGGGTTAACTTTTCCTGCTACAGATTTCCCACCGTGGTTAGAAAGCACAGGGGAGACAGTTTGTTTCTCCCACTATGCCTCTCGAGTCGTTACTCGCTCCGAAGCTAATCATCGCTACTCTCTCACTCGCGCTACCACACACTCCCCACACACACACACACACGCCATCCCTTCTATTCTCTTAAAGATATCAATGCAACGACCAGCACACATGTATAAACTTCAGGACATCTGCATAGGCTGGAGCCCTGCGTTTCACTTATTTTCCTTGCCCTACACTAATGCAAAAATACATTTGCCAGTGATTATCTTAACTGCATATTACTCTAGTGATAAAATAAATCTTAAGTAGAGATACTGGTTCTCCAAAGTTCAGATAAAACATCTTTCACTTTACTCATTCCATAACTGACCTAGCCACTTTTAGATGAAGGTCTATCTTTTTTTTGCTGGATCAGCTTTTGAGAAAACATAATTGCTGCATGAATTATGTCTTCCCATGTGCCAAGTCTTCCTTACCTTGTTGTACAAAGGAGCCATACACAAACCACATGGAATTGTATAGTGTTGTTGGGGACACAGATCCCATGGGTAGCCGGGGTGGGTTGAGCCAGTTGAGCAAGTACACCAGGATGCCAACGAGGAGCACGGTGCCCGCAATGCACGCCCACAGTGACAGGTCGAAGGGCGCCAGGCAGGCAAACATGTCCACAGTGCGTTCCGCCTTGCGCAGCAAAACACCCACCGAATAATCCATGTAGCGTGTGGTGAAGTCCACAACGCTCTCTCGCTCAGGCGTGATGGTCAGGGCTGAAATTCCCACATCGGCTCGCTGCAAGAGGCAGAGGGGAAGAGAGGAGAGTTTGAAATAGCAACACTGTGAAAATGTGTAGCTGAAAAATATGGACTTTTGTACCTAGAGACAGGTAAGTGCTTCAAGTACTGTTGCTTCCCACCATCTAAAAAATACATTCGAATACTAATACAAAGAAACTTTACCGTTATCAACTAAACATCTGGGCTGCTGGTAGATAAACAAAATTTGTTTTCGGGGGAACAGAATTTTGTCAACAACATGTTTTTTTTTTAAGTAAATGAAAAAAATTTGTTAGTTGCATGGGAGAAAGCAATGGTACCAAACAGTCCCAACACACTTTACACTATATTTATTCAATGGCTATGCCTCACCGAAACCTAGCTATTGAATAAATTCGCCATAACACCAGACTCTCAGGAGGTTTTTGTGATTGTGAAACCATAACATTTCCTAAACTAGCCTATGGCTTGTTAAACCACTAGTTTTCAAAGATGGCGCCAGTGAGGCGGCAGCCTGTCGGGCGCAGCCGTGTGTAGTTTGTGAGTGTATTAGTATTTTATTTAAGCTATAGAGTTTTTTTATTTTTGTAATCCCGACCATCAAGAATTTTAGCAAGATATTATCTTAACTATTCATCAATATTCATAAGATATCAGGCTATCTGCCAGACAGAAGGAGCAAACTGCCTTGACATTCAACAGGAACTGCTGAACATGGTACATGGCTCAATATTCGTGATTCAACATGACATACAAAAAGAACTTTTAAGGAGGAGGCATCAGGGAACGCGTTCCGGGGTGAAGAGAAACAAGACGAAGGTGGCAAGAACATGGAGAGAGTCTTTTAAACCAGCTCTACCATCTATAACCATGGGAAATGGTTGCTGCTTAACGAACAAATTACAGGAGCTACAAACCCTTGTCAAGACCCAGAAAATGTACCAGGAGAGCATCATATGCCTGCCCGAGGCGTGGTTGACAAACAACACGCCTGACTCTCTGATCAGTTTCACCGGCTTCAGGACAATACGAGCTGACAGGGACACTGTAGCAAGTGGTAAGCAGAAAGGAGGGGGGCTCCTACTGCTCGTCAACAACAAGTGGTGTAACCCTAAGCACGCTGCTATTAAACAACAGAGAGTTCACCATGGTGCTAGCCATTGTTGTGTACATTCCTCCATCTGCCAAGGCGGAAGCCGCTTGTGATGTCAGGACAAGTACCCAGACACGTTCATTTTTCTGTCTGGAGATTTCAACCATGTCGGTCTCTCTAGAGACTAGACATTGCCCACTCAACAGTTCACTGAGTGCACAAGCAGGGGTGATAAAACGCTGGATCTCTTGTACGCCAGTGTGAAAAATGCATACAAATGTACTGCACAGCCCATACTACACCTCTCTTGTTCCTACACCCCAGCTTTCAAGAGGCAGCTTGTCACTATCAGAAAATCAAAATGCTTGTATCCTAAAGCTGACGAAGCCCTAGTGAAGTGATGATGAAGTGCTGTTTTGGGACTACGGATTGGGATGTGCTTTGTGAGGAGTATGGGACAATGTTGACGGCCTAACAGAATGCATTACCCATTACATCAATTTCTGCTATGATGACATCATACCAGCCATTGAAATTATTTGCTTCCCAAAACAACCAAAAATGGATTACCAGCAGCTTGAATTTGAAGAGAAAGGCTTTCAGGGAAGGAGACAGGAATAAAATCAAAGAACTTCAAAAGGTACTGAAAGAGAAGATTAAAGAGGGAAAATAAGCATATAGGTTAAAATTTGAACTACAGCTACAGCAAGATGGAGTGAGGCAGGTGTGGGCTGGGATGCGGAAGATCACAGGCGTGAAGCAGAATGGCGGTACGCTGCCTGATGGAGAACAGAGTCTGGCAGATGATCTGAACAGACTCTTCAACAGATTTGACTGCCCCACATCACTCCAGCCTCCCCAACCTGGTCTGCTGACCATTGTTGCTTCTGCTCCATTTCCTCCCCCTCATTCCAACACACTTATGATATAATCTGTCCCCTTGTCCCACCTCCTACCCCACCAGCAGCCCCGCCTAATGAGTCTTCATCCAGCTCAGGTCAAAAGGATGCTGGGCGGACTGAAGCCAGGGAAAGCAGTGGGGCTGGATGCTACTGAAGACCTGTGCAGATTACATTTTTCTTCTCAAGAGCCTTTAATACCTTTTGACTGCTAGGGGAGAAGATAGAAAAGATGAAGGTGGATCCTTCACATATCCTGTGGTGTTTGGATTATCTATCCCACATCTATCTAGACCCCAGTACGTCTGCAGAACAATGTCTCAAGCACTATTCTAAGCAACACGGGGCGCCACAAGGAACTGTGCTGGCTCCGTTACTGTTTACGATCTACACAGTGGATCTCCAACAAAACAGTGACAGATGTTTCTTGCAGAAATTCTCAGATGACACCAGTTGTTGGCCTTATCAGTGGAGACAATGAGGAGGAATTCAGAGGAACAATCAACAAATTTGTGAAATGGAGTACGGAGAATTACCTCCATCTCAATACCAAATAAACAAAGGAGATGGTTGTGGACTTCAGGAGTGGGAGGAGGACGATCCAACCAACACCAATCAGGTGGAGTTGGTGGCCAACCACAGGTACAGTACTTGGTTGTGCAGCTTGACAGCAAGCTGCACTGGAAGGGCCATTAGGAGATGGTGTACCATAAGGGGCTAACTTAAGAAGGCTAAGGTAATTTAATTTCTCCCAACTCTTGCTCTGCAGTGTCTATTACACAGTGGTAGCCAGGGCTCGCTCTGTTTTTTGCTGTGGCCTGTTGGGGAGACGGCGTCCGCACAGGAGACAGAAACAGAATGGACAAGCTCATCAAGAAGGCCGGCTCGGTCTTCGGGGCTGAACTAGAGATGGTCCAGCTGGTGGCAGGGGCCAGAACAGTGAATAAACTAGGATCAATACTGACCTGCACATCCATTTCACCTCCTGAAGGTGATAAACTGCAGCACCTTTGACAGCACTATAATTTAGCAATGGAAATTAAACAAGAAAATATTAGGTTACACTTTTAGTTGACACCCTGAATGCCAATTCAATACATTTCTCCCTACAAGGGCCGCTAGTGATTTTCAAAGTATGTTGAATAGTATGTTTTGCTCTAGGACACATAAAGATAAAACTATGGTCAGAAAGAAGAAGGTACCCAAAAGTAGGCTCATGGCGCGGATATTCTTATTATGTGCTCCATGCACTGTTTTGCCTCTGTACTGTACATAAGTACGGTCTTTTAAGCCCACTGTCAACCCAGCGGGGATTGGGCATCATATGTGCTTTTGAATCGTTCATGTATTCAAAGCATTCAAAGCCTTTCTCATCATTTGAAATGCTTGGAATTTTAAGAGACAACTAATGACTGCTTTAATTATTGACGTGCAATGAAAAAAAGCTGTAAGTGAGTATGTCTGCCAAGAAACATAGGCTAAGCTCATCTTAAATGCAGAAACAATGATGGCTAATTAAAATGTTTTCAGTCCCCAGTGATTGGCTAACAGCTGTAGACATCTGCTTGTGACATAACAAGGGTTTAAGATGTTGTTTTGAACATGCAGGTTTGAACATTAGTGCAAAAGATTGCACATATTTATTATCAACTTGTTAAATAATGAGATTTTATTTACTAGAAATTCACTGTAATAAATGTTGTGATTTTATAGGTGAACGTTATACAGCCACCACACAGGCACATGCTTACAACATCCATTTCCCTAAATGCACGCACACACAAAACAAACAAAAATTGTATCCTCTGTAGGCAAAAAACTGCTAATTTCACAGTTGAGTGAGGAGACAAAATGCTTAAATTCGCATGAAATTCTCACTTACATTGCATTAGAAGAATATAAGGAGAAGCCCTGCAGAATGCCTGTTGGTTGAGACAACAACAAAATGTGTGTGTGTGTGTGTGTGTGTGTGTGTGTGTGTGTGTGTGTGTGTGTGTGTGTGTGTGTGTGTGTGTGTGTGTGTGTGTGTGTGTGTGTGTGTGTGTGTGTGTGAGAGAGAGGAATTCTCCTGGTGATTGCTGTGGTCAGTCAACATGGAAACTTCCAAAGCACTCTGGGTAAAATGTATATGATATAATTGGGTTTTTAGAGAGATAACCCGTGTTGCTGACTGATGAGGAAAACAAAAATGTTCTGTTTATTTACAGCCTGTGCTTGTTTGTGTATACATATTTATGCATTGGACTTAAAAGCATTTCTTTATTGTTTATATATACGTACATGTTTACAAGGTCAAGGAAAGGAGAGCCCAGTATTGAAAAAACATAAAATGAAGGAAAACCTCTGAGAAAACCTTGCGGATAATTTAAAAAAAACACCCTTGATCTATGGGCAATTAAGAATATGTGCAGTAGTATAGTGCAATTCCAGTTTTACATCAAAGGGCAGTGTACACACACAGGCAGATGTGAGCATGCAGGTAGGCTAAGGTAATTAAAGACCAGCTTGGTCTTTATTGAATAAAAGTATGAGTGCATGAGAATCTTCTGCCACTATAGTTTTTTTAAAACTGTTAAATTAATTTCTTAAAGTGAAAGTAACCTGTGCTCTATTGTATTTAAATATAATAATTTTAATAGTTATATATAGCAACACAGCAGCGATTCATGAGAGAAATGTTTAACAACTGCATTTGGCAAACCATGCTGCATTGCCCTTTTCCAGTTGAGCGTTATAACTTTGACCACACAGTCCAAATGTCATACATGACAAATCTAACTGGGTTTGAAATATTTGCTATGTGTTTATCCTAGGAAAATGACCAAATTAGGTATACTTAAAGATTTAAGAGATTTTTCAATGGGGTGTTCATGAATACAATTCCAGGGTTCGAACCCTGGTCGTCCCAGCCTTTCTGTGTGGAGTTTGCATGTTCTCCCTGTGTCTGCAGGGGGTTTTCTCCAGGTACTCCGAAGCCCCAACCACTAAAAACATGTTCCCCTCCCTCTGCCAAGCTGAGGTGTGTCGAGTGTCAGGCTGCCCTGTGTGGGTGCTACACATTGGTGGTGGTAGAGAGTATCCTGAAGCGTTTTGAGTGTCTTTGATAAAGCGCTATATACATGTAATGACTTATTATTATTATTATTATTATTATTGTCTTCAAGTCAACACATTCTAACTTTCAGGATGCAATATATTATGTCTTTGATTTGATGTATTTAATGCATGAAAAGATATCAAATACAATCAAGGATAAAAACACAATTAAGTCTAGGACTTATTTCCATCGTGGTCCTCATTCCTCATTCTGGCACAGTAAGTATATAAATATCCAAATAGTTAAATTGCTGAGGTGGTTGTAGTAGCTATTATGGATTAATAATACGTTTAGCAAACTAAATGGTGACAGTGTTGTACCTAGCTAAAACATTTCTTTAATCTTCCTTCTACTTAGGGAGGGTATTGAATGGAAAAAAAGAAGATTGTTTTTACAGCCTTGGCCTTCTTGCATGTCATTTTTGCAGTCAATAAATTATTTTGGGTAAAAAAAGGCATGGCGTGACTGTAAGAAAATGATGTCAGCTCAAGGCTTATTGTCGTAGGGCCTCCACATGACAACACCCAATGAATGTTTTAAGGAACCGAGGCCCCAGAGGAACAGTGGAGGTCTGATGAACCATGAGCTATTCAGTGTATTCAGATGCCTCTTCATGTGTTAGCTAAGCATTGGTTTCTGTAGAAAATTAAAATTAGCTCTGTCTTTTCTACAGAAAAGGGTAAAGGATAAGCATGAGTGCAAATATCTTGCAAGTGCTGGGAGTTCTTTTTCATAGAGATATTGATCCCAAAATGTTTGATTGATTTTTGAGTCAAGCTTAAAAATCTGAATTGTTACTACTCACACAGGACATATTTAACAGGCCCTTTTTCTTTCATTCTGTTTCACTGCTGCTTACTTTCTTTCTGCTTCAAACTGTCAAAGATGACCAGATGGATTATAATATCAAACATATTTAGTTTTTTGACAAAATAATCTTAAATGTGAACACTGCTTTTCCTTTGCTAATAGCTACTAGAGAAGCTGGACAGACAGACGGACAACAGACATCTTTAGCATCCTAATTCAGGGCATTAGACCTGGCAGATTGATTTGTTAGTTTGTTACACTGAAACTGGTAAACTGTGTGGACTACAAAGGCAGAGCTACCTCAAGTAACCCAGCTATGGTAAGGGAAAGTTAAGAAGTTATCATCCAACTGTGCCAATGTATTGGCCTTAAACTGTAGACCTCTCGATCTTTGTGAAATCCATATTCATAGCTTCACAGTCTCTTAAAAAACATCATCAAAGCTTTTTGGCTTTTAGATGAAGCTGTTTTATATATATAATGTTCTAGTTATGCATCAAATACATGAAGATGCTTGAAGTTAGTCAAATTATTAAAAAGCTGCTTTGTTTTTTTTACCAATACGCAATGATAGCTCTGCATCGTTGATGTCAGCCCCTCTCCAGTCCACTTCAGACGACATGCAATAGTTAGTGAATGAGTGTCTAAATTTCTATTTAAGTTAAAGTCAGCTCTATGGTAGCCTAATGCAATATTTGCTTTTGAAGTGAGATTTCTGATGGGACTCCAGACTGTGCAGGCTCAACCTGGAAGAGGCTTTAGTTCTACGTAACATAAGGGATGCCTAAGGAATTATGTCTATTGTTCTGATATTGCAAGTGCATGTTGTGTGTGTGCTCACATGTGTTTGTGCATGTATGTAAATTGTTTTCTCCTCACCTTAAAGACCAATTCGCCCATCAGTCCATTCCACTGACCGTCAGGATGCAAGCTGCCGTACTTGTGGTCTGGTGCGACGTAGATCTCGTACTTAAAGCCCAGGTAGTTGGACAGAGCATCCAGGACGTCAATAGAAAAGCCCTGGTACTTCTTTGGTTTTCCTAGAACATTCTCTGACACCATTACAAACGGCTCCTCCTGGAAGGCAAAGATCAATCAGTGAGTCAGTCAATCAATACAAGCAGTCATTCAGGCATTAAATCACCCAATTAGTCAAATGGCCATTATATCACCACAAATGCTCATCTTAATGTGTAGGAGAATGTCTGGATGACTAAAAAGTTAAATTAGATTTTAGTGTTGTCAAACCCCACACATAAAGATAAGCTTCTGGGGTTTAAAATACATTGTAAAAAATAAAAATAAATCCTACCACTAATAACAAAAACAAAGCCTTTTCATGTTTTAAGACTTGCATATTTTATAAATGCTTGCAGGCTTGTTGTTTACTGATATATTGCTACCCCCAACTCTCAATATGCATTACCATCCTATGTATTCTGGTGATTTGTCACCCCTCTGACAGCCAGGGTGAAATCTCACCCCTGGGTATGAAATCTTACCCCCATGGGTGAAATATGTATCACATCCCTCTCTCTTGTGACATGCATGGGTATCCCTAGTACGATATGAGATACTAACAGCATGGGGATCCATAAAACTTTGCTCTAATGTGCCTTTACTGAACAGTTATAACTGTACACAAAATAGAAATTGCAGAAAATGATTTACCAATGATAACACATTTTTCTTTTAACCAATATGGTAAACAAAATTTAAGATAAAAACCAGAAATAATTCTGCCTTCTTATGGCAGTGTACCAAAACAGAGGCTGTACTTAATAGCTGTCCATTTGTTTTCTTTTAATTACTCGGGATTACAGGAGAAAAAAAATATATACCCCTTCAATTTTGTTTTGGCTAGGCTCCCGCAATTCCCTACATCTTTCTTTTTATCCATAGAGGGGTCCATGCTTAATAGTTTATTTAAATACAGTCTATGTAACATTTTCAAGTGAATTAAAATGTTGAAAATCAATACTCGCACCATGCAATTCAGCAGATTTGTTTTTTATTGGCTAATTTTGAAATGCGCTTGGGACGACTGAATCTCTTTATCAATAGATCCATGGCATCTAAAGGGCAGCTTCCTGTTGAGGTTAAATGACATCAAGCAATGCTGACATTTTAGGAAATTAAGAGAGCACAGCACAGGGAGGAACGAGGTATTTTTCATAGCCAGCCGAATGCTAGTAACAACAAGAAAATGTATGTTTTTAATTACTGTACTTTAATTAAGTGTTTAATAGAGGAGTTTTTTTCTTCAGTTACTGTCTTTTTACCCCCCTCCCCCACCCCCATTGTCCCTAAATGTCCCTAAGGGAAATGTTTTAGGCCAATATGTCTCACAGATTTATGAGGGCCTGTGTGTTGTTGACTGGATACTTGCTGCACATTAGGCACACACACACACATGCATGCACGCACACACACACACACACACGCACACGCACACACACACACACACACGCACACGCACACACACACACACACACACACACACACACACACACACACACACACACACACACACACACACACACACACACACACACACATTCACACACACACACACACACGCCTTGCTATGCATTAACTTGACGGTTTCTAATCCTTGCTAGCTGCTGCTGTTCAATAAGCTATTAGGCAGTGAGTGGACATGCATGCCAAGTCCCTCTTTCACCACAAGCATCTGTCCATCCAGACAGGAACACCCGCTAGCACACACACCCATACATACTGAATAACCCTCCAAGCACCACTAATTGCTTTCCTATGTGGGCACTTTAAACCTTTATAAACAAACATAAACATGGCGGAGACAACATGGCCGATCCTGAAATCAACCATTTGCCTAAATACTTCCAAATACACTTCTAAGGTGAATGCTCACATTTAAAGCTAATTTCTTAGCTAAATCAATAGGGATGTAACTATACATTCAACTCACAAATGGAATCCCGATTTTAAGTTCACGGTACACTTTTCTCATCCTTTCATTTAACAGAATGAAATGACTGAAAACTATCCCTTTATTTATAAACTGTTCAACACAGTGTTGATTGCTTTTCAAGTAAAACGGGCTCTATGACATGTACAGTGGTTTCTTTCTTTCTCCTGCAACGCACCAGCTGTGACATACACCATGTGGCATCTTTCCACACCCCAACATCTCCAGCTTTCCCTAAACATATCTCTAGGACAACTTCTCTCTTCATCTAGCCATCCATCTATCCATCCATCCATCCATCCATGGAGGCTAAAGTACTTCAAACTTGTCATCCTTGCAATATAATCTTACTCTTTATCAAGCAATCATTCCCTTCCATCTGCTCCTTATCTTTCCAATGTTGCTCCCATCTCTAATTTCCCTCATCTCTCCTCCTACTCTCTTTCCTCTACTCTAATTCCTTTTGCGCAAGTTCATCCTCAGTCTCCTCTTGACTGGAAGTACCATGTGGTTTAAGTGCGGATTGAGTGTTTTTGGAGACATCATTGGGACAAGGAACAGCAATTTTCCACAAAGAGTGGCTTGACGTTTAATGAGTCCTTAGAGGGAATGCTGAGCATTACAGTGTCATGTGGGGATTTGTAACAGTGAGCATATTTAAAACACGCTGCAGATTTGTCTGGGAAATTGGTGTAAAATGTATTTTGAAAAGCCCTGCCAGTCTCTGCAGAAGGTTAGATTTCATACGGTTATAAACATGAATTTTCCTACAGCCTCTGTTTGATTAAGATGGAGGACATGGACACTTAGTGACTTGTGATTAATATAGATGGTGCACCACATATTTCTCTAGGTTTTCTAGGAGCCATATCAATCATCATTGATTATCATTATCAATCACTCTCAATTATCACAACACTTTAAAGATTTGATACAAATTTGTCTGTAATTCAAGTTGGTGCTTCTGTGTGCCTTATCCTCTTCCAAAGTAAAATGAATGGGTAATTTGGAGAAAACCCTAAGCGCCCTTTCATTATCTTCAGAAATGTGAAAAAGGGACATCTTCTGCCCTTGGCTGCATATTCGGGATGCTGTATAAATTTACAGTTTGCTCAGCCGTAACTGTGGAGTAGAACCAAAGAAATGGGGCTTCACCCTCAAACAATTAAGGAGCATGGAGTAAGTCCCTCCAGGATTTCACTGACTTTTGAGATTGTTGAGGCCCAAAATGCCTGTTGTTGCAGGAGCAACGTCAAAGTTGCAATGTTTTTTTGAATGTTTGTTGTAATGAAGTAGCGGGAGATAGAGGAAAGTTGCAAAAAAAGTTGCAATGTTTTTGTATAGTTCTTTAAAAATAAAAGGAAACTTTTTTGGTGTGAGAATAAAATTACTCTGGTCTGAGTTTTCCTAGTATTACCAAATAGGCTCAGGATGCTGCAAATGTTGGTATAATATGATAATGGCTGGTGGATTTAAGACAAAAAATAATTATTTATTGAATTAATCAAATTTGAACATGTCTGTCAGTGGCGTGTTGATCTTTACATTGTTAATTCATTTCCTATCCTGGCCTGGGACACACATTCATACGGTTTGATAAAGGACTTAATGGACTTTAACTCATCATTGCACTTACAATAACAAGCGTAGCTATCCTCAGTTTAGATCATCCTGTACGTTTCATCTCTGGTTTATCCTGCATCCACAGTGTGTGTGTGTGTGTGTGTGTGTGCCGTCAGTCGTGGGGGAATCTCAGCAGCCCCGCCCGCTGCAGAGAGCAGGTTTGAAACATAGGCAGTTAAAGAAATGGACCAACAGATCCCGTAGTCCTCGATGGAGACAAGTGGAGGATATTAGAAGCACTTTTCCGGTGATGGCTGAGCGTTACTGCACAGCCTCAAACTGACCTTGACGACATAGATGTGAGGTGAGCAACCTGTCTGAAAGTTGTAAGTCTTCTGGTTGCTGTGCCAAGAGAAATCTCAATCATTCCCAATCAGCAGAGACGGAGAGCGTAGGTTTATGTAAGGAGATGACATATGCACAGGCTAATCATTTCTAACTAATATGCTAGTTAAAGTTAGTAATTAATTTTAAACAGCTGATGTAAATCCAAACTGTCTGTGTTCTTCTCCTGACAATACAGTGATTTGTCAACTATGTCACAGCAAGTCGCGTCGTTATGACACAATCGTTAGGCTATTTGTACAAAAACGCCTGCTGATATCTCAAAACGTGAGGTACAAGGTAATGCAACGTTTTATACATTGTTGTGTTTCTTTAGGAATAAACAATGGACAACTAAAGTTTTTAAACGCTTCAGATGTAAAGTTATTCGCTGTTAAAGTGGCACCAAAATAAATGGCAGTCAATGGAATGCAGTGCTAACAGTGGGTGATGCTTGGTAGCATTAAAATGGCGCCATAGGAGCTACGCTTCGTAGACACTCGCTTACCCCCTTCGATTGAACGATTTGATGGTAAATGTGAGATGTTCAAGTCACACATGTCTCGTTAAACAAGGAAATGAATATGGCCACGTACGTGTGACGTCAACCCGTTCTCACTCCCGTTTGGTCATTGGCTCTCAGAGTCACATGCTGACACAAAGTGTGGAAAGTGGGACTGCTGGGATTGGTTTAAGTTGTGGGAAACTCCGGTTACTGGTCAAAATTGCGTGTTGCACCAAAGTCACGTGGGATTGGTTGAATTTGCTTGAATTGGCAAAATCGCGAAATCCTGGAGGGACTTAGGCAACAGAGGAAAACTGATCTGCTGGATTTGATCAAACGAAATTAGGAACATATGAACATATTGGGTCACACTTGTGAACAGAATGTACACTCTACTAAACCCTGAACACATAATTATAGTCATGTAGCTATTCCTTGGTACCTTCCATTTAATAATCAATATAGTCTCAGCCAATCCATAGCATTGCTTTAGAGTTATTGGCCCTAATAGTGGTTGAGCTCATTATCAATTTACTAATTGATAACTATTCAACAGTTTGGATGATAGACATGTCCTATAATTAAAGGTTAATGTTTGTGCATGCACATGCTTGTATTCACACACATTGGTTTGTTTCCGCGTGTTACAAGGTAAAGAGACAATCTGCATGGCACTGTAGGAGACCACTGTGCCATACAGATAGAAAACAGTTAAATCACAGCACAAAAAGCCAGGGGCAACACAGAACAATCTGTTCCAAAGGTCCCTTTTCACATCATACACACACACTTAAACACAAACAGCACAATGAGGAGTTAGCCTCCAACGATTCTTACGTAAAAAGAAAACAGGCAAGACCCTGGCCATTTCTATCTATTTCTGTCTTTGGGCCCTTATGAGGCATCAGTCATCTCAGGTAACACATATACACATACTGTACACATGCACACACACACACACACACACACACACACACAACCAGAGGTACAGAACATAAAAGTAGTGCACATATAAACTGGCAGAGACAGTACACCTATAGAAGCCACCCCACGCTTATGATCGGAAAATGGTGATAATCAAAACACAATCCATATTCTTTCCTTAAAGGATGATGAAAATCAAACAGAAAAAATTGAGAAAGAAAAAAGGATCACCACAAAGATGTCTAGCATTATCTCTTTCTTCTCTGCTTCTCACTTCAAAGACGGGATATGAAGAATTTACAGCAGTGAATCTTTAAAGCACTCATGGGATGTACTCAAATCGATGCTGCAGGCGAAACAGAAAGCGCTGGAGCCTCGCTATCACCAGGACTGCAACGGGTTTTCATCTAGCTGTCCAATGTCAAAATGGAAGCTAATGAAATGAGGATAGTTTGGTCTGTTAGTAAGCTCATCTTATCACATTTTCTTTGTGTTTTCCCCTGTCTGACTTCTGGCTTTCCTCTTAACCCTTTGTTTTGTAAATGTTTGTCTGCCATTTTCCTTCCCTCACACAAGCTCACAGCCCGTCGCCGAACATCTCCGCAGAGACAGAGTTGAATGATGGGCAGAACGCTAGACAAAAGGACGGATTTACAATAGAGCAAAAGGCTGAAGACTGACATGCCAGCAGTAGTCACAGCAAGATTCTTAGAGTGAGTGAACAGTGTTACAGGTGTTTCTTTTATGTATGGCCAATTGGAAATAACAGAATGATCAAATTAAGACATGCATTGCACACACATGAAAATACAGGTATTACTCACCAGAACAGTGACGACTCGTAACACCACTCCTCTCATGTTATTTTCCAATTTCCTGTCTGTCAGAGTGCCATTCAAGCCATGGACCGGGTCCCACGTTGCCAGCTGCAATGTGCCCACAAAAGAAACACATAAAACAGTTAATTTCCCAGAAATTATTGACATCAGATTGGGTTTACCAAACAATAAACTGTAGAAAAGAAACAAGACAAATGCACTTTAAGCACACAATATAAAAACAATAAAAAGTACATCATTGTGATGTAGACAGAATTCTTATTTAAGAAAGTCAGAGCAGAAGTGACATATTAAAACAGTAACAAAAGGCAACAACAACAAAATACAAATTATACTGTATATACACTTTATATCCTAATGGCCCCATTTTTGAACACACTCTTCATGTACTGTATGCCAAAGTATTTTCTTGAACATGCCAATGTTTATCCCTGGTGCATTATGCATTGCACATGTGGAAATGATGGTGATTATATTTTATTCAAAAGCGATTTACAAATCGGACCCAGACTTTAATGTCAATCAAATTGCATCATAAACTTCCAGAATTTTCCCCCGGACCACATTAAGTCCTACACCCCATTTTCTTCATCTACAGTATGTGCTGCCTTTGGCTTTCAATAAAATATTGTTTTTAGCTTCAAAGATCAAACTACAGTAGTCTGGTTTCCCTATAGAGAGAGAGAGAGGTAGTGGAGGAAAAAAGAAGTAATTTAGCTTTCTGCTTTTCAACAACAAACATGCACATCCACACTGTGATACACAAAATTGCACAGCTTGATTTGTGCTTAGAAGAAAACACAAACACACCAGAAAAGCCAAGGGCATGCTGCAGAGGGAAATATGGGATAATCGATTTTTCTAAAGCCCAAAGTTACTTTTGACTGTGTAATTCTCTGCCAATTCTGATCTTGGGACCAAAACTTAAGTTAGGCTTATCTAAACAGGGTTGTTTTTTTCACACCCTGCCATTAAGTAAAACATTTCATATCCCGTTGGAAGTATTATTGACAGAATAGAAAGCAACAGTTTTACTCCTCTGATAGAGTTACTTTTCTTAGCGATGTCCGGAGCAGGATTTTGCATTAAAGGCAACTAATCTATTATAGTACTAAAGTTGACAGGTAACTAGGAGAGAGATAACATTTAATTGCACTCTTTTACACCTTAATACTTTAGAAATGTGTCCTACAATCCAACGGTACACCGCACAAGGCTTTTTACTTGTAAATAGATGTATCTCTTCTCAGGACTGTGTGGGTGTGCTTGATTGACATCTCCCTAACTCTCCTCTTGCACCTTTTAATGGAACAACTTTTAGAATTCATATTGGTGCATTGAATTTGATGACCTCTCGTAATTTCCAGCAACTTTGACTACTCAACCATAACTGAAAGCACCAGTGTTTACATGCAGTGGCTTTAAAAAGGTCACAGCCATTGTCCACCCATTCCTCACCAGATTACTGTATACCTCTGCTCAGGACTGAGTAGGCATGCACAGACTGTTTGTTTGAAATCTCTCTGGCTCTACTTTTAGCTTTTTTTGGCACCTGTTGGAGCGGGAAATATTACACCTATTGTCATTCTTTTTAGTACATCCAGTCATGTGACTTCACATAATTCCCAGCCTAGCTACGCTCACCTTCAATTTGAGCAGAGGTCTGATCAGGGTGTGCAGGGAGTTTAGCTCAGTGATGGGAATAACGGTGTTATAGATAACGATGTTACAAACAACGTTACCTTTTTCAGTAATGAGTAATCTAAATGATTACTCTTCCCATCTTAATAACGCTGTTACTGTTACTGCCGAAAAATGCGGTCCGTTACTATAATTGAAGCTGTTTTTTTTAATCAGACCAACTAGACCTCTGAGCCGAGAGGCAAAGGCCAAAGCTAATCACTGTCACTCTCACTTCTCCCTCGCTCTATCACACACACACACACACACACACACACACACACACACACACACACACACACACACACACACACACCAGCGCAAAAGTGTACACATCAGGCCACTTTTGTTATTTGCACTACAAAGAGTGTATATTTGTTATGTATTTTTGCTCTAGTGCTTAACAAGCATTATTTAATTTTGCCCAGTTGTGGCCTGTTGAGGGGCAATAAATATCAAAAGTTCCTAAACATCTATGTTGTTATTTGTATCGATCCACTAGACATAATATTTACAGACATGGCATTTGATTGATTTGTGTACAGTTTCTGTTAATAATGTATTATATTAATTGTCCATTTCATTATAATATTCAGATTTATCATAAACAATTGAACATGCACATGTATTTTATGTTCTGTTAAAGAGGGGTGGAGGTGGGGTCACATTTGAGCATTTAAAAATGTACTTGAAAGTAACGCACTTTCTGAAGTAACTAGTTACTTTCATATTCATTCATTTGTAACTGAGTATCTAATTTACTTACTTTTTAGAAGAAGTAACTTGTAACTGTAACTAATTACTTTTTAAAAGTAACTTTCCCAACACTGATCCTTATATCATTTTTATCATTTTTTATTCAAATTATCACCACAAAAGTGCTTTGATTTTAGATTTAAAAAACTGAAATTCACTGATAATCTGCATGTCTTTCTGCATTTATGTAACTCACACAGACACAGTGAAGTGCATTGTGTTACATGGTATCCTCGTTTCAGCCTGGGGGGGAGATGTGGAGCCAGAATCTGAGTCTCGCCCACACATTCAAAATTTGTATCCCCTACCATTGTTTTGTTCTCTATTTTATAACATACAAAAAAGGGGCATTAGTAAAATTTTGTTTTTTTGAAGATGAGCCAACTATCCTTAATTTCTATAGCACAGGAAAAAAAACTACTGTAGTATTATTCTCACTACAATCCCACAGTCAATACAGCCCTTGATCTTTGTGTGTGTGTGTATACACCTACTCTTGACTCACATACTGTATGCTGCCTGTAGCTATTTCCGGTTTTCTTAGCATACATAATGTGCATAATGCAAAAGATAGAAAGGACACACAAACACGAGACAGACAGGGCACACATGAGAAGACAGGTTATAACATAAACAACACTAAGAGAGAGAGAGAAAGAGAGACAGGGAGAGATGGGGAGCACATAGCAGAAAAACAATATACTGATACGTGCATGGTGTGCAGCAATGATGAGAGACATTGTAAAAGAGGAATTTACAGCACAGTAGCTGTTCTAAATGCTTGTAAAAATGTGAGCGTGTATAATCAATAAAACATTAGCAGTGTAGTCAAACGCCCCAAGAGAGGCCAATAGCACAAGGGGGCTTTTACTATTATTCATATATACCTGAACACACCTGTAGGGAATAACTCCAGTCATCTTTGCACAGTACACAAAACTGTTAGAGCTGACACAGGCACATGTGCAGACAAGAGAGAGAAAAACATAAAGCAATATACATGCACACAATAGTGTATACAACTCAAAAGGTTTATCATGGAGCCGCCAAGTTGAATTACACTACACGATTGAGTGTTGATTGTCACAACTATACTGCAACATAAGCTCACACACACACACACACACACACACACACACACACGCTTCGACTTCAGCTCAGCATTTAATAGGCATCAAGACTTCCCTCTGCAACTAAATACTGGACTTCCAACAGACCCCTTTCTGTTAGACAACCCCACCCTCCTCTACCCTCAGCGGTGTCCCACAGGGGTGTGTGCTGATTCTCTCCTCCCTCTTTACCTGCGACAGAAGGCCTACGTGGTTCCAACACCAAGTTTGACACAACAGGGTTTGGCCTCATCAATGATGGTGATGAGTCGGCCTACAAGGTGGAGGTTCGAGACTTGGGAGGTTCAGCACCTGGAAGTGTGATATGCGTACAACAACCTGGCTTTCAACACCAAGAACTCAGATGGTAGAGCCGGGCCCATATATAGAAGTTTACACCGGCCTGTGGCCCTTTGCTGCATGTCATAATGCCCAAAAAATAATCTTAAAAAAATAAAAACACCAAGGAGTTCATCGTGGACTTCAGCACAGACTGCATACCACTGCTATGTTGTAACATTACTTCTAAAATGGATATATAGTGCGTAAGCCTAATCATATCATACATATTCATATCATACATTTCAAGAGTACAACAATTATCTGAAAGCTAATAAATAACCAAGAGAGCACAGCCAAGAAGCCACAGAGAGCACAGCCCATGTTAACTACCGGACAGCATAGCATGCAGCTAAAGACACATGGTAAAGTTAGCTTTCTGGTAGCCTGCAGCTTGACTATTCCAGACACCATGACGGAGAAACAACAGCAAATCCTCCTGCTTCCCTGAAGTCCCCGTGACTGACTTATGCAAACTAAATACAATGTTGGCTCCTGCGGGACTCTATTTATGGTGCATTCAGGTACCCTCGCTAATGGTGAGGAAATTCTGCTTATTCACAGTAACTGTGATGATTATGATTCAATATTTGTTTATAATGAGATGTATTTGTTTACCTGGCACAAAAGACAACAAAGTACTTTTTAACTTTCCTGTATAATAAATATGAATGAATGAATGAAACATCAGCATCTGTATCAACATCTGCCAAAGGAAAATTGTACACATTGTATTGGCTGAAAAATTTGCAATCAGTGTATCCCTAGTCTTAGCATATTCATACTGTTCATTACTGTTCATACTGCTCATGTATATTGTATATCTAGTGTTTATTACAAAAGAAAAGAAATGTTTCCAGTACTGTACACACATAATGTGTTAAATAAACCAAAGAAAAAGAGTATCTTTTTAAAAGTTGGGTGACAGAGAAACAGTAGTAAGACCAGACCGGGGGAAGTGTTTTTAATGAAAAGTGAAAAAAGGGGTTGATAAATAAAGAAGGCAAATTGAATTGTTGTGGTAGAGCAATGTAAAGTAGTCTGTGCTGCATTTCCCACAGCATTTAAACATAAGTCAATATGATTAGGAGAAACACATCAATCAACATTGTCAAGCACAACAGTAATCACAGAGACCATCAATCAGGGGCAGGCTGGATTGCTATAGCTGTATAGCATACACTCAGTCATTCAGACACATGCAAACACATGAAATGCAAATCTAATGTTACTCTCCCACTCTCACTTTGGATTGACCATGATACGTTGTGGTTTCTGAAGTGTTTGATTAGATGATGATTAAATAAGTCATTGCCACTGAGATTTGAGTTTTTTTAAAGGCCCAATTTCTGGAAGTGAGGAAGATGAGTGTTACCATCCACTTTCTTTTATGACACATTATGTAGGTTCACCAACCATTCTAATGACAATTATTATCTAGCATTTTTATATAGTACCTCTTCAATGAAGGTTGCTTTTGGATATCTGCTTCATTAATTCCTCTTAGAACATATTACTTTTATATTTCAGCCCAAGGCTACATTTTATCTAAAATAGTTCCATTTCTCAGACCAACATACAACTGTGAATAGATGAAGTAGAGGACAGTAAGTCAATATATTGAAAGAACCTCTTTGCAATATTACAAAACAATTGGCTATGCTATATCTGAATACCAACATTTCCACTTTATATTTATACTGTTTTGTATTTCATATCACAGGAGAGTGTGAACGTAGCCTTGCGTGTGTGTGTGTGTGTGTGTGTGTGTGTGTGGGTGGATGACCACCTGTAAGTCAGGACCTAAAAGTACAGTCTGGCTAGCATAGTGGCCCACTGCCTCAGCTTATCTCCACAGCTCCAGATAAGGGTTCATTTCCCCCTAACAGTATGAAATTAATGTGCTTTTATGGGGGGGCTCTCTTTTCATTGTAACTGTACCCAAACTGTTACCGTGAAGACTGAGGCTTCAAAACACTGCCATTAGCATCCCACAATGCTTTTCCTCCTATTTATCTGGCACTATCTCTATTCTCTTTCTTTGCTTCCCTCTGTTGCTCATGTACTGCTCTCTGTTCAGTCTTTATTTTTGCATTGGACAAAAGTGCATTATTTCTCCCTTATGCCTCTCATCTTAACACTTTTCTGACACACATTATCTTATGTATAAATTATAAATTCCCCCAGCACAACATCAGGAGTTTATCATAGAGTTCTTAGCAAACCTCTAGGTCCTATTGGCCTAATCATTTTGATTAAACTGTAGAGCAATGACAATCCTTAAATGTAATTAAGCTATTCTAAAGCCAGCTACCTAGCAAACACTAAAGTAAGGCTCTACAACAATAATTACAAGTTATTCTGTCATATGAGTCACATATTGTTAGCCCGGGAACCAGACAAATCTGCGAGCTTGTATCTTTTTTGCCCTGGCAGATACGTCTGGTCCCTTTAGAGAGATTTCCAGGTGGGCCAATCACAACCGTTTATCTTCTATGACTAACAACTTGCCGAGTCTTCAGGCTTTACACAAAAAGGTGATGGTAATTCTTGGCTCGTGCCCCCCTTGGGCTGAGAACACTATGGCATTGATTCCCAAACTTTTTATGCAGGGACCAACTTTTGTAGATACAAATATTTTTAAGTCGGTCACTTACAATATTGTCATGAGCTAATATCAACCCAAACTTTTTTTTTATGCAGTAAAACACACTTTTGTTCCAAACATAAAACTGTAAGCTCCAATTACATCATCACACTTCACTTGCTGCATTTAGTAGCATTTGTTTTTAACTTGTAATTTAGTTAGCTAATTAGTAAGGGTTAATTTGCAAGTTAAGCTAATGCTAAGTTAATTAGTTACATTAGCCAAAAAAAGCCCCAAACAGCCTCTGCAGATTTTTTTATACAGTTTTCAACAGTGATGCAGAATCTGTAGAATTTAGAGGACTGTTTTTTTCTGCTTGGGGTGGAGATGTGTTAATTAAAAAATTTAATTTGTTTAGAATCGGCAGAAAATTCTGCGGAATGCTGTGTCCACAGATCCCGTGTGGCCATAACAACTGAATACGAAGCTGCTCTAACCTTTAGTTTAAAAATTCAATCAGTAGCATACCACACACTGTGAGAGTACCGCTATAAGACAAATGAGTTTGAGGATAGTGTCCTGCTGTTTTGCTCGCTCACCTTATCTCATACAAATAAAACTTAGTTACATTTCCAATTTGTGGCTAACAACTAGTGAGTGTCTTCTGCAATGTTTTGACATACCATACATACATACATAAGTTAAATTAGCTACACAAACACTGCTAAATACAGATTTTGCTTGCTATATTAAAATACTCAATATATACTAAATGTATCTACAGTATATACTTTAAAAATAGATATATGTACATATACAGTATATACGCATATACTTTAAAAATATATATATATATGTACATATACAGTATATACACATATACACGTACATACTATACTATATCATATATTGATTTTTTTCTCTTTATCAAAGTCTAAGAGCACCATTTTAAAAATATAAGGCAGTTTCATGTGAACCTTCCACTGAGAAAAATACTCTCCCAATGCTAGAATCTGATGATGAGTTTAGCCATAAAGAAATATGCCTGGATATTAAAATGTGTTTTGCTATCATCATTTGTGCTGCTTTTTAGCAGTCATTAGAATCTTCTCGACTAATGTGATGGCAATAAAGTGAAAACAATACAACATGTAGCATTAGCAAACTGTAGCTTTAATGCTTTATGTGGTTCTCAGGAGGAATCAATGTTGCATCAATAACAACAAACAGATATTCAAGCAAACAATATCATCCAAATATGTGTTGATGGATTCTTGCCACTCTCACTAGCAGCATATGTCATTTTGCAGAAGTGATAAGTGAGATTTTGTATTATCTCACAGCAGGGTCATGTTTTTATGACGGCTTGATGGTAGCTGACATTGTTCATTAATTCCTCTAGTCATTTATATCCACTCCTTTTGTTTTTGCAAAGTTTGCAGCTAGGATTCATGTTTTTGTTTGTTTATAATTTTTCTTCAGGGAACAATGGTTGGTAGAAGTGTGATAATTTGTGTTATGTGAACATAACACACCTGCTTTAAATTAGTGGTGTTCATTAAGCAAAATAGTAAATAATGCAACGTGTTTTAATGGAAAGAAAAATAGAGAGATTAGGAGCTCAGGATCATTAAAGTTGAAACACACACACACACACACACACACACACACACACACAACCACACACTGACTAAGGTGTGTGTATTTTAATCAGTCCATGGTGACCTTCAACCAGCCTGCTATAACAATGAAAATAGGGGGCATACCTTAGTCACTTTCCCACCTCCAATGTGATTTTGACCAGCTAACACTTACACTTACACACACACACAAACACACACACACACACACACACACAAACACACACCTCGGGCACTTCAAGAGATGTCTAATCACACACATTGAAAAATAATTGGACCATCGACCAATGCTGTGTGGGGCCAGAGGAGTCATTGTCACTGTTACAACAAACTCTTTCACTCTACAGAACTACCCTACCTATCCCACACACACGTAGATGAACACAAACCACTCATTTATGAACACACAGTCACACAGCATACTGTAGTTATCCTCTAGCTTAAAAGGAATCTTACAGTCACTGAATGTTGTATGACGCTTCATCAATGTCTCACTTTCGCTCCCTGTGGCAAACACATCCAAGCACACCGTGCAGCAAACTGTTTCGGTCTGATTGTTACATATATGACTCATAGCGATTCTGAACACAATCAATAGCAGGTGACATTTAGAAGCAATAGAGCAGGGAATAGTGTTTACAGCACTGAGAGATTAACAGCTGTGACAAAATCAATATGCACAGAAAGTTGTAAAAAGTAAAACTATCAGAAAAGTATGAATAAATGTCAAACATTCTGTCCCACAATGCCTAAAATTACTGCCGGGACACAAAAAAAGAGTCTCCTCTTGAAATTGGACTAGGGCAATTACTGTATTAGCCGCTACACTTCCTCTCATCCCACATCATCAACTCCACCAGTGGAGGGAGAGATTTGATTTTAAGCTTTCTAATGCATTGTAATATTGAATTGTCAGTGTACACTCTGTCTCATTTCTTTTTATCTGCTTACTCTTTACCAACAGCTATGAAAATACAAAATGATTTTTTGTATCCTTCCTTTCTCAAACTATTTGTTTTCTCTGAGCTAACCTTGTTTCATCTGCCAAACACGGGTGTGTTGCTTCCTGCCTCTGTAGCTCTATTACAGTCCTTCTGCCGTCTCTGCCAACCACTCATACAGTATGTCTGCCATGGCATTAAAGGGACAGTAGCTTCTAAGCAGTTTCACTACTCCTGTCTCCCATTCTCTCTTCCAGTACCCCCCCTCTCCACCCTCCTCTTTCTCCCCTGCTGATAAGCAACATGTGTGTTAGTGCAGTCTCCAAACAGCTTGTACACCATGCATCCTTCTGTTCTCTCCCCTTTCTTCCTTTCCTTCAATCTCTCTTCCAATTTTTTCAGCCCACATAAAACCCTTGCTTTATCTCTCCCTCTGTGTCTCTGCCCTCACCCTCTCTCTTGTTGCAGCAAGCAGTCTGTGCTGCACTAGTATCAGTGCCCTGCACCACCGGCTGCCTGGCTGCCTAATCTCTAACATATAGTCTGTGTGCCCATCCACCCTTCTCTCTCTGTGAAAAGTAGTTCCCTTCCAAGTGTATAGGTATTCTATCCTGCTGTATGAATGTGTGTCCACACAGGTCTTCCTCTCTCATCCATATCCACAACTTAAATAATTGCACAAACCATTCTCTGAAATCCTGCCCTTTTGACTCACATGTTTTATTCGATAAAAGAGGTTTTGTTATACATAGTTGGTATTATGAAATTATAAAATATAGAGAAGTATGCCCTATTATAATCATAATGTCTTTAATAATGAGACTACTACCTGAAAAGCAATTATATTTAAAAAAAGCCATTAAGGCAAAGTTCTGCCCAAATGCCTGCTTCACTAATATAATTGGATTCCAGGAAAACAATGCAAAAGAAATATTGCTGGCAAATTACTGATAAACTGTGTAATATGTAAGCTAATAATGTAAAAGGAAGCATGGTCTATTAAAAAGACCCCTTTTCAGCAGGGTTGCATTATCTCTCCAATGCACTTGTAAAAAAAAAAAAAAATAGACTTTTAAAACTCCAAATAAAAGCTATTGGAGACTTTTTCTCTCACAAACGCACACACACACACACACACACACACACACACCCAGAAAATCACTTTGGGTACCATCAATCATTTAACTGCCTTTTAGAGAAGCTCCACGAGGAGCTAACATCATATGGAATAATTGATGACAAGTTGCTCTTATTGGGCCTTACTTTAGAATAATCTTCATATTATCCATTTCTGATTGGATTGGTCTTCATGAAAGTAATATGAAAGTGTATATTATGAGATTATTATGAGATTTTTATAGTAGAACATGTTTGAACTGTCAAAAGCCTGACTTGTATTTTTCTACATGCTCCCTGATGTTTGGAGATTAATTTAGCACATTGCAATTAATAGCTTTGGTTAAAGTAGTTGATCAAGAAAAAAAATATACATTTCTCTTGTCTTTTCTTTTACATTTACCTTTCAGTTGTGACAGCTCACAAAGATAATATTGGAAATCCAAACATTCTATAGTAGTAGTATAATTATTCTGCCAGCAAGTACGCTGTGTATATCGTATATAGTTGCTATGTCTGCTTATTACTACTAAAAGATTGTCAGGCAGCAGGAGAAAGTGACTTGAGTTGTTCTTCCTGTGCCCCTGCACATCTAGCTGACACAGCACCTGTTGCCAGGATACATCTATACAAAAGACAAGCCCGCTCACGGTAGTTCACTGGTTCAAGTCCCCATATGGACCAAAAAGTACAGAATGTGGATTGGTGGCTGGAGACTGGGCACTGCCAGGTGCTCTTGAGCAAGTCATTCAGTCAGCAAGTGAATTTCACTGAAGAGTTATTCGGCATTGTTAATTAAATTATGTATGTGTGATGTATTGGGGTTTTAATGCTTATCATATAAAATATATCATTGCAGTCCTAGCCACAGTGTAGGGTGTAGCTGTGTCAGGAAGGGGACATACACATGCCTTTAAGCCAGTGTCTAGAACTGGAACTGATGTATAATGCTAGGTTAAAGGTTTGAATAGGGCCCTATGTGAATAACTGTGATAATGTTCTTATGCACAGTGGTGGTGTGCATATGAGCAGTGGAAGTTGGCAACAAAAATAGGAAAGTGGAAAAAAAACAACACAAAAGAACAGAGTGAGAGCTGGAGTGTATTAATGGTAGATGTTCTGTTCAGGTCCTGCAGCAATAAACAGTACATTTGATACACATACACTATCATACACTATCAATCCTCTCTCTCTCTCTCTCTCTCTCTCTCTCTCTCTCTCTCTCTCTCTCTCTCTCTCTCTCTCTCTCTCTCTCTCTCTCTCTCTCTCTCTCTCTCTCTCTCTCTCTCTCTCTCTCTCTCTCTCTCTCTCTCTCTCTCTCTCTCTCTCTCTCTCTCTCTCTCTCTCTCTCTCTCTCTCTCTCTCTCTCTCTCTCTCTCTCTCTCTCTCTCTCTCTCTCTCTCTCTCTCTCTCTCATACAAATACACACACATATATGCACACAGGAGCCTATACAAACCGGTCATTACAATAGCAACAACTACAAGCTCTGTTCTGATTTCCCAGATGAGCTACAAGTTTTATTGCTTGCTCGAGCGTGTGTGTGTGTGTGTGTGTGTGTGTTTGAGTGTGTGTGTGTGTGCATGTGTGTGTTTGTGTTGTTTGTGAAGGTTAGATGGTGTTTTAGTGTATGTACTGTATATACAGTACAATTCCAATTTCTACCTTAATATGCTTTTTAAATACCAAACTTCAAATGTGTAAATAACTAACTAATTAAATTACATTATCATTTAATTCATTGTCTGTCTGACTGTCGGCTTTTAATTGAAAAAGGCAGTGTTTTATCAATTATAGCCTTAATAAATAATAATCATGAACAAAATGGAGTCACTACTGTAGAACATTTTTCAAATCAATTAACCTCTGCGTTGAGATATATTTGGCAAATGAGAATACATTTGTTTGTGTAAAACTTAGTTCTATAATAGAAACGCATTACAACTTAGTGATAAGCTGTTTACATACTTTGCTTGCTTATCGTTGTATATGTTCATAGTTTCTGTCTTTATGTTCCCTTCGATGGGAAGTGAGAAAAAGACAGGGGAGAAAGGCAGACAGAAACCAAATGAGAACTGGAGAGCAGACAGAAAAAGTGAGAGTAAGAGAGATGTGGAGAGAAAAAAACAGGGGTGAAGTCATTTAAAAAAAGATGTTCTCTGTCACTGCTTTCACTCGCCCCATAGGAAAATGAGGGAAGATGTGTCAGACAGCAGAGTGTAATGATGAGCATGATGGAAGACTGCTGAAAGGTTGAGGATCCACTGGGGAATGCAAGTTCGACCTGAGAGGGGTTACCTGCAAAGTTCTTCGATAGCGTTGACGGGGGGAAAAGTTCTCAACTTTATTTGGCTGTTGTCTTTTTTTACTTTCTGTGACTCTCTCTTTCTTCCATCATTTATCCATGTCTGCCTGTCAGCCTGGTGTTTGTCATTAATGCAGGCAGGGAGACATACAGTATGTCTCTGTCCTCTCTTTACCATCACACTTAGGGATGCATTTACATCTCTGCAGTTACATCTGGTTAACATGACTTCACACACATATAGAAGAAGAAGCATGCAGGCAGAGATTGCATGTAGGGCTGGGCGATATATCAATATACAAAAATATATTGTGATATGGAATTAGACCATATTGCATATATTGATATAGTTCAAATTTGCGCTTTGATCTTTGCTCCAAGCAAGCTGCTGACCCGGAGCTCTCTGCACTGCTCCCCGCACCCGGCCACCGCCCCGCCTCTTTCATGCACGGGGGGGAGGGGCAGGAACAGCCACTCAGCCACTCTTCAACAGACATGGAGGAAGCAACGACGTCTGCGGAGCGTGCGGAGGAAGTATTTATTAGTAAAAGAAATAGCAGTGGCTAAGTCACTTGGAGATTGTTCGGATTCAAAGTATCAGATGAGCAACAAAATCACAGTATATGTACGGAGTGCCATAAACAAGTTACAGCCAGGGGTAGAAGCACTACAAATCGTTTTCACCACCTAAAACAGTGGCACAAACTGCAAAAAACTGAGCACAGAAGCCCCAGCTGCAAGCCATCGACAACCCGTAAAAGCTCCAGTCCCGAAAAAAAAACTCACTACAAACTTAATTTTCCGCAGTGTGCCTTATGAAAAGAAAAGTGACAAGTGGTGTACTATAACTAAAGCGTCCTATCACATTGCTAAAGATATGGTCCTTGTTGAAACTGTGGAACAAGTCAGATTAAAAAAGCTACTGAATACCATGGACCCGAGATGTGAGTTTCCCAGCCGCAACTACTTTGCACGAGAAGCACTGCCACAAATGTACACTGCAGGCAGCCAGAGCCTTGCAGACTGGCTCGATAATGTCACCCATTTTGCGTTGACCAACGGTACGTGGTCGAGCAGGACATGTGAGCCTTACATCAGCGTGACCGTTCACTTCATTCAAGACTGGGAGATGAAAACAGCTTGTCTCCAAACAAGTTATTTCCCCCAGGATCATACCGCTGAGCATATAGTTTAGGCCAGGCAAGCTGGAAACTCCAACAAAAGCATCTGGTTGCTATGACAACCGACAACGGGCGTAACATCGAGTGGCTGAGGATGCAGTGCTTTGGTCACAGACTACCCTTGACTTGGTGAATGCAGTGTTGTAAGGAGTACTCAGATATTTTACTTCAAACAAAAACATATTCAAATCTTAGTTTTTCCTTATTTTCCATTGTGTGTCCGTCTGCAACTTTGTGTTTTATGCTGCTGTCTTGAACAGCTGAGCATTTAATCATGAATAAGTCAAGAAACCTGTTTATTACCTTATTTATTCATTTGATTTTGCAACTGTTCACTGAAATAGCCGGTTTCAATAAAGCTACTTGTGACATGTCATATTTGGTTTTGACTTTGACTGAACATTTGCTCTCACTTTGCAGAAAAAATATCAATATATACATTTGTATATCGATATTCAGCCTAAATATATTGGGATATGACTTTTGGTCCATGTTGCCCAGCCCTAATTGCACATAGATGAAAATGTATGCAACACATAATTTACTCGTGTACTTTTTTTTTTTTTTTTTTTTACTCGGGTTCATTTTCCATCACAACCACAACTCAGTGATTACAACCTCTGGAATCTGTCTCTGCAACTTCACATACGCTATATGCTCTCTTGCATCACAAAGGGCCAAATCTACACTTTTTGGGATACATTTGGTGCAAAACTAATTAGTACCTGTGGACTTAGGCTGTGGAGCTCTGAGCCAACAGAACGGGGACAGCAGGGTTTTGTCAGATGAGGGACAACCCTGTCTGGCTTATTTATGTAGCGTGGAAGCTTGGTGGAATAGCATGCTAGCGTTAGTCCGTCACACACAAACACACACACACACACAGGCTGACATGAAGATGCATGTACAGATAAAGATGTACATCCATAAGGACTGTTAAGTGACGTTAAGCACCGCAGGAATATTCTGAGTCATTAAATACCACTGGGTTATAAATTATACATGCACATTTTAAGTCAAATATCATAATGGAATGTAAAATGTGCCTTAGAAATGTGGCTTTAAGAGAGGCGACATGTAAAACATGATTTTACTTTTGTCTGCCACCTATTTTAATCAAGGTAATCGGGAAAAATGTGGCACTTAGATGACTAATCCACTAACATGAACAGGCTGTCATTCAGCCTACCACAGTTGATTTATAGAACATCTTAAAAAGAATTTGAGGAATGCATCTGGCTCACAACTTCATTTTGTGAATCACTATCTTAGGGAAGCAGAGAGCAATAATCCTTTTGCAGGTTCTAAATAAAGCTTACCGAAAAACCTTGAGGTAGATTGATTTCTGTTTTATAAGTAAGGCTGCACCACCAGGCCAGTTTTACTGCGTTAATGTCTTCTTCTTTTTTTATCATCTTCTTTTTCATTGCCACTACACCGGGTGATTGTATATCGAAAAGGTGATTCAAAAAACATACTACAACGGGGAGAATTAAAAATAAATATTTAAAAGCATTTCAGTTAGACAGAATTTCAGAAATCAACAGCCTATTTTGGGCGTAAGATAATATATTGTGTGACTGTGCTCTCTAAGACACACTCTTCATCTTTAAAATTGCAGTGGATTTGTTGCATGCAATCTCAATACAAACACCTTTCGAGTCTTGCATTTAACTGTAGAAAATGACATCCAGCAAGTCAATTTACACAACGTTGGCGTGTCAGTTAGTCTAACGGCTAGTCAGCAGTGGGCAGTAATTCAGCTAACCAGTAAGCTGGTCACTCAGTCCGTCATAAGTGTGACTCAGTTGTTAAAACCTTGACAGGTCTTGCTGACTGCTGGACTTCATGTACGGAACGTCTGAAGAAATGGACACTGACGTCTTCGGTCTGTATTTATGTGTGAGTGTCACAGGTGTGCACAGTTAGGGGCTGTTTTGCAGCCATTCTGGCAGGAGGATACACTTGGCTGGCACCTTTCACTGCTCAGCTGTCCAACACGCACACACACACACACACACACACACACACACTGTGTGTCACCCATCACTCTGATAACTGCTGTTCACCAAGGGCTTGTGTCTGAGCCTGGTATGTGGTAAAGCAGTAGTTTTGTAGCATTAACACATCTCTTGACCTCTCCTGTAAGCTGACATTTATCGAGCAGGAAAAAACAACAGGCACAGACAGACACAGCAGAGATCCAGAGGTTGGACCAGAGAAATAAACCAGTAGATGCATAGATGATCGGGGAAATGCAATAACAACTGTTACAGCAATAGATACAAGCATACATGCACTGAGGGGTGAGGGGAGATCAGGGGACAAACAACTAGATTAAAGCCACGTGTAATAACGTTGAACTAATGTGGTATAAAGGGGTAGATCCATCCATCAAAACATAATAAAAATTAAATTCAGGGCACATAATCTTCTTCTCTTTGTTCTCGCCTATTCCGTGCCTACGGCTTTCCTGTCCAGAATAACTAAAATATATTTTCAGGTGTGCTGCTCTGGGGAGGGCAACTTTTAGCCATTCATAATGTCAAATGGTGAAGCAGTAAATTTGTGAAAAATACCTTCCGTGACACTGATGACAGCTTTAAATGTGGGATGGGTTACTTTAATGAAAAACCCTCAAGCACATTTACAATAAAATGACACCAACGTGGATGACAAACCCCAAAACCTGCCTAAGAAAGCATCATGTTTGAATCACTGAGCTACCTTGGCCCATATATAAAGTAGTAAATACTCAGTATTCAGAGTGTACACAAAAATGACAGGGCTATCATGATCCTGAAGAAACCCATAAGACTATAATTACAAAATGAATCTGTGGTGTTGACAAAAATCACTCTATTTCCACTTTTTTGTAAATTATATCTTTGCATACGGTTTTATACGCAACTTAAAAAGAGCTTGACCACTTGTTGTCATTTAATTTACTTCACAGAAAGATGTTCCTATGCAGACAGTTTTATAAAGTCATGCGAGAGCTGGCTGTACAACCACAGTTCATTGTGCAGTTAGTGGAGCTTAGGTTTAGCAACCCTGTCCTCTAGAAATTATATTTATGTGCTACTAATTTGTTTTGGCAGATATGTTTGAAAATGTAATTGCTACATGGAATATGTTCAATGGCAATGTTTTTCCACTGAACAAAATACTATGTTTTTGTACCACATGGAAGAGGCAAAGCAGCTCAGGACTTTGACATCACGTACTGAGTCCCAGGTTAGGTTTAGGCTTCTGTTAAATACAATAAATACAGACTCTCATGTTTCTAGTCTCTTTTGACTTTTGTCAATATTTACGTAGACTACAATCTTTTGTTAACCTTAAGTGCTGTGAGAGCCTAAACACAATCTTTTATCGTATTTCAAAAGAGGACATTGCAGTGAAAATGAAATAAATGATCCGTTTTACAGATACTGTACATGCAGTATGACCAAGTATGCGACTTGGGAGTTCATTAAAAACCTTTAATTGTTCATAATTTCTGGGAGACAGGGTTGGTTTAGATACCTTGCCCAAGGGCATCCCAGCAGGAGTGCCCCAACAAATGCGTTATCTTTACATGTGTCCTTCACAACCTGCAATGCGTGATCTGCATCATGATCAGAGTGAAGTACAGGGAGGCCAGCAGGGGTAAACGGAAGCAATAATAAATAGAGAAGTTAGGTAAGCACACACACGGAGAGGGGAGCTAATCCTCTAGCAGGTTAGCTGTTGTGGCAACATGCGGAGTAAGGAGGGAGTTAAGTTGAGATGGAGCAGAACAGTGTTTGTGCAGAGTAAGCTTGTGCGTGTGTGTCCACTGTTTGTGTCCACAGTATGTGTCTATCTGAGTGCTATGTACATAAGTGTATTTTCTGTCTGTAAAGTTCACGTGTGTCCGTGGTTATGTAAATATCTTGCATGTGTATGTGTAAGTGGCGTATGGGTGGGTGTGTATTTACACGCTTGTGTATTTGTGATCCACAGAGGCATGCAGTGCTAGGCAGACTCTGGCTGCTGTAATCTGAGGTTTACACGCTGTAATGCTGCTGAAAGCCTGCAGGCCTAGCTGGCAGAGAGAAAGACAGGGAGAGCAAAAGGGAGAGAGAGAAGTGGGGACATTATGGAGAAGCAATGGGAGGGCAGTCATAACAGACAAAATATTAGACTGATAAATTGAAGGAGAAAAGCCTAGATGAAGAAAGGAGAGGGGGAGGGACAGACTAGTGTATTTTTTTATAGATTCTATCTGTTGTGAGTATATCATTGCAACTGCATTGCTGTGCTTTGTTCTTTGTTGTTCCATTTAAAATAAAAAATCACTAACAGAAACAGTGTAAGATTAACAGTTTAAATTATTAATGACAATGAATTCCTCTGCTGTATGTGTGTGTGTGTGTGTGTTTGTGTGTGTGAGCTCACCAGATAAGGAACAGTTGAGATTTAATGAGACTGTTTATACTTTTAAAGTTCTATTTTCCCGCAGTTTGGTTAAGTTGCAAGAGCTACTACAAGTTTGCAAGCTTGGAGGAAGACCCAGGACCCAGACCTAGGTGGACCGGTTATATCTCCACACTGGCCTGGGAACGCCCCAGGATCCCCCATTCTGTGCTGGATAATTAAATTTAGGGACAACCCAACCCGCACAGTGGTTGATGATGGATGGATGGATGGATGGATGGGTGGATGGACTTCATCTGGCAAAGAGTCAGAACAGAACGATTTTTTATTTTTTTTATTTTGTTAGTCTGGCATAAAGATGTACATTGCTGGGATAAAGCCTGACATTCCCCCCTATCCCAGAATAGGTAAGCGGTATAGCCAGATACTCACTCGTTGACACAGCGCTGTGGAGCTAGGCCTTGCAATGTCAGACTAGTGGGCCCCTGACTATGCAGCATGGGATCTTTTACTTCATTTTGTGTTTAAATATAGACAATTAGACAATACTAATACATTCATTTGGCTTAACGTTTTTCCAAGGTAACATGCCAACCTTATTCACTTACAGTTCTTCTCAATGTAGCTGCTTATTCTGGCTCTCTGATTGGTTAAACAGTATGTCATTCTACTTGTATTACCTTATACCTTGACAGGAAGAAGGGGGAGACCACATTAACACTGCGTTATGATGAATCCCACTGCTTTTTAAAGCTTGTCAACAATGTTTGTATTATTACGCTCACTGCCAGTGGCGGGGGGGGGATAAAAGTTCCACACTCCAGTGTGTACGTTTTGGTCCTAAAAGGGCTTATTGGGAATCAGAGAAAGCAGAATGAGAGGGAGCACGAGAGAGCGAGGCACATAATGAGATGACAGGAAAGGAGATGAGCAGAGAGGAAATGAAATGAGAGAGGGAGGGCTGACAAGAGGTGAAGGAGAGAGAGAGGGAAAGATGGATGGAGCATCTAACCAATGCAAATCTGTTCCCCCTACTGTAATCACTTTAGTGCACATGTGCACAGGCACAGACACACACACACACACACACACACACACACACACACACACACACACACACACACAGAGGGACGTACACACCTTAAATCCTTTTTGCCCATGCTTACAGTTTTTTGCAGATTGCTTACACACTGGAATCAAAAGTATTATTAACATTTTCCCAGATGTGCACCACTATAACCACAATGGCAACCTCACACTTTTCACAAAACAATACACACTGATTTTCAAAACACTAATCACACTTGTATACATTAGACACAGAAGTATCATGATGTCACTTCCTTGTAATTCCAAAGCCCTGACTGTCAAATTACCACAACTATGAGCCAATCTGTGAAACACAGCCATCAGGTACGCACACACATGATTGCTTAATTGTAGACACACCAATCCGGTTTTAGCACTATACAAATGCAGCCGGTACATACAGTAAGTCTAGTATTTTCTGTACTGTATTTTCAGATTTTACAGATCTTTATTTGTGTTTGTTATTGTTGTTATTTTTTACTGTAATTGGAACCTGTACTGGATACAGTATTTTATGTTTGTCTGTTGTTTGCTGAGCTAACAGTATTATGCACACTACTGTAGTACTGTAGCATTAAACCTGGGACATGTTTTGTTGGGATTCTCCATGTTGACTGATTTTGGGTATATAGAGAGAAATAAATAATATTTTTCTCAGTCAGCAGCACTGGTCTTATGTTTGGTGAACTTATTGTATATTTGCACTTTCTCTCTGTACTTCATTTACAGTACTGTAATCACTGATTTAAGTTAGCAACAGCAGTGTGTAACTGGTTCAAACTGAATTAAGTCATATGAAACATGTTTCATATGGTAACAAAATATGTTTTTTCTAAATTAGTTAACTGGGTGTAGCGTTCTGAAAAACTGGACCTTGTTTTCAAACAACCCAGCCTTACGACAGTTGGTAAAATGTCCACGTAATTTAATCTATTGATTCATATACCGTTGATTTTTTAATTAATACAGTGCATAACTTACTGGAATAAAACTGAGCAATGTGTTGTTGCTGGTGACAAAACCAATAAATAAATAGGTACATTGAAGCAATAACTGTCGGTATTGTTTCCCTGGCAATAAGACCGAAATAATAACATTAAAAGAAATACATACAAATCATGACAAGATCTTGTGAATAAATGTTGATTAAAACAGCGGTTATTGGGCTAAAAATACCAATAATTGCCAAGCTGTATACAGCTTCTCTGCCGCAGCCTGACTGGCAGAAAGAATTGTGCTGTGATCACGAAAGATGCTTCCTATTGAAATATTGAAAAATGTGCTCACCATCACACAAAAAAAGATAAACGTGTCCGTGTACAAAAATCAATAGATTAAATTACGTGAATATTTCACAAACTGCCATGAGACTGGGTTGTTTGAAAATAGTGCTTAAGCAATCAAAAAAAAAATGTTTTACGCCCATGAGAAAATCTAGTGTAGGCATGTGGTGATTCACTCGCAGCTTATTTTGTGATATGATCGTTTGGTATTCAGTCCCCTGATAGACTGAGATAGGTTGTGGTGTGAGTGTATGCATATGTATATCAGGTAATGAAGAAGAGAAACCAGGGGAGAAATTCATTTCCTTTTTTTTTTTGAGAATGTAATACAAATAGATAAAAGCATATATAAAGATGTTTTGAAGAATGAATAAATCCCTTTCATGGAACAGTCTATATTCTGAGGTCTAAGGTTTTACTTCAAGGACAAAGTGTTGCAGCAACTGACCCAACAACACATTTTGATTAGCAGATAGCCTGTATTCCACTCAGTTTAATTTATTTATCCTTTTAAGGGTCATAGGGACCACATGTTATCCCAGGGTACACTGGGCAGAAGGTAAGGGAAACTAAGAAGGACAGGTACCCAGTTATATGCAGCCAATACTTTGAGACACAACGTACATATCCACTTCTATACATCCCCTTTGTGTGAAGCGCAGGTTGCAGCTTTAATGAGGACTAGATGCTTGGTGGGGTGATGGTGCCCCTGTCCTATATCTTGGACCATAACACTATGGATGGCATGAAGAAAGTGTTTCCTTTCTGAGATTTTCTTGGTAAAGTGGCCCTTAGGGGATTAACTGCTGCCCAGGGGACGCTTTTATGGTAAGTGCATGTTTGATAAAAAAAGCCTAATACTAAAAATGAGGTCTTAGTAATTACAAGGGGAATAATTGGCTGGTGTTCTTAATAGCTTTACACCAATATTTACTGATTATTCAGTAGAAGATGTGAGGCGCCATGATTGGCCTCTAGAGGTGGGATTACACCTAAGAACTGAGGTCATGCAGCAACTCTTTGTTTCTCTAAGCATTGCTTTAGTGCACTTGAGTGTCTCTAAATTCACGAGGCAATGAGTCGTTTAAACCTCCTACTGAACTAACACTATTTCATCAAATGGTTAAAAAAAATACACTTTGTACGAGTGATTATATTAATACACCGCGCAGTGCTTTACAAACCACACAGACAGAAATACTATGATGACATTGTCTGGAGTCTGAACATCAAGTCGAGACGTTTCCATACAGGAAATGGTGATTTCAGAAACACTAGCATTGGAATCTTTCTTTACTTGACCTGTTTTAAACAGATTTGACTCTGCCTCCTCACCCCATCACACCACCCAGCCCCCATTTACACCTCCCCTGTCCTACTCCCCCTCTCCCCCTCCCCACCTCAGCCTGCCACCTTCAACAACCCTCAATTCCAAAAAGCCCACCAGCCCACTCCTCCCCCCTCGCCCCCCTCATCAGTTCACCACCCCCCTCTCCACCTTCCTGAGACGCTCACCTCCCACCATAGCCACACCGACACCCCAGTCATCCTCCACCCCCTTCTCCATAACAGATGATCAGGTGAGAGGTCAACTTAAGAAGATCACGGCATGGAAGGCCCGGGGCCCGGACGGCATCAGCCCAAGTCTCCTTAGGGACTGTGCTGACCAGCTCTGTGGTGTGATCAGTCAATTGTTCAACCTGAGCCTGAGCCTGGAGAGAGTTCCAGCCCTGTGGAAGACCTCCTGTGTGGTCCCTGTACCAAAGTCGCCACGCCCAAAGGAGCCAAACCACTTCAGGCCTGTTGCCTTGACTTCTCACCTGATGAAGGCCATGGATAGAATCATCCTACGTCACCTTCAACCCCTGGTGGGCACACAGCTGGACCCCCTGCAGTTTTCTTACCAGCCTGGGATCGGGGTGGACGACGCAGTGATCTACCTGCTGCACAGATCGCTGCTACACCTGGAGGATAGCGGGAGCACTGTGAGAGTCATGTTTTTTGACTTCACCGGTGCTTTTAACACCAGCCAGCCTTCGCTGCTCAGAGTGAAGATGGAGAGTGCCGGAGTGGACCAACACCTGGCTGCATGGACTACGGACTATCTCACCAACAGACCACAGTATGTGAGGCTCCATCACTGTGTGTCTGACGTGGTGCATTGCAGCACAGGTGCCCCTCAGGGTACGGTGCTCTCCCCCTTCCTTTTCACCCTCTCAGACTTCACTCACAACACCACCCACTGCCACATCCAGGAGTTCTCTGATGACACAGCAGTTGTTGGATGTATTTCTGAGGGGAACAATCTACTGTAGAATACAGGACGGTCATCAGGGACTTTGTCAGCTGGTGTGAGCTCAACCAGCTTCAGCTAAAAACCCGCAAGACAAAGGAGATGATTGTCGACTTTAGGAGGAAAACATCCCACTTCTAACCGGTGAGCATCCAGGGATCAGACATTGAGGTAGTGGAGAGCAACAAATTCCTGGTTGTTCACCTAAAACAATGAACTGAACTGGACTGACAATAACCAAGCACTCTACAAGAAGGGCCAGAGTCGCCTCCATCTGCTGAGGACACTCAGGTCCTTTGGAGTGTGCAGGACTCTCCTCAGGACCTTTTATGACTCTATGGTGGCCTCTGCCATCCTTTATGCTGTGGTCTGCTGGAGGGGGGGCAGCTCGTACAGGGACAGGAGCAGACTCAATAGACTGATCAGGAGAGCGAGCCCTGTCCTGGACTGTCCTCTGGACCCCATAGAGAAAGTAGGGGAGAGAAGGATGTTAGCTAAGCTGACATCCATCATGGACAACACCTCTCACCGCCTACACAACACTGTGGGGTCCCTGAGCAGCTCCTTCAGCAGCAGACTGATACCCCCCCGGTGTAAGAAGGAGAGGTACCGCAGGTCGTTCATCCCAGCCGCTGTCAGACTCAACAACACCTGCACCACCTGATATTGTTGTAGTTTCTGTCCCTGTTTTTCATTTACTCCACACACTCTCTGTATATCTTTATTATCTGAATTTATATTTTTCCCACTACAAGGGCTTACTTTTTCAATATTATTTATGGTCACAGGTCAATATCATTTACATTATGGTTACCTAACCTACTGCAATATTGTTTTTTGTACTATGGCAACCACACTTTACAATACTTTTTATTTGACGGCACTTTACATTCATTCTATACCTTCTGCTCATTGTCTGTTGTTTACCTGTTTGTTTGTGTGTTTACTTATTTTTCTATTTTTGCTTTTACTGTAGGAAACCGCTGCAGCTGTAACAAGGGAATTTTCCCACTGATGAATAATGTATTACCTAATGTAATCTAATCTAAGATAATCTATGCAGCCCCTCTCCTTTGTTTGACGTATTGTATAACTTCTCCACTCTTAGGTAGGGATGGCAAATGCCTTTTAAAATGGGGTTGGGTTGTCAACCAAAAATGCTATTTAATGCCTTGATGTCTCTCTAACTGTAAATTGTTTGTCTACAAGTCTTCCTGCCTACCCGTTGGTCTGCCTGTCAATACAGTACTGTCCTTTGTATTCCTTAGTTGGAGTTCAATTAAAATGTTCTTAGATGGGCAGCAGTGCACCAAACTCAGATTTGGCCTAGCAATGTCCTTTCCTGTACAGATGAATTATCTTTCATAAACACTCTTTTGATTCACCAAAGCTCATCTTCTTTTTTTACTAGAGAAATAGTATGAACAAATGATCTTCTGGCCTGCTTCTGTGACATATTTGTCACCATTCTGTCCTCTACCAATTGTATTATCCACCTCACTTAATCTCTTTCTTGTTCTGTAATCCTTGAACAATCTCTCTGCCCTCTCCTCCCACAAAGTTTCGGCTGAGGTCCCATGTCCTCTTCTCTCTGCAGGCCAATTGTCTGGCTCTATTCACAAAGCCATGGTATGTTTAACACGAGGACACGACCTTGGTGTCAGATACCGCTGCTCTCTCACTCTTATTTCTTTTTCACTGATCCTTCCCTTGTTCTCTGCTACCACCTTGGTAGTGCTATGTTTACAACCAGGTCACAGGCAATTAGGCATTGCCCTTATCTCTCCCTCACATCCCTGCTCCTGCCAATCCATTCATCCATCAATCCATCCATCCACTCCATAGCAAAGATTAACCCAAGGACTGACAACCCACCTCATTTCCCTATTCCTCTTTTCCCCCTCTGTACTCATCCTTCCATCAATCTCTATGACTTGACTTAAATGAACACATTACATGGCTGCACCTTCATTATTTCACCCCTCCCTTGCTGCATCCCTCCTAATATCCACCCGCCATTTCAGACAGCACTCCACCAGACCCCCTCCCCGCTTTCATTTTATATAGCTGAACCTTTATTCTTCCATCCACCCAGACATGCCTTTTTTCTTCCAAATTACTGTTGTACTAACATCATGGCATCTCAAAGAACCTGAGCAGATGTCCTCTCCCTGCATGTGATGATATACAGTGGGCTGACTTGGTTAAAAAGTCATGAGGTATGAGTCTTGACTTGTTACTTGCAGGAAAATGAAAAATAAATTCTTGCAAAAAACATAAACAAACATCCAAAATTGGAGATGTATGTTTGTTTTCTCTCTACTCTTTTAGTATTACACTCAAATGCTGTGTGGGTTTAAAAACCCGATGTGGAGACGGGCTTCTCATACTTCACTGCAGCACAGAGAAGAGAAAATGAACAGGGTTAAGGTTGGTGAAGGGGGCTGGCAGCAGAGCTTTATAATGCTGACTTCCTCAGCACTCTTCTGTCTGTTTTTTTTCCGGCGCAGGGTTTATACAGAAAATTCTGCCTACAGTATCCCAGAAATAGGTAGGGAGCAGAATAAAAACTTTTTTTTGCACACACAGAATTGCACTGCTGTTCTTTCATCCTCTTTCATTCTTGCTTTCTTTCTTTCCATGAGACCCTGGAAGCTGTTGCAACACATAGACTCCTGCATTCTTTGAATGGTAATATACAGCAGAACCTTATTATCTGCATCCACCTATACAGTAGCAGCATTTTTTTATTTATATATTTGAAATCAGCATGCTTATGCTCAGTTTCCTTATTCGACCGCACACAATCTGTCTTGGCTGAGACATGCGACAGGATTGACAGTGGCACGTCTGGGGAATAAAACTTCTACTGGCTTCTACAAACAGAGATGCAGACGAGTGGCTGCCGGGCTAGCATTTGGTGTCACCCATACTGTTTACACATCGGGTGTTTTTGTTTGGCACCACAATGAATTTTCCCAATGGGGTTTGTGTGACAGCAGGTAATAGTTAAAAAAAAAAGCTGTTTCCCACTCCTCTGCCTTTTCATATTTGTCTGCTTCACTTATCTGCCTCACTTATTTTTTCCCCCTTTCTTTTAGTCTCTCTCTATGCTTTTGATATCTCTCTCACATATACAGAGACCCGCAGTAAAGATTCACATGCACTGCCACACTTAAGCTGATCCAAGGACACCAGAGGCAGTTTGTCAGCTTCAATTAGTGTCCCGTGTCCACTGCTGCGGTGGTCACCCAGAATATAAGTTGCTGGTCAGTGCATGTGTGTTCCCTCATGATTGACACAACCTTCCAGCAAAAACAAATCTTCAACATCAATCAAGCCACAGAGGAAGCCTGCAAATACTCAAGTATTTAGAAGTATAGAAGGGTAAAAGCTGTTGAAATCAAAAGTTGAAAAAAAGAATCGCTATTCAGTGCTACTGGTCCAGCAGGGCTTCAGAATAAAAGATAAGAGTGAAAAAGGAAGGTTAAATAAATACTTCAACATTTTGGGAAATATGCTTGTTTGCTATCTGACTGCGAGTCAAATGAGAAAATCAATATCATTAATCTATGAGTTAAGTAGCAATTAGTCCATTGGCCCATGACCTCATCTTAGTCAAAACAACATATTAATGAAATGGTGTGTGCTTTCACTGTGCCTAGCTGTTATTAGCCACAGGAAGCGTAATGCTTCTTAAAGACAATGTTTTAGTTTTTTGGTCTATACGTATTTGATAGGACGGAACATCTTCAACCAAAAGAAGTTTTTATTTTGCAGGGGCACCGCGGCTCCGTTCAGCACTCTCAGTTCAGCGCCATCCAAGACAATTGTGACTGGTTTAAAGAAATGCCAATAAACCACTACTCCTATCCCAGAATGCTCCAGGAGGACAAAGTAACACTGAATCGCATCTTTGAACCATTGTCTTTACGTATGTATGGAGGGAGAGGTTGTAGATAGCCTGAGGCTTTATCTCTCTTAAACACACACACACACACACACACACACACACACACACACACACACACACACACACACACACACACACACACACACACACACACAATTGCATGCATATTGTTGTGTTGTCTCAACGAACAGGCATCTATCAGGTGAGATCACCAAGACGGAAAGAATTGGAGGGGAGAAACTCTGCGAGGACAAATCCTTGACGTCCTCTCTTCCCTCCCATTTATTTTCCCCATCCCATCTTCCTTTCACCCATGCATCTTTTACTCAATCTCCCCTTCTTCCACTTCCTGCCCCCTCGATTCTTTCCACAATTTCCCACCTGACACAAAGGAGGGGGAGACACGCTTCATGAACATACATGCAAATCTACCTAATAGGACGGAAAATTTGAGGGAAATAGTGATCTTTCCCCTTGGAGATATCTTGTCTCTGTCACTATCTTTTCGCCTTTCACTCTTGGCTTGTTTTCACTCAAATTTACTTTCTCTTGCCCTCTGATTCACTTCCTCTCTATCTGTTTCTCATTTTTCTGACTCACATAATGCCCATCTCTCTTTTTGCCATTTTTCTATGTGACTCATCACTACCTCCTGCCAAACCTCCCTCTCTTTTTTCATAACCCTCTGCCTCTCACCCTGCAGGACTTTTTTACATAATTGTAATAATCACTTCCAGTGGTGGTGCCCCTCATCTACCCTCCCTAAAATAGCTAACTTGGCTAACTTGCCCTCCAGGGCTGCATCCTTTGTTCCATGATCAGAAGATGTATGAGAGGCCTCGGTAGCCTACGCTATCCACATGATAAAATCTCAAATTTATTAAAAACATTTGCGTGCCCATTTCCATGTAAGCAACCATGACACATTTGATTTTATCAGAAGTCTCAATCTGGCCTTTAAGTCATATTTAGTAGTTTAGCTGTGAGTAAAACCAAATGTGCTTACTTTAAAACACTAGTACATGTACAGGTTAATTGTTAACAGGTTTAACAACGGATTTCCACACAGAAAGGAAAGTGGCGTATTCCACCATACCTGGACATTTGTGCTTCTACTATACATAAGTAAGTAGTCTACATACAGAAGTTAAATGGTTTCTTCCAGTTAGTCCAGTTATGACCGACATGGTCAAAGATGTGTGGCTGTGTTTTAGTTGTTTAAATAGTGTGGTGATGTGATGTATAGTTGGGAGTCTTTGCAGGGTGTTTATTTTGAAAATTGACCAGATGCTCTAGTTGTTCCACTTCCTGCCTGTCAAACACCCCGTGGCTCAGTCAAATCATGGATCTGGATTGTACTTTTAGCAGAGCAGAGCGGAGAGCTGTTTCTGGGACGCGCTGCTTGTCTTGAGTGGCCGGGATTGCCTCGGTGGACATAGCACCGCCAGAAGGCGCCGCAGAAGTGCCTCGTGGAATTTACCGGTAAGAAGTTTGGCTCTAGGGATTTGTCTGAAATATCTAAATAGCCATTAAATTAACTAACGATTTAAATTGAAATTGAAATGTATAGTTCCTACAAGACGTATTCTATTGACCCTGGTTATCGCCTGACTTTTCCTCTGACACCACCATGAGGTTGACATTTGAGGTTTTGTGTCTTAAAGCAACACTATGTAACTTTCCTTCTTCGGTCCCCCTACAGGTAGTCTCATTGGACCTACATCTGGCACAGCTCACAGTTTCGGTCCCCCTATATGTTTTCTCATTGGAACATACAGTTCTGTAGTTCCAATGAAACAACCTATAGGGGGACCAAATTGGGAAAAGTTACATAGTGTTGCTTTAACTGCTACTGAATGGAGCCATGACATTTGGTACATAGATGTTCCCCTCGGGAAGAACTGTAATAACATTTAATATGCGTAATGCCATCATCAGGAACATTTTGTGAATTTGGTCAATTCTGTTATTAGATTATTTGTGAACTGCTAATAGCATATGTTAGCATGCCATAAACTAAAATCATGATTGAACATATTACAGACCAGTTTGATTTTAACAGCTGATATTTTGATGAGTCTTGGTGTACAGAAAACAAACTTGAAAGAGTGATTCAGATTTTGCATCCTGATTCATACTGTACATTACAGAGTACATGGCTCTGTGGATGATATCTATCTCTACATTTTGTGATAAAGGACTTTAACGGCTTTGTGTGTCTCTGTGGTTAGCCTTATCAAAGAAACTCTGTCAACAATATGTAACTCTGTTTGGAACTCAGTTGAAATGGATATTTGCTTTGTTGAAAGTAGGCTAAACCCAGAGTCTCTCTTTGTTACACACTGACGCTAACGCAGACTGACATTAATTGTCATTCAAAGCATGCCAGATGATATATGCAAATGTGTGTGTGTGCATTGGCTTGCGTGCGTTTCTGAGTGAACTGCAGCTACTATGTCTGTGTTTTTTTTTTTACAAAAAAAAAATTCCATCAATTGTTCAAAACTTGTAATGGAAGAAATATTTCTCGCATGATGACAGGACTTTAAGGGAGGGTTCCAAGGTCCCATGACTGTCTGAAGTCACTTAGCGTAATTCACCACACACGTCAAAATACACTGCAGATGATAATTGAAGGTGACCTCAATTTAAGAATGCTACAGTTTGCAGGCCATTGAGTCTTGTAAAGAGGGAAAATATTCCGGTCTCTCTTTGAAAAGATTAATAATATGTGCTGATGTGAGAGAGAAAAGGGAGAATGAGCATGTGTGAGAGAGTAAGGGTGTAATGATAGTGACTCTTTTATGACCTGTGCTGCCGCTTTCATCTCTTGTACAGGACCTATAAGGATTAGGCCATCTATCTCATTTCTAGATGTCTCTCTAGCTCTTCTCTCAGTTTCATTTTACCTTTCTCTTCTTCACCCTTTCTTAATTTGGCAACCCATCAGTCTTTCTTTATTCACTCATCGCCTCCCCTTCCTCCTTCTTCTCGCCGCTTAGCCACAACCTCTTTTTTATTGTGCTGGTTCTAAAGTATAAATCTGATGCCGGTTTCCTTTCTAAAGTCATTTAAGATGTCGCAGATAGATAACTATCTATACTATAATTACACATGGCAGACTTGTCGCCGCTATATAAGAGAGCAGCGGAGCCTGGCATGCCTGTAGATGTATAGAGAAAGAGATATGGGCTCCCATGTACTGCTACTGAAGGTAATGGAGCAGAAAGCCAATTTTACCACAGTGACGCATTCATAATTATGACGATGTGAGGTGCTGCTATTATCGTTATCACCGGACAACTGTATGCATATGTGTGAAGTATGAGGGGAATAAATGTCATGACAAATAATTGAGGATTGACAAAGATAAAAGCACATTGGGGATAGTGAATGAAGGGAAGGCAGGATTAGAGAGGGAAAAGAACTGAAAAGATGAAGAGGGAAGGGAGAAAGAGTGAGGTCCTCAGAAGAATAACAGGAAAACAAAACAAAAATGCCGTACTGTGTGTCTGTCATCAGTGGACTCTCAGCAGGGTTGAGAAAGAAGAAGACAGAGGAGACAGAACAGTGAGGGTGGGTTATAAAGAAAGATCAGGTTAGGTGGTATTCTCAGCAAAATGAGTTAAAGTTAGATAAATGGAGTTAATAGCATAATTAGGGGAGTCTGCATATACTGTTATTGGTGTGATCAGGCAGGCAAGCACGCAGACACACACTCACTTTATATCTCAATGTACCAGCAATGTTGTTTGACTTTTAGGAGGCTGTTGTCCATTATTCATAATCTTTTTGCAGACAATGAATGGCTTTCCTATATGAAATACATGGGGCTGCACCCATTATCCATATTGTTTGAAGAGACATCAGTGTCCTGAAAGCAGTTGGGTACAAGAGAAATACATTTGACTTCATATGGTATGTAAGTTTATGCACATGATGTGGGCAGAGAGAGAGAGAGAGAGAGAGAGAGAGAGAGAGAGAGAGAGAGAGAGAGAGAGAGAGAGAGAGAGAGAGAGAGAGAGAAGAGAGAGAGGGGGGAGAAGGAGAGAGAGTAAGAAAGATGATCTATAATTTACTTAATTTTTGGTAATACATGTTTCTTCTAGGGTAGGTCATTGTCAATGTCCCCAGCTGTTAAGACACTACATTACCACAGGGTAAAGGCTGAATAATACAACGTAGCTTACTCTAAGCAAGGTTTTCAAAGATCAAATATTCAGCAGACAAGCCATCTAGCGTAACCGTGGGGAGTGTAAGATACATTGTAACGTTAAAAGGATGTAACACTGAACTTAACTCTGAAATTAAGAGATATGGCTAAAAGAATATTCTATAAGTAAAGCTGCTGAAATGATTACCTCTTCTCTATGTTTGATTAAAATACAATTGCTCCCCAATTTATTAAATTGAGCAACTTTGCCAGCAATCTGTGAAAATGACACACACAGAAAACTGCTGTATGTCTTTTGATTACTCTGCTTTTATTAACATTTCTAAAATGTCCAACTGAATTGAGAAATTAACGTGGCTCTTTCTGACAGATTTCCTGACCAGTGGATGCTATTTAAAAAAAAAAAATCCACTGAATTGCAATGTGAAATACATCACCATCACTGCTCAATGTTGCTGTGATTGCAAGCAGAATTGCAAAGCATTAGCTAATCTAATTACCACAACCATTTTGGACCATGCTATTTGAATGCATTATCATAAGAAAACACCTTCCCTTAACAGTGGTGAGTTCTAGCTTTACAATATAATTAACCTGGGAATTAAGTATTGTCACTCATGCCATCATTACATCAGGGAAGACGTTAACCTTGGGTGAGAGAGCCAGGGTTGCTTTTCATAATAATCAATTTACATTGAGATATTTAGCCACCCTTAACCTGCTCACACTGCAGATGAGAATCGAAGAAATTATTTTACATACATAGCAGGTATTGTCCTTGTCCATCAGAATGAAAAGGATATTGGTTTAAATTGATATTGACATTGTACTTAACATCCTCACAGTTACATGTGGACATTAATGCAGGTAAGGGAATGTTTGAACGGCCATTTTATTGTTTCCTGCTATCCCAGGGTTTTTATTTCCTTTTAGCTTTTCCTTTTACATATACTGGGTAAGGCAAGGCTTTTCTTTAGCTTTTCTTCTTGGTGGTGGGGTGGTCAGAGCAAGCTTTTCACTAACCATTTCTCCATCCCGACACATATATCTGCCATGAATTTTCCGCAGGTTAAATACTCTGTAATAACACAATTTAATAGTGCTACATCATTCAGAAAGGCACAATTCAGCTTCAAGAGAAAGTGAATAATGCAAGCACTCTGAGAGGAATGTTAGCCTCTCTTTAGTCCTTTGATTCCATGTATGAATTGAATCCCAATGACAGACCAAGCAATGTTTAGAGTATTAAGGGACACTGTGGCAGGAATACTGTATAACAAGTGCCTTTATTCCCTTAGAAATAATTATGCTCTCTGATTAGGGAATTGTGGCTAAATGTAATTATGCTGTGCTTTAAAGATTAATTTTGCCTGTGATTGCATGCTACGTTATGTTGGTGTCTCGCTGCATTATCCATAATCGCACTGCTCACTTACTCAACGGTTATCTATAAAGACATTCCTCCAGTATGGAGGACATACACTCTATGAGAGAGTGTGTGTCTGTGTGTAATGTCGCTCCATTCAATGGAATCCTATGAGGGATTATACAGTACATTGCAAGTCTGGGTCTCACATGCTAATCCTACTGTTTTCACACCTATATGCATAATCCACTAAATGAAGTAGTAGTGGGGGCCTACAGATGGGCGATATCTTTAAAATTTCTACTGGAGATTGCCAATATATTCACGCGATGCATTCAGCCAATATTTGTCCAATTAAAATAGCCCAACCGTATTAAAGGCCAGTTATTTCAAAGGTCTCTTGGCCTTTGGAATTAAAATAGCACCTATTCTGATCCCAAAAAAGGAGTCACTACTTTCCTTCATAAACAATACATTGATATATTTCAAGGAAGTATGCTTATCGAAAACATTTAGTAGCATACAGTAGGAGTATGTCCTGATCTGTATATTGTATGTTGTGCTGAGCCAACAATATGAACATGCAGATTTACAGAATTGGCTGGCATTAAAAGTCACAGAATATATTTTTACGAAAATTGTAGATAGACTTATATTCACCCACAAAAAAACAGTGATTAAAATACACTCACACACACACACACACACACACACACACACACACACACACACACACACACACACACACACACACACACACACACACTCAATAAACAAATAGCGTTAAGAATGTGTGTCTGTGCCTATAAAGGAGACCTGTTAAGATGCATTACGCATGTGCCATTACTAAATACCACTTGAAAATTATTCTAATTAATCCAATTACGCAAGCTTAAATGAAGGGGAGGTGAGTTTTTGCTGCATTCAAAAAATAAGCATGCAACATAACAGAGGAAAACAAAGAAAAGGGCCATATATTTAATATAAAGACTGCTTCTTTGCATCTCTAATACCACAGTTCAAAAGGTTTTGAAAACGAATCCAGAGGAATCCTTAAAAAAACACAAAAAAGTGGTGGTGGGGTGAGAGGCACAAGTAAAAAAAAATTCTGAATAAATATCAGATTAAAAAAAAAATGTAAAGAGCAGGTGCAGTGAAATTTTCTGTCAAATCCAAAAAAGTATGTAAATCCACTTGACGCGTTAGAGTAGAAATGATTCCACCTTCACCCACAGTAGTACACCACACCCAGGGGTTCTGTTTCAACTACTTACCCTAGTGATTCCTCGTCCCCTGTCTTCTCCATAATTTGTTCCCAGGATCTCAAAGAAGATGTTGGGGTTGGAGCCATTGTCAGTGAACTCCAGGAAACTGGTAAGTCCACTCACTCCAAACTGCAAGGACAAGATGGAAAGCTTTTATTAGACTGTAATGTGCCGTTGTGTTTCCTTTTTGTGTGTGAGCTCCTCCTGAGTAACTGGGACTCAGCACTAATGATTAGTTACTGATAAACGGACAGCTAGTTACTGTATTAATAAAACATTACGTAATCCTGGGATTTCACAAATAATAATACAATGAATGATGAAATGAACAGATGAGAGACCTGATGACTCTCATAATATATTTTAAAAATGATATTCAAAACACATAAACATTTACATCCGAGGTATATTCCGTACCATTAGCATGTTGAAGCAATTGACCGCTGCTGCAGGGCACGCTTTAATCTGCCACCCTGGGTTTCAAGCGCTGTGGAAATCTGGCTTAGGTCCCACACTGGATCGATCCTTAATGAGCTGCTACTCATTAACAAATGATTACGTACCTTTAGTGAAGCAGTGTGTGTACCCAATGACTAAATAATACAGTAACTACCAGTCTGTTTATCAGAAACTATCATTAGTGCTGAATCAGTCACTCAGAAACTTGCCATTAACTTACTATTACCTAATGATTCATTAATACAGTAACTACTGTTAACAGTTACTTAGGAGCTTATCTATAACTAACAAGTTGTACATCATTTGTCTTAGTAATTACCTACATTTTAGTGTACCTTATTGTAAATGTTACAAGCTGTGTATGTTTTGCTCTCGGTGGGAAATCCCACTTTAGATTTGTTGCAATGTTGTTAAAAATTGAACAGTCAGCAGCGCGCACAGGTGTGTGTAATATGAAGGCTGATGAAAGAATAGTTTGGACACAGTGTCAATTCCCAACCTTTGCCATGCCTCCCGGTAGTGTGACCTGTCAGTGAACGTGACGCTGTGCCTGCTTCAGGGGAGGAGAGGTGTTATACTCCTTAATATGATTCATGCTCTCTGTGTTTGTATGTGCTTGATCCTGAGTGTATGAAACATAGATCGTTCTTGTCATGTGAGGTGGTATGATGGAAGCATGCATAAATAAATATATACACAAATAGTGTGTTCATGCCTAATAATTAACACTTGCATAGACAACTACACCCCATATTTAAGGTTTAAACTTGCATCTTTGCCTCATTTGTAACAATTTCAAATAATTATATTTATTCAGACATTCAGACACCTCTGTGTTACATGTATGCATAGTGTATGTGTCAAAAGAAATAAGGAGGGTGGGGTGGTGGTTGCCAGTAGTATCTTCTTTAAGATATAAATTATACCGTTCAAGTGATGTTTATGTGACATTTGGTTTATTAATCTACATCGACACAACAGTATGGTATTACTGTTCAATTATTTTATTCCCCTGGGTTGACCACACAAACAATCACGAACACCCCTCCCCTTTATAATGTATATGTTTATTATTTTCCTAGGAATCTGGGCAGGGGTAAAACCCACTGGGAAACTGTTCATTTCTTTTCATAAGTAGTTAATTATGTTGTCAGCTCATTATTGCAACAATACATCAACCACAGTTTGTAACTACTTTCTTCAAATTGCACCCGATACAACAAACATGCCACTGGGCTCATGAGAATGAATATAAATCAGAGAAATAAATGAGAAAAAAAGACTTGAAAATTTTTTTTGACTTGTGAAAACTCCTTAAAAATAAGATAAAGGCACACCTCTTTTATAATAAAAGCACTTATAAATCTGGGAGTGTTAAGCTTAGACTTTGAAACAGCCTCATGGGCCCTGGCTGAAGATCGAGGGCTGATTCGCAGGTCTTACTATGCCTATAAAGTGATTAATAAAATCTAACTGCTCAAGTTATTAAGACTTGAAGATGGATATATAACAGCCAATGACAGGGAAGTGACATATAGTCTATCAGCAGCTCAAGCAGAGCACACACTTCAGACTTTGGGGATCAGTGTAACAGCAGTTTCACCTGCTGAATTATTTTACACTAAACAACATCAATAGAGCTCCTCATCAACAGATTAGTATTTATCATTACCATAATGGCCCTGCATACCAAAACGCTGATTAAACACACAGGCACGCACAGTAAGTAAAGCCTCACTGCTGATACACTGTAGAATGGAACTGATGCCAGGCTGCTGAACTCAACTCTATTACATCTTAGGGCTCTTTAACACAGCTCTGTTGAGACAGCCATCAGGGTTGGTTTAACAGCCGGGGCTGCTGATGAAAGTGTTGCCAAACCCCAGCCTGATCTCAAGGTGAAATGCAGAGATAGATATGAAAGCCATTGCACCGCATTTATTATTGTTTGACACTAATCCCAAATTAGCATTTCACTTGGCTTCATCATTCAGTCAGACTGCCATCCCTGGAGTAGTTTTTTTTATTGATATCAAAACAGAGGGCATTGATCCAATTGGATTTAACAGTGATGAAAGTGTTGCCAAACCCCAGCCTAAACTCAAGGTGAAATGCAAAGATTCATTAAATCACAGCTGCAGGATGAACTCCTCTATCTCCCAAAAGTCAACTCTTTAGGAACTGAGCAAAACTTGTTGATTGATGCATGTGCTTTTTTAAGGTATGCAATCATTTGAATTCATGAGCACTTGGGTCATGAAGTTTACTGAGCTCAGAGAGATTGAGTTTTTTGTGTTGGAACTTAACTTCAATCTGCCAAAGGAACTAAATATGTTAATTAGCCACCGTCTCTAATCTGTACTGTCCCTATTTTAAACAAATCAATCTCAATGAGAATGGAGAAACATGTCAGTCGAAGCAAACAAAAATTGGATTTCCATGTGATCAGAACAAAGAAAAACTGCTAGACTTATTTAAATGTCCAATGTGTAAGATATTTACTGTAAAAAAATGCTAAAATGACCCCAATGCATCATTATATATTCAATAAACATGCTAAGTTGAATTAATATCTTTACTGACAACAATGCTAATGCCAGTATTTTCTCCTTTTGTAATTTCCATTCCGTGACAGAATTTCTGTTTGTGTTTTGGCCTGTGTGTTGTTATCAGCTGCCCAGTTTGGCAGCCAGGCCGGGTTGCCAGATCTACCTGTAAACACGTACACCCAGCTCGCTACAGCTGTAACGTTAGTACAGCCATGAACCATGAAAGCAGCAAACAAACGAATGGGATCAACAGAGATAGATTCAACCTGACCTAAAAAAACGGCATGCTTCTAACAGTTGCGTGGCAAGGAGATGTAACAATATTGGTGATGTATTTGAAAGATGGAGACAACTTAGAGCCCAAAAGGACACAGCGTTGGCTAGTTTCCTCCTTAGCATTAGCTTCAGGCTAATTTAGCACAGCTACTAGGAACAGACATTTTATGCCATTTCCTCATTTGTGTAGCTACTCACATTGAATTATATAGCTAGAGTACCCGAGCTGGTTACTTGCAAAAACAATTGAGACACAGCCAGTAAAGTAATCCTGACTGGTTCTGGCTAACACCGCCATGCTAACCCTGCTAACTGCTAATGTTACCGGAGGACCAGGCAAGCATGCAACGGCTGTTACTGTAACAATGTGTAGCCTGTTCAGCGACCATAGCCAACAACGGTGAGTTGTTTAAAGCCAAAAGAGTGAGGCAAACTGAGTTTGTAGTGTGTGTGTGTGTGTGTGCAATTGACACCATAATTCAAAGCCAATAAAGTGTGTATTCAGCCGGGTGGAAAAGGACGGCAAGGTAGTGCTATTTTTAGCTGTTTCTATCATTATTCAAACCTCTCTATCCTCCTCAAAAGCTACAGACTTAGAAATGGCACATCCTTAGGAAAGCTCATTGTAGGACTGGCTCTAGTGGCTGTAATTCTGCACCATGGCTGAATTTTGGGAAAGAAACTTCAGATATGGTATTATGGGACCCCTAAGGTCTATATAAAAGAGACTTCAAATACAGTTTTTGGGGACCACTAAGGTCTATATAAAAGAGACTTCAGATACAGTATTAGGGGACCACTAAGGTCTATATAAAAGATACTTGAGATACAGTATTAGGGGACCACTAAGGCCTATATAAAAGAGACTTCAGATATGGTATTAGGGGACCACTAAGGTCTATATAAAAGAGACTTCAGATACAGTATTAGGGGACCACTAAGGTCTATATAAAAGATACTTGAGATACAGTATTAGGGGACCACTAAGGTCTATATAAAAGAGACTTCAGATACAGTATTAGGGGACCACTAAGGCCTATATAAAAGAGACTTCAGATATGGTATTAGGGGACCACTAAGGCCTATATAAAAGAGCATCCAAAGAGCAGCATGTCATGGGACCCTTAAAGTCTCATGGGTAATTTAGTTAAGGGAATTTAGCAGTGAGTGCATCTTGCCGTGTCAACTAGAGTGTCTTAACTAAGGAACATGTGGGCCTGGTCCCCAAAATTTCCGATAATGAGCACAATGTCTTGAAATGCAAATGCATGCTCCCACATGAGATACACAAGACACATTTAAAAATAGAAAGCTATCTGAAATTCAACTTGAACATTGTTGTGGTTTGGTTAGAAGGAGATGAACTATGGTATGCTTTTGTAATAAAGCCTCAGCTCCACACTCACACAAAAAAGGCATTCTGCTTTCTTCATTTTTGGCAGATATATTGAGAATAACTTATTTTTCTTTTCTTTTTTTAAACAAAGTATTCATAAACCATTTTCAAACTAGCATGCACTGACATACAAGCATCACACAGCAGAGGAGCACAGCAGGAGGCTGATGAAACAGATGGACGGTCCACAAACTGAGATTAGAGTCAGGTGACTTTGGGGGATTGAGATATCAACAACAAATATAAATCAGGGAATGGGAGGATTTATAGTGTAGTGTAAATCAGATTGGGTGTGTGGGTTTTTCAAAAGGACCCTTTGTTGCATACCTCTGTTTGTACACAATAGTGAGTGTATGCTGGTTCAGCATTGCCATAGTCTAATTACTTTTACGTCTAATAAATGTTTAGGAACACACTATATGAGCCATGGGGATGTTGGTAAAGGTTTGTCTACTATAAGTTTTTATCTAAGCTCTGATCTAAGGTAATTATGGAGAATCTAGTCTTTCGTACATGTTCATGCTATGCCCGTGATTTTGTCTTCATGAAGATAATAGGGGCAGTTTTTACCTGACTACAGTCACTAGTTAAAGAAGGCTGACAAAGTAAGGAAACACATAACAGAGAGGATACTGCCAATTGAGAACAACTGTAGGCCTACCTTTTCAGTATGTTTTCTAAGAGGTTTGCAATGTGCATATGTGTGTGTGTGCACTCATACATATCTTGATAATTCTATTGATCAGATCTTTACAATTTCACACACGTATTATGTGTGTGTGTGTGTGTGTGTGTGTGCCAAAGCAACCATATCACTGTGGTTGAATACCTTCCTGCAAGATTGGAACAGTGTGTGTTTTCTTCTGCATTCCCATACCTTTTTGACAGTATCCAGCATGCTCTTGCCTCCCTGCCACGGTTTGGAGTTCTTCCTGATGCAGCTCAGACTGGCCATGCTGTGCCACTTCCTATCCTCCAGCTTTCTATGGAAGGTGTTGGCCAGCAGCAACACAGTATCATAGATGTAGCGGTTGGTAATCTAAAGAGAAAGAAATAACAGAAAGGCATAGAGACCGAAAGAAAATTAGACAATTACAGAATAAATGCAGACATTTTACTGTATGTATTGTACTGTACCAATCTGGTAACACTTTATAATAACTACACACTATGAAGCATTAGTTAAGTATTAGTGAATACTTAATTCATAATTTATAAAGCATTGTTCCAAAATCATTACACATAGTATGGTATTCATAAACAATTATACATGATTAATAAGCTCATCTATCATATGTTTAATAATTGTATTTTCATACTTTATAAATGAGGGATTCACTATTTCTAAATTAGGTTTAACATGAATTATAAACAGTTATTTAGGTGAAGTCAATGGTTCACAATATCATTAAGAAAGTGTAAGTAAATGATTAACAAACAATTTAGATGAACAGTTATGCATTTACACATCTAATGATTTAGACATGCACTGATGTCCAGTTAGTTTGTTAATATATGTTTTAGAAACACGTATTAATATTGTAATTCATGATTAATTCAGGTAGTTAGAAAGCATTTACTAGTTGTTATGTAAGTATTTTGTGTGACCCCCTCTGAAATAAAAACTATCTATGCCTCACAAAGTATTTATAAATACACTTTCTTAAGGATTTTTTGAATCATTAACAATTTGTAAATAACTGGTTTGTAAATGATGTAATACTTAATTTACAAATGGTAAATCAATTATAAAGTATATATATATTTTAATTATAGATGAGGTTACACACAGACACACATGAAAATAAAGCTCACAATGCCTGTTAATGATAATAAAGATTATTCCGCATATTTACCATTAAAACAAATGGTAAAAAAAAAAAAAAAAACAGTCATTGTTAACATATTCTTCCCATGCTCTGGATTGGAGTAAGGTCATTATGTGAGCATGAAAATCCCTGTTACCAAGAAGTCACTTCAACTTTGGCAGGTACAATATTTTTTTGTAATTTGGTTTGGCCTTTCCCTGTGTTCAGGTTTCCAGAAACAGTAACCACTGATGTAGATGTTATACACTATTTACAAAGCCAAAAACAAATGTCAGCGTTGTGGTTACTGTGACAGTTCAATGAAGCGAGGACCAAACGCAGAGGAGGCAGGCAGGCAGGAGAGTGTTTCGTTGAAGATTTATTATTAGAAAAAAAGAGTCCAAACCAACAAATGTATCCCAATGGCAAAAACCAGCGACTCGAGGGAACACAAAGTCAAAAAACTCCCAAAATACCAACACCCAAAAATCGAAAAGGAAAAAAACAAAACTGGAACACAGAGACTGGAAAGAAGTCACGAGGGAACGATGGATCCCAGGGTACACAGTCAGGAACAGGCCAAAAAAAAAAGTATATATAATGTTATATGTAATATATAATAGGATCTGACAAGAGACGTGGGTAATACCCCGGGTAATGAGATAACGAAAGGCAGGTGACTGGGAAACAGGTGGGAGACCTCAGGTAATTACAGGAGCAGGAAAACACTAAACTAATAACAAGACAACACAGAAAACCAGACTATCAAAATAAAACAGGAAACATACAGACACTCACACACACACAACACAGAAACTACAACACAAGACCAGGGAGGAAACTAGGACACAAGCACAAGGAGACAAGACAGAACCAAAACATCAAATAAGGAGGAACAAAAACAAAGCAAAATACCTAAACCATAACATTTATGGTTGCATGATTAAATAAATCCAGGGATTTAGGTTTATTAGAAACATATCACACCATGTAACACCATGTAATCAAGATATTGCAATTTGTTCCAATAACCATGGAACTAAAAATGCAATACATCGTTAATTATTGGAGTCTATGGTCTATGGTTTCTAAGTTTTGGGACTATCTTATTCCTTAAGGATTAAAAGAAAACTTTTTGGACACTTTTTAACAGCAGAGATGTAGACTCAAACAGGTGAATTTAATTCCAGGTTAAAAGATTAATTCAGCACACGCACAGTACACTCAACTATGTCTGAGCGGGATAGCATGTTCACTCTATCACTTTCCTTTCAAGATGCTATTCTAAAATGTAAGGGAACCAAGTGACAATGTCAGCTTTCCATTCCACTAAAGCTTTATATGAGAGGTGATAAGCTGACAAAATCAACATGTCAAATAGTTTACTGACAGACAGGACAAAAGAAAAACTATTGTATCAAGTTTATCTTACATCTAACTTTTCTCTCACTTTCTTTTGAAGTATCCTTACTCTCACAGTTTTGTCTTAGTCTTTCACTTGCTCTCTTTGTCCGTCTATCAATCTGTCTCACTGTCTCTGTGCCTATTACTTTTTCTCTGAAAATTAAAGTGAAAATCTACTGCTCTATAGGGAGCTTTAATGCTCAGTGGGTTCTGCACTTCAAGCAAGCATATATGTGTGTGTGTGCGTGTGTGTGTGTGTGTGTGTGTGTGTGTGTGTGTGTGTGTGTGTGTGTGTGTGGTCAGCCTGAGTTGATGTGCTTCAGTGCAGTGTGAAATTGGGCTTCTGGGTCCCTCTCTGACCGCTGAGCTGATCAGCTTCCTGTGTGTGTGTGTATGTGTGTGTGTGTGTGTGTGTGTGTGTTTGTGTGTGTGTGTGTGTGTGTGTGTCTCTCTCTCTCTCTCTCTCTCTCTCTCTCTCTCTTTTCTGAGTCTTTCTATACCCTCCCTCATTTCCTCCCACACATTTAACCACCCACCCACTCACTCACAGGGGATTTTAACTAGCACCATTTGTACAGGTTGTTTGAATTGTGCATGAACAACAATGTTTTTCTTTTTTTCTCTCACTCTCAGAAATACATTGTCCATGGCTGAAATGAATTACACACACATACGTAAACACATGTGCGTCCACCTTGGCCCTCCACAGTCTAATGAACACATAAGATTGGATTCTACCCAACAAATAATGAAAAGGTTGAAAGGGCTTGATTCTTAATGATAGCTATTTGAGAATAACTTGATTCATTTTAGGACAAAAGGCAAGATTTAATTATGTGCATTATTGAACGCTTTAGGGCGTCCATTATATGTCTTTTTTGCAAACAGCAAGGCTCAAACCAACTCTAGGCTTCAATCAACCTTTTAGATAGAATAAAAAAAAAAATAGTAAATATTTTTCTGTTTTTTTAACCCAAGGCATTTTCTGATTTATTTTTTCATTTGATTCTATTTCATTTGATTAAAAAACAAATAAACATGTCCATTCAATGATTACGGTGGGTGAAAGCCTAGAACGAAACAGTCTTGAAAGGAAGATATCCACATAACCATTAAGACCCCGTTTCTGTTTTTAAAGTATTTCTAAGTTTCATGAAATGTGTTCCCCCAGGGTCTTATGCCTTCACATAAATCAACAGCACATTAATTCAATTTCATATTTTTGTCTTGACACATAAATAAGAGTTTGTTCTCTTTTCTCCGCTCTGTTTGATGGCAGCTTGATGACTCACATACACAAAAAGGGGCAATAATTGCACACATATTGGCACCCTGGGGGACATATTAGTGAAGTAAGGAAAATGTGAAGCGTTAAGAAAAAAAAATGTCACCGTGTTTTCAATGACCATACTGTCAGTTGAAAGGTGTGGTTTGAGATAAACACATGTAGTGGGATGAGCAGCTTTTTCCTAAATTATTAATGTTCCAGGTAAAAAAAAAAAAAAAAAAATCACAGGCAGAAGCTGAAACAATGTCAAATCAGCAAGCCTGGATGTCAAACTACAACACTGGGAGCGCTTTAAAAGACAGAAATGGAGCGCCAGAGCAGATTTTAAATGCATAACTAGTTTGGGACTTTGACTTTTGAAATATTTATTATTCATTATTTTGAAATGAAAACCCTGAGAGCATATGAGAGTATTTTAGAAGATGCATGTACAGAATTTTTAAACACATGCGTATAGCACATCAGTACTTTTGAATGCATGATGGTTATTGGTCTCTCACTGTATGTGCCAAAGTGTTGTCTTTTTTGTCTCTGTATGTCAAGGTTTTGTGTTGCATGTTAAACAACAATTCAACTTACATATAGTACAGGATAGGAATAAGAAATTCACTTTGGCTCATATAAAGATTGCTCATGAGTCACTGCATCCAAATGAGCCTCCAAAAGTCTTTTACACTGATGCACTGTGTTGTGCTGATTATAGAGCTGTCTTTTTTATTGGGGGCAAAGTCGCCCAATAATGCAGTTGGCGATCAATTGAATGTATTCCTACTGGACATCCCGCTCTGCTTCAAGTAAAAGAAATGACTGAACCTAATTTCATTATGTCTTGCTCTTTGATGGTTTTATTTAGACTGAGTTCATTTTCTTTTTCTGATCATTTCTCCAGTTAATCACACTGCAAGAGGAAATGATGCCACGGACCAGGCCGACACAGTATTTGGCTAGCACTGACATTATTGACAGATACTTTTTTTTTGGCGATAAGTGATCAACCTTTAGGCTCCTGTATAAACATTCACACTCAACCTTGTAGTCTTACATTGAAAGTGACTTATTATGTTGACACTCTAGAAAAGTTAATTCAAAATAAAATAAAGACATACATAGAGTATATGTTTTTAAATGAGTAATTTGTTGATTTTTTGTATCATGCAACCATACCCTACTTCTACCACGTTCCCTACATTCTATGTTATAGCTGCAAAATACACACATGCTATTTACATTTTTGTGTGGCTTACATCTTACAGTACTTTAATTATGACATGTAAGCTTGTTTTGAGTATAAAACCGGTATCCTGATTAAATTAAAGAAATAAAAAGACAAACCACCAAAACAACTCACCTCTAGCTGGTGAGACTTGGGGTTTTTAGGGTCACATAGTGAAGTGTTAATCCTGTGGTTGTGTTTGACACAGCGCTGAGTTGTGTTCTGGGGCATGGGGAACGTCTGGCGCACCAACGTCAGCCGACCGATCGACTTCATGACTAACTCCTGCAGGTCGTAGTCTGAGATCTCCTGAGAGGGGGGTAAGAGGAGAATGATGGTGGTAGGGATAGATGGAGTAAGGATCAGGGTTCAGGAAAGAGAGAGTAGGGAATAAATAACAAAGAGAAGAGAAAATCAACAATTTCATCACGTCATGTCTTGTTGTAAAAGACAGCCAACATTTTTTACAAGAAAAATACAGCAAACATTAAAAAAACAAAAACTAAACTAAAATGTAACATTTCTAATGTAATACATGCTCTACTTTTCCCATTAATCATCACACTGAGCAGTGAAAAACACATTGTCTACATCATCTGCAAAAATAGTTTTCAATACCAAAGGTACAGGTCAGCAGATGGAAGGAAGGAGGGAGGAGAGTGAAAAACATGTTTGTGTGGGTCTGAGTGTTTGTCTTGTGCATACATGTGTGTTTGCACACTGTATGTCCTTGCAAAACCTTGGGGGAAGAATCATTGCTAATTTTAGCCCTAGGACACAATCTCTCTTCCTCTCTGAATCCTTAGATCTCCATCCATCCTCCGCGAGCACACAGGGTCATGTGGTGACGAGATGAGAACTGACGTTTATCATCCCTGGTGGCGGTAACACTGCCACTAACCGAGACGGCCTTTGCTGTCTTTGCATATGTGTGCAGTGATTATCAATGTGTGTTTGTGCACAACTGAGTGTTTGTGTGAATATGTTTTTAGGAGATTGTTTTTAGCCTTCTGATTACGCAATTCCGTTTAATTTGCACATGGCAGACTGCTCTACCGGATGGATGGGACGCTGCCTGCAGACCACACACATAAATACATAAGCCATCACACACACTTAATAGCTGTGAGGAGTAATATTATAGGTACCACTGATTCATTGACTAATCGCAATGGTTTTTATTTGAATGTAATTAACGTTCATTGAGGCTAGTGAGTCCTAATGGAATGTAATCAATGGTGATTAGAGGTAGTTTTATACACGCATCTTTGGTATAGCTGTATTCCTCTTATTAAGCTGATATATGCACTTGCTCTATATGCACAAATATGCATTTGCTTCTGAAATTAAATTGATGCTGTGCTTTGAATATTTAAAATAAAATATGTCTGATTTGAGACTCAAAGGTGCACATTCACGGTTATTTCAAAGATACACTTTTTTTCCTCTGCTGTCAAATTCAATTAGGTTTTCTTGAAATATTGTAAGTGAACTGGGTGGGCTGGATCTAAAATGAATTCTAATAATAAATAAATAAAAAACAGGCAAAACAAAAGAAAGGGCTATTTATGCCTTGAAGAAAAACTGAAATAATTTGACAGGTTTAGCTTGTATGAATGCCCTGTTCTCTGAAGTATCTGCTTTCTAAATAGTACAAGTAAGGAGTCTATTTGCTGGCTTTTGGGGGTAAAACATGGCAAAAATACCAAACAGTTGCTTAAAAACCCTGAAGGGCACTGAATTACAAAGCCAACAGAAGAAAATGCAGGACAGAGAGAAAATGCTGAAAACTGCTAAAAGGGCAGATCTGTGGGCCAAAAGAGAATTAAGATTCACAGCAGACAGTCAAGGGCATGCAAAGAAACATCGGCAGGCAAGAATTATCCAGAATGCCCCTCTCAAAAGATCAAACTCCAACTCAACGCACAGAATCTCTACATTAGAGATCTTCTCAGTCATTTAGGCAACACAGAGCAGACTTCTAAGTGGACTAACTTCACTTTCTGTCCCTGCCTGTGTCTCTTAGTAACACACATGCATGCACGCACACGCACGCACACACACAGACAGACACATCAAAACTTAAAAGGAAAAGATCATTTTGAGATTCGTCCTCTAAACAGGTGTTTGTCCATCTATTTTTCCTTTTCCGTTCTGTTTGCCTCTTCGTCTCTGTCTCTCTGAGGACAAACTTAACAGACTCCACCCAGTGTGACTTTCAGTGGGGACATGCTCTAAAAGCTGTTAGCCTTTTACACACACACAAATCACACATACTCACAGTGGTCCTGGGAGAAAGAAGGTAGCCTACTGGTGTAGAGTTGACATTCACCTTATAGTATCAAACTATGTTTCACTTCTAGCATAACTTCCTGCAGGCCCCTTACTGTCAATCAGTTATGGGCTTATACAATATGAACATTAAAATTAAGATCAAATGACATAGCATGTCAACCCCCTGGTTTAGTTTGGTTTTGAATAGTCTGGTTTATAAAAAGTAAACCTAAACCAAATCAATTTATTTGACCTTTAAAACAAGCATGGGCTAATTATGGCTGACTTATTACAGTAATGGTTTGAGAAAATCTACCATCACATTCATTATCGACCAGTCAATATCTGCCTAGTTTTCAATGACATAATCAATCATTCAGTACAACGGTAGCAGTAATGGTAATCCATTATCATTATACAAATGTCACCCTTTAAGCTCAACATTCAGATACAAAATCCTTCAGTCCTAAGGATGGTTTAGTGGCCTCAAAATCTGTGTACCAAGTCCAACCACCTGTAACCAGAAGCTTTGAGTAAGCTGTAACCCCCAAAACGCCCTGCAGCTCATATATAGAGTGAATCATGAGTTGTTTACTACATAAACTTGACGTTTTGGTCTGTCTGCAGGCATCTTCATCAACCTCAACCCATCACCTCTCTCCTCTTCCCTCTATTCCCCCGTGGGCACTAAATCCTCATCTTTAGTGTTTTCAGAAGAATCAAAAGCAAAAACACATCCCTCCTTCTCAATTCTACTTGGAATTTCTTCCCCGACTCCTATACTTTGTCCTCCTTCCTTTCTCCCCTAAAGCTCTCCTTCCTTCCTTCTCTCTTCATATCTGTAGATAAGGGGAAAAAGCCAGTTCTATTTCTCCTTCAAACCTTCCTTCCTTCTGTCCCTACTCCTCTTCTCACCCTTGCAGCTCCTCCCTGTTCTCCCTTAGAACACCAAATACCTCTGTTTTGCTCGTAAACAGAGTTTCAAAGTTGTTAAAAACAAAACAAAAATAACTCTGGAGAAAGCATCTTGTTTCAGCCCCCAAATGTCTCCTCTACATTTGACATTTCCTTGTCATCCTCTCATTTCTGTGTTCTTCTCCCCAATGGTTTAGAACTTTTGTCAATGTTTTACATGTCATTTAGCTGATGCTTTTATCCAAAGTGACTGACGTGCGACCTCTGGTGTGTATATACTGTGTGTGTATATATATATATATATATATATATATATATATATATATATATACACCAGAGGTCGCACGCCTCTGTAGCAACTAGCGGGTAAGTGTCTTGTTCAGGGACACATAGGTTGATGTATCACAGCGGGAATCATGTGAGAGAACCATCAACACAATCAGTGAGACAGTACATTATACAGGAATGACAATGGATCACTATGAACTACGTAGAAAAAATGTAATAAATCTTGCATGCTTGTTAAAGAAACAGCTTTCCAAATGAACAGCAAGAGCAAACGAAAGACAAAATCACGATCAAAATGTTTCTAATTCAGATCCCTGGACCATGCAGAGAAATCTGGAAGTGTCACATTTGCCTTGAACAAGTCCCAAAAAAAGATGGGTTTCTTTAAAGGTGCCCTGCCACACGTATTTCATTACTTTGTGGTATTAAGGTATTAAGTTCTACCGTGGACTCTCTAACCTTTTTTGTGGTAAAAATGCCTGGGTTACCTTGTTTCAAGCCATTCTATTGTGGTATAGAAATCCTGGAGGAAGACGCAGCTCAATTTGTGCCAGTTCTCATTAATATTCAATATTCTAAGCTGCTTGACTCTAATTGGCTAACAGCTAGCCAATGAGAGCCTGGCTATCAGTATCCTTTATCAAATGCAACTGGGCAAGCTCATGAATAGTAATGAGCTCAGGCAACATGACGTCAGACTGACCAGCTGTTGTAATTGGTCTGATTTCTCCTCTTATTTCTTTTCCTTGGCTATGGCTGACAGAGGAGGTAGCAGTTCATTTTCCCATTCACCACATAACACAAACACATATGGACCTAACATAGTTCAAACAATGCAAGTAAAAATGGTTTTGTGTGGCAGGGCACCTTTAACTGTAGAGTGTTCAGAAATATAATCCTTCAATCATATTCAAAGCATGAACACCCCCAAAATTTCAGTTACATGGCTTTCATAGGATATCGTGCAGATATGTTAAGAGCCAAAATTACAGAAAAGCCTAATCTCCTCTCATTACCATGCACTTGTTCCCTTGAGAGACAAAAAGGCAGAAATGACTGGAGAACAAGAGAATAATGAACAATAAGGAGTGTGAATGGCAAAAGAGAATATCAAGAATGATAGCATGACAGAAAATGAAAGACCATGAGGAGATTTGGAACGAGTAAGGTCAATAGTGGAGTTATTCTCCGAACTTAAGAGAATGACGGCGAAAAAGAGAAGCCATGAGTTCCTACTCCTCCTCATCGTCATCCCCTCAGCCTAAGCAGAAAGAAGGAGATATGGAGAGGAAGGATGATCAATTATGAACTGTGAACTCCCCCTCAGTGGAGCTGTCTGACTGTTGGCTGTAGATAAAGCAGAGTTATGACAACCATACAGTACCCTCTCATCCATAATAAACCATAGGGAGGGAGATCACTTTTACACATAGGAATATTCATTCTCCAAAGAACCAGTCCTAGAGGACATTACGTATGACAAAATATTGCAGCTGCTCATCCATTTTAAACACTCCGCTAGAGGACTTCACATAGCCCATGGTGGAAATTTTGTGTCTACATCCAAACAGTCTGTGACTAAATTTCAATATTTATAAGCAGAATTAGGACATTTGTAATGTTAAAAAGAGGGGTATGGGTCTTTTCTTTACATTTTTTGAGGGCATTATTAATTATTAGTAGTCTAAATTAAAAAGAAAGATGCAAATGGGAGAGATACAGATATGAAATGGCTACCTTACCCGCCTTGGCATAAACAAACTTCACACTTCTTGCACTTGTTTTTTCTACAACTAACCCATTTTTCAATTTGTTCAATGCTAGTTTGCAATGATGCAAATACATATTTTTAGCCACTAGCAAATTAGAATGAAAAACACAGTTATGGAAACTAGCTAGACAGATGAGAAATTTCAGGATGAAACTAAAATCAGAGAAGCAATGAGCAATTATACAAGTTACTGAAATATTGAGAAATTGTCTAACATGTAAAACTAAATAAGGGTACCCCCAGGGTTCTTTAAGTTAAATTTAAGTATTTTTAAGACCTTTTAAAACCTCCTAGGATGAAATTATAATTTAAAATCAGTGTGGATTTTAGGCCTGAGAAAATAATTATTTACCAGGTAATGTCACCTGAATTTGTTAAAACATTATATTATAATACTCAACAATCATTTTAGTTCACAATAGCTGTGCAAGATGTGTTTGTACTCTAATAACATAATAACTGATAATAAAGTGTTTGGGGGCGCCGTACTTTATGCTATGAAACTTAAAAACACAAAATAAATAGGATGATAAAAATAAAACGTGTGCATTAGAAGGTGTCTTAATTAGTTCCATCTTAATATATGTTGTAATACAATATGCCAATGTAAATGCCAATTGCTTCAGTGATTGTGTCACAGTATATATATATATATATATAAGATCATTTGGCCTTCCTGTTCTGACTATGACCCAATCTGGTCTCCTCCCATCATACTCACTTTTCTCGACTTGTTCTAGCTGTATTTTAAGTGACACCTTAAACTGTGTTGTGACATTTGAAAGAGAGCTTGAAACAGTGTGACAGTGTCATGCCAGAAGCACGAGAGTTGTCAACACTTTGGTGTAAAGAGGCTAAAGTAGTGTAAAGATATATACTAATTGATTTGACTTAATAACATTAGCAACACTTCTAACACTAAGACTACCAGCTACTGTTCCCTGAGAGATTTTTATTCCTTGAGTAGGAGTGGTCAGTTGCCAACAACTCTCTTTTAACAATGAGCTAACTACAAGTGATAACCAGCCTGTATCACATGGTAGCCACAAGCTAGTGTGAAATGTTTTTTTGTAATACAACTAAAACCATTTCACACTTGACATTCTTATCTGTAAATGTGTGAAGTTAGAAACCTTCATATGACTAATGGACAAAACACAGAAAGAAGCAAACTCATTTGGTGTAATTCAGACCTCTGACTTGGCATTTTGTTTTATATATAAAGCCCACCTATAATAACAGTATGGAAACATACTACAGTGATAGTCTTTCATTGCTAAAACATTAACAACTGAGGGAGCATTGGCCTGCCAGGCCGCATTTCACCATTGATTCCTCAAAGGCAGCAGGTACCAAGTGTTACAGGCTGCATGCTGCTAGACATTCACACAGGGTGCATAACGACATGGTAAGCCTCCCAGAAAGCTACGCAAGGAGCTGGTTGCTGCCAGGAGACCTGAAGAATGTTAGAAAATACCAGATGCTTGACAGGATGCAGACAACTCTATTAGGCAGATAGATGTGAATGTAGCCTACCAGTTGACAAGCAGTGATAGATTGCTCAGTAGGCTGCCTGACATTACCATCTGCCATCTGCTTGTGTACAAAGACAGTCTTTTTTTCTAAGTGAGCGATAAAGTCTCAAGTGTTACATTATGAAATGTACATTATAGTGTGCCTTTTATTTCAATTAGCAGAGGAGATACACTTCAGTGGCAGAAGAGTCCTTCTACAAAGCCAATAACTAATACAAAGTGGTTGTTTTGAACCAATGCATCAACATTTTTACCTCTGATAAGCCTGCCACCTTCATTAAAGTGCAAGGGTGGGTCTCATTCTTTTCCCTCACTCCCCGGAAGCATTAGCATTTGAAATGCAAAAACAATACTGAGAGGGTGTCTGAGGTACTTGCAGGAATTGTGACAATGTTACTGCAGCCTCTCATCCATATCAAACAGGAAAAAATAAAAAACCTTCATGTACCAAGACTGACATTCTAAAAGCGAACATCAGAAAATAATGATTGGCTGTCCCCGCAGCATTAATGGATGTCATGCATACTAACATTTGATTTAAGCAGAAAACGTTCTTTGCATAACTCCGCTGGTAATAGCACTGCTGAGCCTTGCAGCCCATGGTGGCATTACAGGCTATGGCTTAAAAATGGAAAAGGGAGAGGGAGAAACTACAGTAAATCTCAGGATCTGTTCTTGTTTTGTACCAAGTTACAGAATGTTCCATTGCTCTGTCAGTAAATGTTTTTTTTTTTTCTTTACTCTCTAACGCGTCATACTTATGCCTTTGTATATGGTTATTTACGCACTTGCTCTTGTGTGTGAATGAATGAACATGGACCCCTTGCTGGGCCCTGTCAGTTTACTGTAATGCCTGAGGCTAGCAAGACACAGTGCATTAGCTATCAGTGTACACACACACACACACACACACACACACACACAAACATATGTAGTGCGTAACCTTTTGATATTAATGAAAGTCAGTTACATTCAAGACATTGCCAAATGAGTGATGCATGCTACAAAGCTAGTTAAGACTATCAGCTCCAACCAGCTCTCTTTGTGTTTCTCAGCATGGCTATGTTCAGAAGAGTGTGTTGTCCGCAGAAACCCGAGTAAAGATAATTACATCTTCTGAAGACTCCTTCATGTTTTTTTAATCCTCAGTGTCCTACTCATGGATGTAGGTCCGTCTTGGCTACTAGCAACTGTGTGGAGGGTGGGGGGCTGCGCGGTCACGGAACGCTGTATCATGTGGACTCGCCGACAGTGTTGTTGTCATTACTTAGAAATGTCTCATGGGAGCGTCAGAAACTAATCATTATAGCTTTCAGCTCTTATTGAGGAGTTAAAGGAGTAATACCTTTAATATCATTTTGAGCCGAGATATACAGTATGATCATTTAAAGGAATTCTTACAAGGTCACCTTTGTCATTTCTAACAATATAGTGTTTGTATACAGTGGCTCCATCTTCAGTGGTGAGCATAAAACATACCCAATCGTTACTTTCTTGTTTTTGCACAGCAGCTGAAGCTCACTAAAACAAACTAAATTGTCAGTGGTCATCAAGTTCTGTGTGTTATTGGATGAACAGGATGTGTCAACACATATGTAAGCTCTCCTCTCTCCTTTAAATGGCAATGCAGGGATTAGAGGGGCTCTGATCTAAAACCATATTCCCTGGATAATTGAAAGAATAAGGTGAACTGAAGAAGGCACACCCAGTACGGATCCATAAATCCTTTCCATGGCACTCACCTCATTAATCAGGATCCAGTGACAATCAAAGGCAACCAGGTTGGTCTCCACCACCTGCAACATACAGAAAAAACTCATTTATTTATTAAATCCAATATCTCATTTAGAAATAAGACAGAGAAAATGCATTTAATAGAGTAGAAATATGCTGGCTTTCAATATCAGAGGGTTAATAGACAAGAAATGAAGTAATTCCATAATATATTTTCTGGCTCAGATAATATAAAACTATTGAAGTGTGAACATTATGGAAATGTGCATGGCTGAAACCCAGTATGAAGCTTGGCATAAATCATTTGAGAAAAAACAAATAAAAACAAAACGTTGCTCAAGGTATCAGTCAAAAATCTTTTCAAAGACATGCAAATATGGCGAAGCTTGCTTGTGTGTCACAGAATACACAAAATGTAATCTCTACAGTCGAGATCTTCGCAGTAATTTCGGCAACACAGAGTAGACATATTTTTGAGTGGACACACACACACACACACACACGTTTTGGCAGGAAAAAAGCAAACCTTTTCTATGAATTGTTAATGGTATAACTCAAATATTTATATTCGTCAACTCTAACTAGTAACTACACACTTTGAAATGGTTTTGCCTTGTCTGTGCAGTTGCTCACTCTGTCATTTTGGCAGCACCATTCGTACAGTACATATATTTCTGTTATAATATCATTAATTTCCCTTCATATAGCAGCAGTAGATTTCTGTCAGCTTTGGTTCTCTTGTTCCTCTGTTCCCAGTGAACCCTGTGTCTAACACACCTTCTCAATCATGCTCTGTGACACGTATGAGGATGAGGGTTTTTCCTATACCTAACATAAATATATTATTGGAGCCCGCTTTATGAGAACTGCTGCTTCTTGAAAGACTGACGGTAACATCCATCTCTTACACAGCTGGGAAGTGATACAGTTTCAATTATCGGCGCATACATAGTTAGTTTAGCTTCCTTTGCCCAAATAGACAAAACGAAACACAAGCTACATACCGTTAAGTAAGTAGAAGATCACTTAAGGATAGCTAAAGGTAACATTTCAAGAATCTATGTCAGCGCCATTAAGAACCTACAACAAGTAGGGAAGCAGAAAATAGATGTTTTAGTGTAGTTTTTTGTCTTTTTAACGCAAACCAAACAGTATACTGCCATTTATTATCCACTCTTTCTGTTCTCGTCTACCTTCTCTATATTGTCTCTCATCTATTACCCATCTCTCTTTTTACAAAACAATTACAAGGCACATCACTCTGTCTGTATCATTTACTTTGGTAAAAGAATGAAGGTTCAAACATTGCTTTCTCTCTTCTGTCAGAAACACTTGTTTTTCCCTCTCATTTCTTTTGTCTCTCAGTTTCTTCCCTCCTAATCCCACCCGACCTTTTAATTTTGTTCTCTTATCGTTGCTCCTGCCTCACCTCTCATCCCATCATCTCTGCTCTCCTTTAATTGCTCACTTCTCACTCTGTGACTGCACACGCTGCTTTCCTTCCCTCTCTCCCCACCCCCCTGCCTCCTCCACTCCAGGTGTAAAAATACAGTGCCTCTCGTATATCATTTGCTGTAATTGTTTAGGTGACTACAGTACTGTGTGCCATAAAACCTGTTCTACCCGTAAACAAAAGGCAACAGCTGGAGAGAACTGACGGAGCGTGGCTAATAGTAGTTTAATCTCCCACAGAGTCTCCATAAAACTTCATCATTGTTATATCGACGGCCGCCGTAAAACACTTTGTCTGTAGGAAACATGGTTGCTACACAGACAAGGAGTAAGGCAGGAAGGAGAATGATGGAGAGCGGAAAAACTAGATTTTTGCCTTTATTCTTTTTGTCTGACAGCATCTCTGTTCTTCTCCACTTCTACATGCCTCGGATTTTACTCTGGAATATAGCTGAAAACTAAACAATGAGAATCACTACAATACTAAGGGTTTTTCATCTGTTGTATGTCATCTCAGGCTGTTTCTGTCTCTGTCTATGGGAGCAAAACAGAAACAACGAGCAGTGAAGGAGGGACAAAAGAAAGAGAGAGAAGAAAGAGGTTTGGCAAGCTGTTCTTCTGTTCTCCATTTCCCAGCCTGTTTGAGCTTCTATCTCACTGCACCTTCCCTGGGTGCTCATTAAGGTTTAAAATTATATGTACGAAGGAATCTAAGCAAAACTAACATTTTAAACATGGGGAATGTGAAAAATGTGTGTGCCTGGCTTACGGTAATTTGTGAATGTGATCGGGTTTGTAAATGAATGCAAATATCTGTATTCTGATGTTGTTAGCTTGTATGCAAGTGTTGGATGGGAGTGTTTCACTTCTCCCATTATAACCTCCCTCTGGCAGCCGTCTGGGCAGATGTTTCAAGCTAATTAGCAAAAGGGCAGGCTCCCACCACTAGACGTGACTGCTCAGGGGTTGGAATTCACTCACTCCCTCACTCCCTCATTCCCTCACTCCTTCACTCACTCACTCACTCCCTCACTCCCTCATTCCCTCACTCCCTCACTCACTCACTCCCTCACTCACGCACTCACTCACTCACTCCCTCATTCCCTCACTACCTCACTCCCTCATTCCCTCACTCCTTCACTCACTCATTCACTCACTCCTTCACTCACTCATTCACTCACTCCTTCACTCCTTCACTCACTCACTCACTCACTCCCTCATTCCCTCACTCACTCACTCACGCACTCACTCACTCCCTCCCTCATTCCCTCACTACCTCACTCCCTCATTCCCTCACTCCTTCACTCACTCATTCACTCACTCCTTCACTCCTTCACTCACTCACTCACTCACTCCCTCATTCCCTCACTCACTCACTCACTCACTCCCTCACTCCCTCATTCCCTCACTCACTCACTCCCTCATTCCCTCACTCACTCACTCACGCAGTCACTCACTTACTCACTCACTCACTCACGCAGTCACTCCCTCACTCACTCACTCACTCACGCAGTCACTCACTTACTCACTCACTCACTCACTCACTCACTCACTCACTTACTCAATCACTCACTCACTCACGCAGTCACTCCCTCACTCACTCACTCCCTCACTCACTCACTCACTCACACACTCACACACTCACTCACTCACAATACTGCTGCTACATCCAGAACTGCCTTGTATGTGTGCATGTGTACGTGTCCACACAAACAGCCATAGCCTTTTTAACAATTCAATGTCAATATGCTAAGTAGGAGTCACTTGGGTATTTTTAAATTAATCCCAGATCCCTCTGATCTCTATGACCAGCTCTGCAAAAGCTTCATTTCTGCTCAGTTCAGTCAGAAGATCAAACCAACACCAGCTCTGCAGTTCGGGACAAATCAAATCACTCAGTGTCAATACACAGTAAGCCTTTTCCCAAAGTCTAAAAGCAGACAGAGAGAACTAAGACTGATCTGCAACATCATACCACTGTGTACCCCCAGTCTAGTACCACCACACACTATTTTGATCTAATTATGACCTCCATCCACATGTCAGTCATGAAAGACATACACACACACACACACACACGCTTTGCATAAGTACATTGTGGGGGAAGCTTTAAGAGGGAGAGTAGGCGTTGCTATTGAATAAAGTGCTCTAAATTGAAAATTAGTTGTGTAATTTAATTTCATGCACTATTTGTGATTGAAACAACCACATAGCCTACAGTCCAGCCTCCAAACTAGAAATATCCAAGCTTCACACTTCAACACGCAAGCACATCCTAAGAAAATACAGACAAATGCAAAAGATACACAAACATCTAAAACACAAGCATCCACACTTGCACTGACCCATTTCTACCACTGCATTCTCTTACAGTACAGTCACTGCTGCATTATTTGCCTGGAGAAATGTAATTTTATTTGCTGTACGCTTATGTATCCATTTACACACCCATCCATCCAAGTCTGCCTTTTGATTACTATAATTAATTTGTGCTACTGTGTCTGCATATGTGCGTGGGGGGTGTTAAAGGTTACAGTATCTGGGTCTTGAGGTGGGAGTTAAACCCAACTCTCCCATTCATTCTCCTGCTCCTTTACCCTTCTGGTTTTTAAATTGAGCATTTAGTGCATGCTAACTGAGGCCTTTTCTCCCTGATACATCAAAACTGCTGCATGTGATCACTGCCATTTACGCTTAATGTCACTTGCCTCACTTATGCTACTCCCAGTGTGCCTTATGCATCTTTGATTGTGTGTTACTTTATGTCAAACGTGTGTTTGTGTGTGTGTTTGTGTGTGTGTGTGTGTGTGTGTGTAAAAGAAAGGGGAATGTCAAGCAGAGCGTGGGGCATTATGACCGTTTAGCTCTGTGGATTCCCATGTGTGGCAGAGGAGCAGTGAACACTGATTGATGGAGTGTGAACAAAATATACATACAGTACACATTGGCATAAACATTAGCTGCTATAACTGGTATTCTCAAGTGGTTGTTCTTCCACCGCCATGCATACAATAACAAGTACAAATGTGTATTCCGCTCTACACATACTCACATGCATCCTCATGAAAGTAGATTAGAGGATACCTGCATGTCATGTATAGCCGTAAACTCAAGCAATAAATTGTCAAGTTAGATAGTGTCTAGTATGATTTGTAACGTGTATGCTCTGTGTGCATGACGTGCAGACACACAAGGCCTGGGTAAGTTTCAGACAAGCCATGGAGAAAACATTCAGCCTATAGACCATTGGCTAACACAGAGCAAATACACACAGCCAAGAATAAAACAGTAAATATTGTGTTTAAACTGCAAGACATCTGTGTGTCTTGTCTATGGTTTCTGTTCATATTGCTTCAGAATACTGTTTGTTGTAAAAGGTGACCCTTTGTTAGAAAAACACACAAAATTGAAAAATGTAAAGTTTCAGTAGTCCTAAAGTATGCAATAACTCAAATGTAAGATAATGGGGCCACTCAGACATAAAATGTATGCAGGGTTCAGGGTTGTGTAGAGTAATGGTATATAATTTGGTGAAAGTTTGCAGCAATTGAGTTGGACAAATGGCATATGATTAAAAATGGATCAAAACATCAACAAAATGTACTCAGAAAGGCTTTAGTCCATTAGAAATACCACATGCTACAAATGTGGTAGTGGCATGTTATACATTGCTGCCATCTGTAGAAGGCCATAATTATAAAGTCACATTCTAGTATGTTTTGTTGCATCACACGGCCATAACATGAGCATTTCAGAGAATTGCGGTCACACTGGACAATAAAATAAAAACAAGTTCACAGAAAAAACAGCACTACACTGAGGATCACTTTTCAAACCTCCAGTAGCCATGCACCAAGTGTCCTTGACGTTCCACTCCGGAAATTCCACCGGATGCATCTATGTCCGTTTCCGTGCACTTTTTTTGTGTTTTAAACTCCGGTTGATTTATGAGATCTCTGCAGGGTAAACTGAGACAGCTAGCTAGACTATTTGTCCAATCTGAGTTTTCTCTCGCACAACTCTTTTACAGCGGCTCCTTTCAGGGCTCAGCGCAGCCCATGATGCTTGTGATTGGTTTAAAGAAATGCCAATAAACCAGAGTAAGTTTTTCTCCCATCCCATCCCCTCCTCCGCTCTGCAGTGTGTGGATGGTCTGGCAAAGCGAGACTACCATGCCCCTGACTACTGTGGTGCAATGGCGGACAACAGAGGAAGCAGTTGATCTCATTCTGCACTGGTGGCAGAGCATCACGGCAGCAGGAGAAGAAAGCAGAAAACCAAGAGTGAAAAGTGTAAATACTTGTGTGGACTCAGTGGACAAAGCTGAAGTCGGAAAAGATGATGATGAGTACCCTGAATTTTCAAACAAGAATTTAATGAAAGACATTACAGGACACTGTAGATGTTTTTGCTGTGCAGACAGCATGGACCTTACAAGTGAGAAACGCTGAATGTACACAATACTGTCTAGAGAGGGATGACAAACTGTGACTTTATATGCAGAATTACAGTATAAAAAGAGATATTTCTTCAGGAAAAGGAGGACAATGTAATAAAGTATTGGTTTTGGATGCACTGGACCATACCATGACATGACGCAGAGGGGTGTCAAAGGCCAGTGTGATTCCTCAACAACTAATAACTCTAAATTACCATTACTGTCTGCTTAATTAGTCGGATCCAGCTGTGGTCACACACCAATGATCTACAAAGTCTATGAAGGTTGTGCATGTATACTAGGGAGACAGAGAGATACAGTTCTGAACAATCCAGATTGTGTCTATGTGTGCTTGTGCGTTAATTTATGTGTCTGACCTTTTTAGTGATTGCTCAAGAACATAGTCTCAAATCCCATCTGACGAGGTCTAACTCCATCTCTCTCTCTCACCCACACAAGTGTGCGCACACACACACACACACACACACACACACACACACACAAATACACACTCCGACACCAATGGAGAGCTGTCACACTCAACAAAAGCCACCAAACCTCATCTTGACAAGGTCTCGCCCTGATCACCAAAACCCCTCACACACCAATGACATTATTGATCAATCACTCGCTTTCTGATGAAAACAAGGGGGAAAAGAGCAGCATAGTCATTCACTTTTTTGTCCTTTCAGCAGACATTTCCCAGCAGCTATAAGTTCCTCTCTCTCTCTATCTCTATTGCTCTCACCTCTTTCTCTTTCTGGCTGACAGAAAATATAATGCTAGGGCAGCGAAAGTCTTTGATAGCATGTGAGGTGATGTCAGAGGGTAACAGGGCCAACATGCAAGACATCCATCATCCTGAAACTGAGGGTGTGTTTGTTTATATGTATGCCTATGTGTGTGTGTGTGTGTGTGTATGTGTGTAAATGTCAGCCTTTCAGTTTATTGATCAGATGCACAGAGAGAATGTATAACACACACACACACAATCATGTACATGCAATTGCACACATACACCCCAAACCTCTGCAGTAAATATGACGATATGCAACCTGACATTTAGATATGAACTGATCAATGTCTGCAACAAATGGAATAAGCTGCCTTGATATATAAGGTAAACAGTTTGTACAGGGTGTGTGTGGATGGGCTTTTGTGCTTGGGTATGTTCTTTAATTGATTTACTTTTTTTTCTAGTACTGAAGGGGATAGGGAATTTTTTCCATTTACACATTTAGTATGCATGTCCATAACCCATATTGAATATCCATCTACCACCAAGTTACAGAAGGAAACGGGCTATGATCTAGATTTAGTTCACACGCTTGCAATCTGCTTATTCCATACCATAAACACAGTGCATTGTGTTTATGATTCATTTAAAATTCTTTGAACATTAAATGAAGGCATGCTACATTGCCAAGATAAAAACCCATATTCATGGTTAATTGTCTAAGTAAACTTTACAAGGGCTGTATTACATATTCTGTGTATTGTTATAGCTGTTAAGAAATACGTGGGTCTGTATTTGACGAGTTGAGAAACAGTCGGTAAGAGCCATGTGGAGGCAATCACAGACCAGTTTTCTTTCTGAATATTGAGTAAAGCCCCTTTTATTTAGACGAACATTATTAATACCCCCCACACACACACACACACACACACACACACACACACACACATACATAAATGTTCAATAAGCTTCAACCTTGAACTGTTGATAATCAGCCAATCATTGACTCATTTTTGAGCAGCTGACTGCTGGATAACTTTCTGTCTACAATAAAACTTTAAAGATGAACTGAACTGCAAAAATAAAACTTGATAACTTGTTGGTTATGATAATTACAAATAAATTACACTAAAAATTGTAATTAAAAAAATCAATATAGCTGTTTTTTTAAGCAACACAAAAATTGCATTTGTTAGTGTTAGAACGCTGACAATATCGATGACGTCACTGGCATGGTAGGACCTGCGAAGGCTTATAGGCAACGGCTGCAGCATATTATATACACACGAAAAGGAGTCATTTTAATGGCACGGGTTACGTATTTGAGCCTGTGAGGGACATGCCTGTAGTGTCTGACTACCACCACATGGAGGACGATCAGTTTCAGGCTCCACCTTCAGTACAGGACCGTTTGGGGGGGAGTGACAGTGACCGGTGTTCCGGTTTAACGAGAGTCCATGTTAACTGGCGACCGTCAGCCAAAAGCGTCTGTTGTTGTCGTGGTGACGACAGCTGTTGAAAAACGGGAAGAGACTACGTAGCTGTCCGCGTGAATGCCTTTTTGTTAAGTTGTCATTAAAATGTAAAACATAACGACGTGTACATTAGGCTACCTCTCTGATTTGTCTTTGGAGTCTAGTCTGAGGAAACTTGTCCGTCGCGTTTGGAACGCGGCTTGCTGTTAAGGACAACAGAAACACAGCGTTGCTCTTCCTGTTAATGTCTAACGCTAGAATACGTTTTATTGAATACACCTATTCGTCTTCAGAGCCTGTTTAAGTAAACACATGTCACGTAGAAAAGTATTTAACCCTTTTAAAAGTAGAAAAAATGAATGTAACAACTTGGATTCGAACTCGTAGCTGCCTTTGTGAGAAAATACGTCTCAGCGGTTTAACGCAGCGCGCCATAGCATCGCGGCTGGGCATGGCTTCATATCAACTCAAATCTCACACAGCGTTTCTTAAAATGAAGAGGCAGCCCGATCAACTTGTGACCACACAACACTGCGTGCAAATAACTCACAAGTTGCTCTTGCTCAGAAATTGTCTTTATTTTGTTTGATTCCCACAAAATACACGCCTTATGTTTGTCAATTGTAAGCACGTTCAAATCAACCTGAAACTCAAATGTCCATCTCTGACAAAACAAATAATAAGTCTCAGCTATCTCATCATATCTTTAAAACAGGCAGTCAGATCCAGTTGTGACCACTGCATGTAGCCTAAGCTACTATAATTAATATACATTATATAGGCTATTTGTGTTAGTAGCTTCAACCTTGAGGTTATAGGCTACCTAACCCACTCCTTCCAGTTCTCAGCTGCAAATGACTGAAATGAACTACAAAAAAACTTTGAAATTCAAAACCCTTATTCCACTTACTGCCTTTAAAGTACGGCTGCCTGCGCTCCTGTCCGATGACTGTACATGTTAACTGTTCTGCATCTGTACTGTACTATTCATCCTGCACACACCTGTATGTGAAATCATGTTTATTTATTTGTTTTGTCAGAGATGGACATATGAGTTTCAGGTTGATTTGAACGTGCTTACCATTGATAAACATACAAGGCGTGTATTTTGTGGGAATCAAACAAAATAAAGACAATTTCTGAGCAAGAGCAACTTGTGAGTTATTTGCACGCAGTGTTGTGTGGTCACAAGTTGATCGGGCTGCCTCTTCATTTTAAGAAACGCTGTGTGACGTTTGAGTTGATATGAAGCCATGCCCAGCAGGTTTTGATACGATGCTATGGCGAACTGCGTTAGACCGCTGAGACTTCTATGTTTTCTCACAAAGGCAGCTACGAGTTCGAATCCAAGTTGTTACATTCATTTTTTCTACTTTTAAAAGGGCTAAATACATTTCTAACGTTACCTCAACCCTCGTAACGTTATGCGTTATGCCACGCGCATACGATGATGTTACAGTAACGTTAGCTAATGCTAGCGGTTAACGTTATCCTCTCAAGAATTAGCTAGGGCTGCAACAACTTACGTTAACGATAAGATATAGAAATAGTTGCCAACGAATTTAGTCATCGATTAGTTTTATTATTATGATATAAATAGGTGTAGCCTATTCAATAAAACGTATTCTAGCGTTAGACATTAACAGGAAGAGCAACGCTGTGTTTCTGTTGTCCTTAACAGCAAGCCGCGTTCCAAACGCGACGGACAAGTTTCCTCAGACTAGACTCCAAAGACAAATCAGAGAGGTAGCCTAATGTACACGTCGTTATGTTTTACATTTTAATGACAACTTAACAAAAAGGCATTCACGCGGACAGCTACGTAGTCTCTTCCCGTTTTTCAACAGCTGTCGTCACCACGACAACAACAGACGCTTTTGGCTGACGGTCGCCAGTTAACATGGACTCTCGTTAAACCGGAACACCGGTGTGTGTGTGTGTGTGTGTGTGTGTGGGCGCAGCTTACTGTCATGCACTCTCATTTATTGTATCCAAGCACATTATGCATTTTAGGAAATATACTGCTTATATAGCGTTTGCATTTAGAGAAAACATAAAAAACATGGTTTAGGTCCTGTTCGTTTAAGAAAAAAGAGGCAGATAAATGGAAAATGTAATTGGACAAATTAATCCAATGGGATCGCCTGTTAGCTGCACATAGGAGAGTTACCCCAGTTTGACCATAGATGCACGGAGGATTCACGAGTTTTGCCGTTTACTTTACTTTAGGCAGGTGCAGAGTTGGCGGATTTTTACTATGGAACTAGCAGCTGTTTCTGCATCAACAATGTGCCCTGAGAAGGGGAGCATCAGCTAGCTTCAGGGTGAGTAGAGGGACGTTGGATTCTGTGGTTCAGTTAGCGGCTAGTAAACGTATTATTATCGATCTGTGATATCGTCGGAGTCTTGGTTTATTTATAAAGTCTATGGTCGGAGTGGTAGCTTGGGGAGTAGCTACCTCTATGTCCTCTGATAGTATGCTGACAACAGGTAAACATAGCTACCTCTCTGTGCTCTGCCTGCCGTGAGCGTTTCAGCGCCCTGTCTGCGGCAGGCAGCATCGGTGGTATTACTTGCTGGTGGTTATCGGTCTGCCCTGCACTGGAGCCTGCAGGCCTCAGGTTTCAGTCTGTTGGATTTAACCTCACCAGTGACGCTGTTGTATCAGAAGCACAGCTCTCCAAATAGTCTGTCGCTAAAAAATGCTACAGACTCAAAATCCACGGGCTGTCGGAGGGCTAGCCCGTTTTAAGGCAGCTAGCTGCTAGCCATGAGTTAAGGACTGTTTTTTTCCTTGTCAAAGGTAGCCTGTGGAAATGTGTCGTAACCCCAGCTGCCTAAGCCCTATATAGTTCCTTACTGCAGCCCCCCCCCCCGACTTCTTTCTTTCCGTTTCCCCAGCCATATGTCCGCTAGCCTCCGACTCTTTGTATGTTGTTCCTATGGCTGCGCTGCTAGTGCTAGCCACGGAGTAGCTTACCATGCCAGTGACGTAGTAGATTGTGGAATTCCAACATGGCGGCGCCCATGTAACAAAAACAACACTTTCAACTTGCCATTTTGTCCCTTTTAACAAATTCACCCATTTTAATAAGTGTACCAGTGAAAAGAAATAAAATACATCTGTTATATCACCATTATTCAAATTCCAGTTCAGTTCATCTTTAAGGTTTGCAGGCCTTGCATAAGTAAATGTTAACCAGAATAACAGAATACAATACAAAGACTATGTTTGAAAATGCAATTCATATTATCCATTATCATCCCCAACTTTCCTGTTAAGACTTTTCCATAAATATCTTGCACTAATACTTCACAAAAAGCTACTGGGGTAACAATATTAAAATATTTAATAGGACTCTGAACACTTAAGATATTTTACGCATACAAGACTGGGCTAGCAATTCCCAGTAATGTTGTTTACTCATCTTGAGGCAATATCAATATAACATAAGCCATAAGAACAGACATTCATCTTTAGAGTAAAGGCTTTTATTGACTTTGTAAAAATATGTATGACAACAGCAGCAACAAAAAGCTACCCAGCATTAGCTCAGTGGCCAAACTTAAGATAGGTCATGTCAGTGCAGAGAAAAACAGGGCAAAAGAGAGCAGAACCCAGGCGTATTAAAAGATTAACCCGTGCCCTAAAATGTCAGAAACTATACCAACGGAAATTGCCTATGGCAAGGTCAGATGAGTGGACTAAAAGGTTGGCTGTGGATGTGTTTCTTTGTGTTTGAGAGTATGATAGCAAGACAGATGGAGATGGATGGATAGAAAGGCAGAGGAAAAGAAAGCTTTACCTTTGTGTGTTCATACGTGTGTGTCTGTAATGGAAAATAAGAATGAGTGTGTGCTCACAGTATGTGCGTGTGTGTGTGTGTGTGTGTTGACGGACCAAGCTGCTGAAGTGTTCCTATAAGTCAACTCTGCTTCTCCAGATTGACTAATATTTGACCCAATATAAAAATGATTCCTCAACTTCTTTTCATTCGTCTGCAGTCAGTCTACCTGTCCATCTATCACTCCCTCTCTGACTGCACTATATAAAAAGTACAACACAGGTCAAATGGGATATGACACCAGATATGGGGGACATCTTCACAAGTGTCAATCATACAAAAAGGCACACACATACTGCCCATGAATACAGGAGACTAAACAGTACACGCTCTGTCTGAAGTACAAGCGTTTGCATTGTACTGCATATATACACACAGAGAGGTTTTATCAGCCATGATCATGATAAATTGTTTTTATTGAGGAGGCAGACCAAGCAGGATCAGGCAATTTACAAAAGAAAGTGGGCAGACATAAAACAGATCATGTTTAAACCATCGCAAAACCAATTATACATAATTTAACACATAATTGATGAGTCTTTACAGCAGACTGTATTTATTCAGCCATTTACCAATGTGAAAGTCATGTTTAAAATATCAATAGAAGAACAGAGCAATATCTCAGCATCACAAGCAAAGCACACTGCAATCTCAACATATATAATAACAAAACAATAAATACATTATCCTTCAGTATTCACTTGCTCAGGGTTCAGTAACATGTTTATCTCTTACATAATCCTCCCGGGCCCCTAATTTTGCCTTGGGGCCCGGGAATGCCCAGTACGTTACATTTGTTTTGCATAAGTGGTCACTGTAAGTTACAGGGTTACAATAGGAGGTTAAGCAGAGAAACGAGTCATATTAGTATGTCAGGATGAAGGGTTGGTGTTTGAGTGAGCAATGAAGGGAGTAACCAGCTGTATATAGTGGAGAGTAGCAGCTGTTATGGCCCTCAATTACACATCTGATCCGGCCTCCAGGGGTTGAAGCATATGCTAATTTTGTCCGCCAGAGGAGTTGACCCCACTCATGTTTTACAGGTAACTCTGGGGGCTGATGGTGGCTGGACATGATTCAGGTCATTCTAAATCACTTCAATTCATTTCATTTTAATTGAGAAAAAAGACTCTAAATGTTGTAAAACCATTTAAATCGACTTTAGAAATACTGTAAGGGAATGCTGTGGAATTGATTTACTAATTATAGTACATATTTAATTAATTCAGTTCAAATGAATTTACCCCTAGATGTTGCTTTATTGTTAAGATAGTATTTGATATTTCTGAGATAAATGTGCCTTTTTCTGCTTTGATAAGAGTTAATAGCCTTTATGGCATCACTTTTGCTTTACTGAAATTAAGAAGCCATTTCACAGAAAATTAACGTTTTCATCTCAACACACTTTCTTTTTTTTTGTACTTTCAATGAATGAATTCTGTGTTGCATCATAATGGAGTAACTTTAAATATTAAAGTGGACACAAATTGGATCAAAATAACTAGATGTACACCAAAACAGAACACTTATGACACTGACATTTTAATCTAGAGTGCATGGTAAGTGTCTGGTGTGTGGGCCCTGTGAGAAGAAGACTATTTAACCCCGAGCCTGACCCTATTACAGAGACGAGAGAGAAGGAGATAACATGACAGTCTGCAAGTGGGCAAACATGTGTTCAAGGGTATTATTTGTATGTTTGTGCAGCTGAGAGAAAAACAGACAACTGAATCCTACAAAAAAAGAGAATTCCATAGTGTAATTACACCACAGTCTGAGGAGAACATAACAGTAAATGATTGGAACAGGAGAAAAGAAACAATGAACAAAGAACAGTAGCAAGAACAGAATAAGAAAGAGGTGAGATGAACGTTTAAACCATAAGGCAGCAGTAAACATGCCATCTGTCTAAGATGTATGCCCTTCCTTCTGGGCCAAACAGTAACAAATGTGCCACCAACTTTTGCTGTGCAATTGCATCCCTCCTCATGGATCAATTGGTATGCTGAAGAGTGTGGTGAAATGCAGCACCACTGCAAGTTAGGTTAAAATGCAGTCCAATCTGTCTCAGATATTCAACATGACAAACGGACTAATCAATAACGAGCAAAATGAATGGGTAAGTTTTACTCACAGCAAAAACACCAATGCAGTTAACACACCACTCAAACAACTACACCAGTGCCTGTGATCCCTCACCTGTGCACACAATAAATACACAAACCTATACAAGCATCCCACACACAGCAGAGGGTCTCCAAGGGTCACAGCGTCTGGAAATTAGACTCTGATTGTGCATGTATTTTCCTGACACAGCATAGCAGAGAGATGTCAATTCTCATCAAGACACAGCCTTCGGTTCCTGCTGCAGTCAAGGAGACTCAAGGGGATTATACAGGATGTTAGGTTGCAACATTGTTGCAATTTTCACATGGTTCGGTTTGCGTTCAGACTGCACTTTGTCAAGCGTTACAAAACACGGTTAAACGGTTGCTAGTCAATTGGATAGAAGATCCAATTGGGACTTGCTGACACATCTGATCACAGAAATAAGGAAGCCACACCCAAGTTATAACGTTTTGGGTTTTCTGGTTTTGCGGGCCCTGATGAGAGAGATAATGCGTTGTCACACAGACGAAGAGCGATGTGTGGTCATAATAGGTTATGGAATTAATCATAATCTCTTGAATCATATATAAGTTAATAAATTGGGTGCAAGTTTGAAATTGCAGGAAAATAAATGTACCGTTTTTTGGTTCACTTCCTACATTTGGGTCGGATTGCAATCTCATCTAAAGTGAACCGAACTCTAGCGCACTTGGAAGCCAACCAGCGTTCAAATACAATTTGGAAAAAAGATTTCACCCCACCACAAATGAACTGGAGTATCACTGAAACAAAGGTTTGGTTAAAACAGACTAGACTGCACAAAGCAACCTAAGACAGCAAAGCAAAGCACGGTGCCTGGTGTAGAAATCCCACACTTTGTCCCTACTCCAACCTCCTTCCTAAAAACATTTTGCTGGTATAACTTTGTTGTGCAGCTAGCTAAGCTACTTTCTCCCTTGAGTAGCAACCACAAGAGGTTTCTACTCAACATATAACATAATACAGTGTAAAGGCTCTTTTCACCACTTTGTTCGAGAATAGCGATCTTGCAAATCTCTTGCAAAGTGCTTGTGACTGAATACACTTTAAGTAAATTACAGTTGTTACATAAAGCCACATTCTGTCAGAATCTATGAATTTACAGGATATGGTGCATGAGTCATGACGAATGGTTTGATTATACAGGACAAATTCAATTTATAGAATAAAGAGTATACATACTGTACATACATGCAATATAAGAAATTATAGTAATTACAAGAAAATACCTATGAATTACACAGACGACATCAAGAGCTCAACTTATTTCCTTGAATGTTTTTCAATGTTCAGATATCTGTAACTATATATAAAAATGCATTCCACAAGAATAAAGATGTCAGATGCTACAATAGTGTTTGTGACCATTCAGCCATACGCAGTAAGAGGCTTTAGGAAAAGAAAGCGTTCTGCTTTATTATCAGCTGTTAGCAAGGTGCTGTACTTACAGCTACTCTGTAGCTTCTACTGAAACAAGCCATGCTTTTATCTGTTTCTGCGCCTTATCGCCAAGTCTCCCAGCTATGATCATCTCCCAATTTGTCCTTTACTGCACTCTGTCTCTGCCTGCATTTTATCTCACATAAACTGCCCCTTTAAATGTCTAATTAAATTATGCTTTATCTCTCTATGTCTATGATTCTCCCTTCTTTTTCATCCTTTCTGCTATCTTCCTCTTTTCCACAAATCCAATTGCATATCTATTACATCTTCAATAGCATAAATCCCATCACAGCCCTACAGGTTCCATCATCGAAGCAGGGGACGAATAGGAAGTAAAAGAACTAAAGGAAGGGTGGAGGGAATTCCTTTATTATGTCCATCCCACATATTCTATTGTTTCTCTCTAAACAACACAGTCTCATCTCTGTTACCTAGCTCATGAAGAATGTATAGTTTTGTTGCGTTTGTAGGTGTGAGTCATCTTTAGAAATACTGATCTGTGGCCTGGATTGAAACCCACACAATGTTGAATTTAAACAGTTACGCAAGAGTTTGTGTGTGTGTGTGTGTGTGTGTGTGCAAGAGGCTGAAGGGAAATAAATTAATAAAGTCAAGATAAGCTGATAGAAATGGAAACATGGTGATGAAAGAGTAGGGCTCTAAAGGATGCTAGTAGAGCATAGAGTGCATGTAAAGAGTGTAGGTGAGGGAAAGGGTGCGTGTGTGTGTGTGTTGGAGCATTTGTGAGTGTTTGAGTATGCAGCAGGGAAACGGAGTGGAGAGAGAAAGAGACAACTGATAAGCACATTGGCAAACTGAAAAAAGGGTAATGACAAGCTCACACAAAAAACACCCATGCACGCAGACACACACACACACACACACACACACACACACACTGTATAATCTCTAAAGTACTTACTGGCATCCCCATTAGTGGCTGAACTAGCGGCAGTCAATAGCGCTCACCTTTGGTGCTCCTTAAAACACACACATACAAACAAACAGCCAACCTTTCAGTCCTTCAGCAGTAATGCTCTATAATCATTGTGCTCCCAGCTCCATGTGCACAGCTATAACCTTAATGTCATCGCACACACACACACACACACACACACAAACTGACACACACACACACGTCCTGTTGGTCGTTGAGATAAGAACATAGTGCCATCTCTGTCTTGTGATAAAGTTCAAGGAGAGGGCTAAAGCCGAGCCCTTGAAGTCCCCTTCACCTAGACTGGAAAATGGAAGGCAGAACATGCTACTGCATCTCTACCTCTTTCTCTCTCTCGGTGTCTTTTTTTGCGTGAATGCATTTATTCATGTACTTTTTGGTTTGGTCACAATCATGTTCCATGTTCCAGTCCATAGGGAGTTGGGGTGCAAACCGGAGGGTCGCAGATTCAATCCCCTCACGGACCAAAGTATGGTGGTGGATTGGTAGCTGGGGAGGGGCCAGTTCACCTTGAGCAAGGTACTGAACCCCAACTGCTCGGGGCGCTTTTCCATTCTCCCCCCACACTCTGACACATCTTCATTAGTGCATGTATAGGTACTGAGCATGTGTTTGTAATTCAGGCCGTGTGTAATGTGTGTAATAACAACAGAGTGAAAACATTGTAATTTCCCCTTGTGGGATTAATAAGGTACACATTATTATTATTATTATTGTTATGGCTGATAATGGCCCGACCAAACAGATGTGGGTTAGCTGGGAAAGACACTAAATGCAGAATTAGCATTTGGATCTCCGGCTCCATTAGTCAACATGTCAAGACATGTTGTCTTTGGCAAGTACTAAAACCCCAATTGCTCCTGATGGGTAGGTTGGTGCCTTGCATTGTAATGAATGAATGTGTAAATGGGTAAATTAGAAGCAGGTGGTAGTGTGGAAGCATCTGGGATGTCTCTTTAAACAAAAAGTAGTGTATTACAAAAAAAGACTTATGGCTGTTACCCTCTGGTTTGGAGTCTAATATCCAATGTAAACTGTGGGTATGGGTAAGTGGGGGTATTCTACATATCCACACTTCTATTCCATCAGATGCACTGTGTTCTGACTGTGTTCCTTCCTCTGTAATAGGAGAAAACATACTTTGAGTGTTTGCATTTCTTTTATTATTACAATCTTCTTGGGTGGCGCTAAGTTCCGGACGCAGTGATGGTAACTCTGCAAAATGCTCTCAGAAAGGAAATGTCTTAGTGAAACATTAACATCCTGCAAAAGGGAACGCCACATTCAATATTAAATGACAGGCGGCTGTGGCTCAGTAGAGTGGTCGCCTGCCAATTGGAAGGTTGGTGGGTCGATCCCTGGCCCTGCAGTCCCATGTCAAAGTGTCCTTGGACACTGAACCCGGATTGGTGTGTAAATGTGTGTGAGTGTTTATTTGATGAGGTGGCACCTTGTACAGCAGCCTTGGCCACGGTGTATGAATACCTGTGAATGGTGAATGGTTCCTGTACTACGTAAAAGGGCTTTGAGTAGTCGTTGAGACTAAAAAAGCGCTATATAAGAACATTAATTATTTTTTTTTAATTACATATTTAAATTAGCTGGATACATAGCCTACTGTAGTAAACATCATTTTCTCTTACCAGTGTATCACGGTGTGCACCTAGTCCATAGCATCCTCTCCAATGGGTCCTAAAAGATTAGGACCCATTGGAGATTACCTCGAAAGAACCAAGCTGACCTGCCTTGTTGCACCATCATTATATTCTTCAAAACATGCCACTTCAGCGTCAAGCTTGCTAGCTTAAAGTTTGTGGTTGTTTCCCCGTAGCAACTGGAGAACGGCAACACACAGAGAGCGGAAGGTACAGTAAGGCACATCTGGCGCCTAAGCCATGCACGGGATGTCAGACAATTATGCTGGAAATGTACATCCTTCGATCCAGACTACGTCTTCTGCCTTGCATCATACCTCACCGGGAGAGTTTCAGAAGCAGACTGTTTTGCCTGCCCTACTTGCAGATTTGGTTATTTTTGTCATTTTTCCTGGATATGTCTGCTTTCTTAATTTTTAAAAACACCCTCATTCTTCTGACTGGCAGGGAACATGACAAAGCCCACATTTATCGTGGAGTGACACAGAGAATATATTCATACATATGTAAACATTTGTTCCTGGTGCTGTCAGATGGAACAGTAAAGTTAGTCCATCATTTCCCTGTACATCATGTAAGTCATGAAAAATCCGCAAACTGTGATTGGTCTGGGTCTAACGGTTAGTCTGCTATGTCTCTCAGACTAAGTAAACAAAATAATTTGTTCCCTAGGGCGTTCCCTATATATATATATATGCTGTTTGATTCAGAGAAGTTTGATTGATGACATGTTTGAAATGGATTTAAATTAACATTCTTGGCAAGTATAAAAAAATCATCATGCCATCATGGTTGCTACATAACTGCGTGCGAGAAGCTGATATATGACTAACACAAATAAAACATTTGATTTGTGTTATCAACAATGTTGTTTCGGCTAACCAGTTTCTATACAAATTGGTGTGTGTGCTTTTAGGGAACTATTAATGTTAGCGCTTTAATGGCGAGTGTACAGCATTTGTGTGTTTGATGACAATCTAAATGCCACTTTTTTCAAAAAGATAGAATCCGTCAAATATCAAGATGCTTCACATTACTTTGGAAGACAGATTTGCTTCGGTGAGTGTGTTCACATTCTTTCATTGATTCTTCTTTGTTATTTACGGCAGAGTATCCTTCTGCTTCCTCCCATCATCATTTCTTTTAACCTTTACTTTTCATTTGCTCTTCACATGTTCAACCTTCACGTTCTTTCATCCATTTATGTCTCTTTATCCCTCCTTCCTTTCTACCTTGCCCTTCTAAATCATTTTCCACTGACCTCTGCCTAGGAAGAAGTACACATTTCAAAACCATAAAGGTCTCCGCCATGCATGTGAGTATTAATTGGAAATAAACGCAAAAGCCCTTAGCAATCTGATTGTAGCTGATAGAAAGTCCATTAGTTTCTGAACTTTTGTAAAGTCAAGTCACCACATTTATCAATAGAAAAGCATTTCAAACCACTCTAATCTTTGTTAATCCCTACCCCTCTTTGCATCCCACCTGACCCTTGTCTTTTTACCTACCTCAGTTGAACCCTCAACTTCTTCCTGTATCTGCCTACTTTCCAGTGTCAGCCATCTTTTTTCACATCACTTTATTCTTTCATCTTCTCTCTTCTTAAAATTAACCTCAGTAATTTCTGTCCACTGTCTGTCATTCCATCATAGACTCCTCCCTTCCATTTTAGAACCCTATCCTACATGTCCCATAATAGCATACAGTAGTTCAACATGTGTTCCTCATGCTCAATTAACAAAGCAAAGACGTCACAGGAATGACGCACAATCTTTGTGTGAAACGCCAACATAAACAAAGTCTTTAAGTCAAGGAATTCAATTAGATTACCCACAAGTCATCATTTTAATCCCTGTCATTTTCTACCCTTTAATTTACTCTGACAATGCCTGACCCACCCAGTGCCCTCCATAGCGTGTTAATGTGGGAACGGTTCAGCAAAAGTTTACTCTCTGTCAGTAAGCAAAAGCGGAAGCACAGAGAAAGACACAAAGGATGAGAGGATGTGGAATATTGAATTGACCACACTGAATCAGGGTTGAATATTTCCATGTTAGAATATCTCCAATTTCCCTTCAGTTTAAAAAGACATTGATATTTAGTTGAAGAGTCCTGAAATACAGTAATTGTCTATGTATGAGTACTGAGCATAATAAGCAGTTCTACATTAAAGTTATTAAATCACCACTACCAGAAGGATACAAGACGAGTATATGAGAAAACAGAAAAAAAAGTTCACATTCGTAGAAAATGGTAAAATAAAATTAGATAATACTGTTAAATCAATTTGTCTCATATATCCCAGACTGCAAGCTAAAATGTCTCTTTTTTATTTTTAATATAACCAAATACTATGTAATATAATATATTGTGTGTTGTAGAAAACGTTATCCTTTTTTGACAGTCATTGACAGCCTACATTGTCTCTCACAAGCATTTATTTCATGGCCCTTGTGATCAAAATTAATCAGAGGTAATTCATTATAAATTGTGGAAAATTCATGCACAGGGTGTTGATGAGAAAATACATATTCATCAATGGCAGTGGAGCATGGCAGACCACACCATCTGATTTAAGGCTCCATTAGCAGTAGAAGCCTGCTAATCCCGACCCCTCAGGGATGATTGTAGGGAATGAATCAAAATTTATTTTAAAAGTTGATCAGATCTGTACGGAAGTTTCCCATTGCCAAGAAAATTGCTCGGCACAAGACTGATTTGACACATAAGACAGCGTAGTTTTGATTGGTGCTTCTTCACAATACCTTGTGGGCGGTGATGCAAAGTTAATTTGAAAATTCTAGCCAAGTCTTGCAAGAACATGCAGCACTTTAACAGGGTGCTCATGTTTCATAGTATACGGTGGGTAATAGTAACATAATGGAACAAGAATGACTTGAAAGAGAAAAATGTGTGTTTAGACAAGATGTGTGGTGATGATTTATTTAATTTGAAAAATTTGTATTATTTAACATGACTGAGGTGCTCCTTTTTCCAAAACTTCTTGTTTGATCAAACTCTAGATTTTACAGTAACATGTAGATTACACATGTGTGTACATCAAAGAAAGGAGACAGCCAATCACAGGACACCCACACTCACGCAAACACATTCAGGATGCCAATTTAAGTTGACACTCATATATTAACAATATATAATTATTGAATTAGTGAACCTGTCTTGTACTGTTGAGCACATGGGATGTAATTCTCACCATATATAATCTCTATAAACAGATATCTGCATATGAATGCAGAATCTGTAGCCATAGGCGGCACCAGGGAGGGGCTTGGGGTTGCTCTAGCTTCCCCTAGAATTCCAATAGCACCCCCCTCAGCACCCCCAAGACATTGCTGTGATGTAAAAGACAAATATTTTCATTAATGTGTTAATTTATATTTGAAAAACGAATAAATGCATTAATAAAACAAACTGATTATTTTCAGAACAAAAACGTGGAGCAAACACAGCTGATACAATTCGGCCAATGGGTGCAGCACACATTAAACTTTTCACTGTACTTCAGCAGTAACATATTTACACAAAGAAGAAGAGTGCAATATTTGGTAGCCGTTAGGATTAGCGAAGTGAGTGTAACTTTAGTAATGGATCGTTTTTTTACTACATAAACGTCAATGTGTGGAGACTTTATCAAAAAACCTGTAAATGAGACTGAGACATATGGCAAACCTTTCACCAACCAGGATGGAGCCGCCGGAGGAAGCTAACCTAACCGTGATTTCTGCTGAGGATGTCTAACGTTCCACTGCTGTGAATGACATTAGACCAGGGGATCACACAGCAAGGCCACAGTGGGTGAGGATTCATCGATAGGGGTCCACGCAAGAACTTCACTCTTATCTCTGTCTCGTAGCAGAACATTCCAGTGAAAATATGTTTTACAGAAGTGAATAAATGGATCAACGGATCCATCCACACAGGACATCGGTTCATTGATAGCCCTAAAACGTGTTTGAAACCGGTTCAGTGGCTTATTTAGCTATATTAAGACACTACAGATATGAAAAAACGTTACATTATTGTTACCATGTGTGCAAGTATGAATAATGTGTGAGGATGTGTATGTTTTTCTGTGTTGTGTGTAGTTGGGTGTGTGTGGTGTATTTGGCCTGCTGCATTACTTTTCTGCAAATATAAGTTACTGTATGAAAGCTGAAGTCATGATTGGGTAACCCTTGTTGGCTGGTATTTGAAATATGTTCGGTGTGCTAATCAGAGTTTTATGGTGCTGTTGTATTGGCAATGAAAAACATCAATCTCTCTCTCCCCTCTCGATCGTTCTCTTAGTAAACCGCTGGGGAGGTGGGAGAGTAGCTACACGCTTGTGTTTAGGCTATGTGTGTCAAGGGAAACTCTAAATTCCAGATGACCAACACTGAAACGTCGAGCAACCCCATAGCACCAGCAAAAGGAAATCTCTGGCGCCGCCACTGTCTGTAGCAGTGGTGATTCTAGACCATTTCAAAAGGAGGGGCCAGGTTGGGGTCCATGCGATTTTAGGGGTACCGAATATATTAAGCACAAGTGTTACGTACCACCGACGCTCCTTAGGTTAACGATCCACATACAGTGGGTACGGAAAGTATTCAGACCCCTTTAAATTTTTCACTCTTTGTTTCATTGCAGCCTTTTTCCAAAAATCAAAAAAGTTCATTTTATTTCTCAGTAATGTACACTCAGCAACCCATCTTGACAGAAAAAAACAGAAATTTAGAAATTTTTGCATATTTATTAAAAAACAAAAACTGAAATATCACATGGTCATAAGTATTCAGACCCTTTGTTCAGTATTTAGTAGAAGCACCCTTTTGATCTAATACAGCCATGAGTCGTTTGGGAAAGATGCAACAAGTTTCTCACATCTGGATTTGGGTATCCTCTGCCATTCCTCCTTGCAGATCCTCTCCAGTTCTGTCAGGTTGGATGGTAAACGTTGGTGGACAGTCATTTTCAGGTCTCTCCAGAGATGCTCAATTGGGTTTAAGTCAGGGCTCTGGCTGGGCCATTCAAGAACAGCCACAGAGTTGTTGTGAAGCCACTCCTTCGTTATTTTAGCGGTGTGCTTAGGGTCATTGTCTTGTTGGAAGGTAAACCTTCGCCCAGTCTGAGGTCCAGAGCACTTGAAAAGGTTTTCGTCCAGGATATCCCTGTACTTGGCCGCATTCATCTTTCCCTCGATTGCAACCAGTCGTCCTGTCCCTGCAGCTGAAAAACACCCCCACAGCATGATGCTGCCACCACCATGCTTCACTGTTGAGACTGTATTGGACAGGTGATGAGCAGTGCCTGGTTTTCTCCACACATACCGCTTAGAATTAAGGCCAAAAAAGTTCTATCTTGGTCTCATCAGACCAGAGGATTTTATTTATCACCATCTTGGAGTCCTTCAGGTGTTTTTTAGCAAACCCATGCGGGCTTTCATGTGTCTTGCACTGAGGAGAGGCTTCCTTCGGGCCACTCTGCCATAAAGCCCCGACTGGTGGATTGCTGCAGTGATGGTTGACTTACTACAACTTTCTCCCATCTCCCGACTGCATCTCTGGAGCTTAGCCACAGTGACCATTGGGTTCTTCTTTGCCTCTCTCACCAAGGCTCTTCTCCCCGATAGCTCAGTTTGGCCGGACGGCCAGCTCTAGGAAGGGTTCTGGTCGTCCCAAACGCCTTCCATTTGAGGATTATGGAGGCCACTGTGCTCTTAGGAACCTTAAGTGCAGCAGAAATTTTTTGTAACCTTGACCAGATCTGTGCCTTGCCACAATTCTGTCTCTGAGCTCTTCAGGCAGTTCCTTTGACCTCATGATTGTCATTTGCTCTGACATGCACTGTGAGCTGTAAGGTCTTATATAGACAGGTGTGTGGCTTTCCTAATCAAGTCCAATCAGTATAATCAAACACAGCTGGACTCCAATGAAGGTGTAGAACCATCTCAAGGATGATCAGAAGAAATAGACAGCACCTGAGTTACATATGAGGGTCACGGCAAAGGGTCTGAATACATATGACCATGTGATATTTCAGTTTTTGTTTTTTAATAAATATGCAAAAATTTCTAAATTTCTGTTTTTTTCTGTCAAGAGGGGTTGCTGAGTGTACATTACTGAGAAATAAAATGAACTTTTTTGATTTTTGGAAAAAGGCTGCAATGAAACAAAGAGTGAAAAATTTAAAGGGGTCTGAATACTTTCCGTACCCACTGTATAACAACAAACACAACAATACTCATTCAGTGTTAAACCTACATTTGATGTTTTACTGCATATTCAACATTATTATTTGGGGATAAATGTGGGGTTAAAAATGTATGACAATATTTATTTAATATTAAGGCGGCACGGAAGATGTCTTGGCCCAGATATCTGCTAGCTACATTGGATGCCCCAAAATATTAGACTTTGACCCCAGAGGCTAAATCATCGTCAGACTGGGTTCCAACATTGCACCGCCCCCAAAAATGTAGTAATAATATAGCATGGTGAAGGGGCCTGTGGTTGTTTTCTGTACTTAGTGATCAATCGCCTGTACAATGCCGATAAACAGTATGAGCAGGCAATACTTATCTGTGCTGTCTTCATTACTTATAAACATCAAATCTTTATTGTCTTTGGAACAGCTGTTTCATATACTCATCGATAAATATAAAAATGTCAGGCCTCCTTCAAATCCAACACATTTAATTCTGCCAACTAGTGTTAAATGTTTATACACTGGCATTTGTAGCTCTAATTAGCTCTGGTGGTTACTCTTTTAGAGAAAGTACCCTAAGGTCTAGGCAGACAGGAACTCTCCAAAGACTTCCATAGCTTTTCCATGACTTCAACTTGACGTTGATTGCATTATAATCAGTATATCCTAGAGTTGTGTTTGAAATAATAATAATTAACAACAAAAAAAAAATAAAGAGAAGAAGTGCACATTTACAGAGATAGAGAGAGTAGAAAAAAGGACAATCCTGACAACAACTCAGTAACCTTTTTAAAAACCAGCTCCTAGCAGAGCCATCCACCCTGTCTGAAACGACAAAATCCACAGAGTAAAACAACTTCCGAGGTCCTTATGTTTTAAATAACTTGTCTTCAGGCTGTAGAAAAGTTATTGCTGTACCAGGTTTGTATTATAAATCATAAAAAGTCTGAGCCAAGGCAAGAAAACAGCCAGCAGTCTGAGATGTATTGATATGATGTACTTGTATATGTTTTCAGATTTTGTGGAATATGTAGGATGTCTTAGTGTATTTTCTCTGGGTCATATGGAGCTGTCACTGAGTCTCCTCATGTTCTGCTGACTTAATTATAATATGCTCATACATTATATAATATGTGTCCTTCTCAAACTCAATATCAGCTCAATAGTGGAGTATTTTCCGGTTCTTTCAGGCATGAAAGACAGTGGACAGTGATGAGAGCAGGCTTTGCTTCTACAGGCAAAAACTTGCAGTGGATACAAGCCATATTCAGTGAATACATTATTCAACATGTCTTACACAGAGTATTTTCCTTCATGTTTCATTCGCAACATCTGTCATGTCTGGATTAATCTCCAACACGTTTGATGGTCCTTCAAGTTAGAAATATCAGTTAAAGAGAAAATAGTCCCAAATGGCACTTTCTAAAATGTTAACGTTTTCTTCTTTCTTTGCATATACTGTATAATATAAAAAAAATGTCTGTGTGTGTGTGTGTGAGAGAGAGAGAGAGAGAGAGAGAGAGAAAGAAAGAGAAAGTGAGAGAGAACCCTAATTCGGCTTGAGCAAATTTTGACTCTTGTCTAATTTCTATATACTAATACTTTTGCTCATATAATATTAATTCACTCATTATTTCATGCTACTTCTACCAAGAAAATGAATGAATAGTGGTAGGGCTGTAGTCAAGACCACCGTTGTCGAGTCCAAGACAAGTCCAAGACCGGACTCGAGTACCACAGCCCTGAATAGTGGCAAGTAAAAAGCACTGAGTGAAATGCAGATGGACAGAACAATTGTTGTTTTAAAGACACAACATCCTATAAATACCAACAAAAGGTTTTCTTGCAAATGAAAGGATGTGAAAAGGCGGTGCATTCATCAAGTCATATTCTCTTCAGTTTAAGCTCTCTTCAGATCCCACTGTAATAGATACTGGCAATGCAGGAGTCAAAACCATTACTGATAAACTGGTTACAGCTTAAATATAATTCATGGTTAGAATATGAATATGTATGACTTTATACTGATGGATTATGTACTGCACTCTCTGTTTTTCTGCTTGGTGTTTTAGTAATTAAGCATCACAAGCGTATTATAATAATGAGAAAACTTCACAGCTACAATAGTAATGATTTTCATTTTCTTATCCGTCCTTTATGAGCTGAGTAAGTCCAAGAAACTTAGCCATTCATATCTCATGACAAGAAATCTTTGTAATAAGACAATAGTCTCTGGGCAGGAAAGCCATTTTGCTCTTCCAACTACACAAAGTGGGTGGAATAGGGAGATGTATGGGCCAGCAAGGAGCCAGTGGCTATTGCATTCACCCACATGTACTAGACTGAAAAAGGCAGCAGAGCAAGAAAATGTTAAATAATGCAGAAAATTGAATAGGCATTTTGGTTCTGAAAGTATATCCGTGTGCTTGTGTGGTGTAATGCATGGCTGTGCACGGTGGAAGACATTCTACTGAGAATCAAGCAAATGTTGAATTAAATTTCCTGCTGGGCTCACATCACAACAGGGACATAAAAGTCATAAATCACAGGACATCAAGGACAGAGACTCATAATAAAGTCACAATAATGAAGAGATGAGCCAAGAAGCTCATGATAACTTTTATCTTTCATCACGGTTTGGCTCAAAGACACTTTCACATTTACGGTTTTCCATACTCTGTCTTTAAAGGTGCAACTATCAACTGACATACAACACTCTGTTATCAACCTGCTAGTTCAACAGAATTTGACTTCTGAGTTCATCAAGCACACAGACTTTACAGTCCGTCATGCTATTTGACGATTAAAAAGATTTTTATGCTCAACAGTGAACTAATATTTTTTTTTCTTTAACAAAACTATCAACTCCATTATAAGCCCTACATTTAATGCACAATCAACAAATGCAGGCTGTTTTTAAGCTAGACCTTTTCAAAATGACCAAATAAAGAATAACCAGTGACCTGCGGTTCAACAAATTACAGTATATGATTGTTTACCACATTTAGTTCAGTGATGTGGCATGTGGTTATTGTTGGAAGACATAATTGTGGAAAAAAAGTTACCCTCTTAATTTTTTTTCCATCCTCGAATCAATCTTGAAGCCTGACATATCTCTCATCTGTCTTTTTTTCTTCCATCTGCCAAGTTTCGAAAATTTGGAAAAGCTTCCAAATACATCTAACATCAGCGCCTAATGCATCTGGATGGGAGGTACTCTCTGTGACAAATTACCTCACAAATAACTCGGATAGAGAAAAGACAAGGTCTCAGTCATCTCTCTCTGTCTCCACGTCTCTGCCTGCCCGTGTCTGTCTTTGAGTCCTTGTATCTGTCTCTTTCTCCCTTACCCCTCCTCACCATCTTGCCAGGAAGAGAGAGATGCGATCATCAATCTTATCCACCAATCTTTACCATCTCCTGACACTTCATCTCAGAAACCTCTCTCACTTGATGGCTGACTAAATTAGATTAAAAGACTGCTTTGTCAGGGGAGAGAGAGAGAAACCCTCAAAAACTAATTTGGGTTCCAGTCACACACTAAAATGGAGGCTGATACTTCCACATTGTATACTGTGATAGCTGAAGCAATTTTCCACACCTATTGTAGATCAGATCTCATTGAATGAATGAATGAAATGAGGTAAATCATATGTAAAAGGACACAGGTGACCTAACCTAGATCCACCATGTCAGTAAAACTTAGTTAAAGAAAACATTCATTGTCAATTAATTTCAAATCTGCAGTCTGAATTGTGAACTAGAGCTATTGCATGTATGTCTGATACATGTGGTGAGTGCACACTTAATAATATAATTGTAATAAAAGTGATATTCAAAATAAAGAGGAAAAAAAGATACCTGCAGTGAAATATAGCTTTAAAACATTTAAGCTTTATTTTAGCATAGTTTTATCATAACATTTTACCAACTTAGCTGCAATACACACAGTGGCTAAATGAAATAAGGCAGTTTGAAATGTGCTGGAGACAGAGACGTATTCGGAAGTAAATTTCCAGAAGTGCTAGGTACAATGACGCATATTTTTTTTTCTCTTTTGCGCAGATCATGTACCTTACTAATGTAAATGAATAAAAACATGGTTTAATGTACCTAAACAATGATCAATGATTACCAAATTTCTCTCTCATATTGATCCTCATAACCACTGAAAACTGTCAAAAAATCGATCCCAAATTAAATTAATTATTATGGACGTTATCTGAAATTAAGCGTTTCTGCTTCATTAGGTGATATTGTAGGGAAAAAGCTTAACGTGGTTCAATGTTCCTAAACATTGATCACCGGAACCTCTCTCATATTACTCCTCAAAACCACTGACAACTTTAAAAAAGTCCTATTATTATGGATGTTATCTGACAAATGTTTCTGCTTTACACTTTCAGCAAGGCAGCAGAAAGGCTTCATAAGTCATAATGTGAAAAACCTTTACGTGATTTAATGTACCTAAACAACAATCAATCAACTTCTGGTTTGACAGTTTTCAGTGTTTTATGAGGTGCAATATGAGAGAGAAATTTGGTAATCATTGATAATTGTAAACCATGTTAAGCTTTTTCCTCACCATAGGCTCTAATAAAGAAGAAAACAATGTGAGAAAGCCTATAATCGTTGGTTTTAGTTTAGTTATTTTGACAGGTGTTCATGACAAGATATGGCCATGAGAAATTTGGTGATCAGTGGTCGTTGTTTAGGTACATTAAACCACGTTAAGCGTTTTCATGTTAAGTGTTGTAGAATGTCCCGTGTTGGGAACAGAAGCGTGTAGCAGTGCAACAGCTGAGCGGCTGTGTCTGCCCTGTGGGGAAAGAGAGTTTTGAGGATTTATTGGCATCTGTCGCTCAAGAATTACATATGTGTTATGAACTTATTTTTTTAAGTCAACAAAAACATAATTTTTTTCAAAAAGTGACCAAAAGAATTGGAAAAAGAGACAAAAAAATTCCAAAACGATGGAAAAAGCAATAAAAAACTGTTAAAAAAAGTGACAAAAAAATAAGAATAAAATTGACAAAAAAAGAGTTGCAGGTCAAGACAACATAAGGCTTAAGACTGACGCAGTTGCTAATTTCCTGTCCAGCGCCCACGTCGTTTAATTGCAAATGCACATGCACCCATGGGTCTTACAGGGAGGTGTGTTCAGGTGCATTCTTGGCATATTGCTATCTTGCGGCAGCAGAAAGTGATCGCGCCATTGACCAACAAAAACCTGGTCCAAAGTCAGTAATGCAGCATTTCATTGTTATTTTAACACCACATTAGTAAAATGTGCCTAGGTTCGTGCACAGCGCGTGCACATTATGCTTGTTACACACACAAGGAAGCGCAGCAGCACACACACACACATGCAAAAGATTACAAATAAAAATATGACGGTGCAAATCGGGCATCATAATAGTAATGTGCTAAAGTAGAAATGTGCCTGGCTTTTAAAGGGAATGGGAGATGACGCTCTGATTGGTTTATTGCATGTTACGCCCAAAAAACACCTATGAATTAATGAAGAGACTTAGAACAACCCTTTTTTTTGTCGCCATCAAACTAGCAAATGTGGATTTGGACAGGCCCTAAACGGACCTGTGCCATGCGCTTCAGGCCGTGAGCTTAGATTGTTAAAATATTGCCCATAGACTACAAACACACAGCCACAGGAACACGCTTATACAAACATAGTGACACTAACTAACGCACTCACAGACACACAATAACACCCCATATTTCACCCCCTCCCTGTCACGCCTCCAACCAAATTAGATTGGGATTGCTCTTTCTGAGGTCACTTTTAATTAAACTGAGATGAGAACATGACACATGGGATTAAGCCCCATCCTATCAATTCAAATTATAAATTCATAACTAATGCCAGAGCCTATTGCTTTCAACCATGACCTCCATATCGTTTATGTATAAGAGCAAGAGGGACTCCCCTAATTGTCTTCTTCTGAAGACATAAAGTGCAGGACATGAGGGGGTGTATGTGTGTGTGTGTGTGTGTGTGTGTGTGTGTGTGTGTGTGTGTGTGTGTGTGTGTGTGTGTGTGTGTGTGTGTGTGTGTGTGTGTGTGTGTGTGTGTGTGTGTGTGTGTGTGTGTGTGTGTGTGTGTGTGTGTGTGTGTGTGTGGAAAGGGAGTAGTTGCACACACATGTAAGGAAATACATATATGCAATAGTGTTTTATAAACCATTAATACTGACTTGACTAGAAAGAGAGAAAGGGACCAGAGGAGCAGAGAGGAAGAGAAGAATATCTTCCTATCTTTCATGTAAAACAATATAATTGCCGTGCCATGTTCACGGCATCATGAATAATAATTAATTGGACTTGAGAAGACTAGCTACTAATTTTAGCTGATTGGTAGAGACACAGAGAGCTTACTTAAGTCAGATAAAGATCCTCGAGCCTGATATATATATACTGTATATATATATATATATATATATATAGTATACACCCCCCTATGTTAAATTCCCATAGAGGCAGGCAGATTTTTATTATTAAAGGCCAGTTATTTCATGGATCAGGATACTATGCATCTTAATAAAGTTCCCTTGGCCTTTGGGATTAAATTAGCCCCTCATCATCACATACCCTTCCCCATACATAGAGATTCGCAACGGGTACTTTCCATAAAATCATGTCTCAATGCAAATCAGACCAGCTCTTAGGTTAACTGAAATAAAACCAAGCCAATCTCTACGGATGGTGTAGGGTATGTGATGATGTGGGGTTATTTTAATTCCAAAGGCCAAGGGAACTTTATCAGGATGCATAGTATCCTGATCCATGAAATAACTGGCCTTTAATAATAAAACTCTGCCTGCCTCTATGGGAATTTAACATAGGGGGGGTGTATACTTATGCCCCTTGTATTTTAAGGAAGAACATTTATTTATTTACGATAAGTTATTCATTCAGAAAGAAAATTGGTGTCATTAAAAGTTGGATTATTCCTCATTTTTTATTTAAGGCATTAAGATCAATTTCCAAATCATTCTTCTTTTTAGTCAACTTAAGCAGGGGTTCCTATACTATACAGCACTGTATCAAGTATGTTTGCCAGATAAGTTGCAGTGTTAATGCATTCAGTTAAGTAAAGTTTTACCAATAAATCAATTCCAGTCCACTACGAGTCACACTAACCCACATAACTCTTTTTTCTGTATCACTGTATTTAGATCAACAACATGTGCTAACCTCTCATTAGCTAGGGCTTTAAAAGTATTTTTAAGGTAAATATACCTGGTGAGAAAAGCTTGAACTACTGTTACCACTGCTGTTAACCGGAAAGATGGGAGCCAAAACCTTACCTCAGTGATAAAAGCCTTGGCTGTAGCTGGGCTCATGAACAGCACGGCCCTGCGTAGTGTATCCCTGTAGCGATGCAGCTCTTCCACACGCATTGTTCTGAACAGACTTGTGATCATCATGTTGATATTAGATTCCACCTTCTGGAGAGGGACACATCCATTCCCTGCTGAGAGGTCCGGTCCAGGAAATCCTCAATACCACGGATATCTGGAGAAAAAAGATGAAGATAAAGGCGTGACTATAAATTTGGATGTACACATTCCTCTTTAAGAATAATGCAAAACAAAAAGTGGACAGGCAGAAAGATGGACATACACCTGCTCCCACATACAGACATTATGACCAAAACTGATCACCTTACACCAGATTCTCTTCAATAGCTGATTGTTTATCTCTCTGCACGAATAGGTTCAGTATAAATCTCAAATCATGAGCTCTTAAAACATCCTTCCCTTGGGGGAAATATAGGATTTCTGTCTCTGCTATGCTACTGCTGAATTAAAATAATTACCGATTTCAAAACCCTTACAGAAAGTCTTGACAAAATATTAAGAAAAAGATCGGTAACTTTCTTTGACATTAATGGTTGTGTTCCTTAATGACTAAAAACCTTGACCAGTTCACTGAATATATGCAACAGAGCTGAACTAAGAAGCGCAAGAAGGTGAGACCAATGCACAATTAAAGTTCATAAATTTAAATCTCAAAATGGTCAAACAAGTGATGCATTTAAAGAACCTTTTTTTTCTCAATTCAGATTGTTTTCATTCTTCTATGGCTGCTGTAATATTGTAGTTATGAAAAAACTTTAGTTGGCTTTGGTCAATTGAACTTTAGTGAGAGAAGGTCAGGGCTTTGGTTTGTTGAATATACTGTATGTGAATATACATATGTGCAGGGCCTCCAAGTGTTACATTTTTACTGAATACACTATACGTGTATATATTCCTACCAGACACTATGAGAACAAATAATTCATGACAATGGAGTTTACCACTGTAATTATCTCTATTACGGTTTTTTATGATAACAAAACCAAGATCCTGATGCCAGTACTTGTACAACCTGGACTCCTTTATTCTTAATGAGCTACAATGCAGGTCAAGGTAATCCTAATTAAGGCACTTTGGTTGAAAATCACTGCTAATGACGCTGGAGGATGTGTGTGTGTACGCGCAACTGAGTGTGTCGAGTTATGTAAAGCAACTACTAATGATGCATTTGATATGGAAAACTGGTGACACTGCCGTCATTGCCAGTGTCATGACTGAGCAATTAACTGGATTGATTAGACTTGTTAAGGGCCAGAGGGTTGAGTCGATGGTGTGATTGCATCAATGCCAAATTTTGGAGGTTTAATAACGTATTAAGATAAGAGGCAGCATGCAACGGCATTGACTCAGAAATAAATTAATTTGGAAAGAAGACAAAATCCTGTGCACTCAAACAGTATCAAGAATGTTGTGAGAGGTTAAGCAAGGACAGTGGGAGACAGTTTGAAAAGTTTGAGTCAGACATCCTCACATCAAGCTCTTTCTTCCATTAACAACATGGCATCGCGAGGAAGAACATTACAGCTTTTTTTTTAACATCATTTTCTTTCACATTTCCCTTTCCCAAACATGTACACAGCAGCACATACATACAGCTGGGCACCCAATCTGTGTACACGGGAGTTGTACATTTCAATCCGTGCATACGTGTGCATACATGCAGATGTACATGTCTTGCTGTGTTAGCATAACATATAAGTTAATGCTACAAGCTTGATAAAATAATTATTTAAAAATATATTATTTCAGTGTATCAATGTCAACTCTTGTGGATTGTCTAATAATATAATAATATGGGATATGTGTGACATCCTCACAGTAATCTCAGTACATACAGTAGCCATTCATCTGAGTTTCATTTCAAATTATCCACACTGACAATGAAATGTCAGTGTTTTAGTTTACAATACCTCTGTCTTTCATCCAAAAAAAAAGCAAAATCCCATACACTTCCTCACCCTCATCAATAAACACCACAGCAAACACAGTCAGCAAGATATATGGTTATATAAACCCATACTGTACAAACATAAACACACAGTACACGCTCTAGGCTTTTTCCAGTCTAAGCAGATTTACACTCAGTTCTTAAAACTCTATATTTATCATGGCAAAAGCCACTGTCATTCAAAATGAATGGTACCAAGCTACATAAACACAGTTACACTGTCTGATTTATGGTGAAAGAAGGAAAAGAAAGCTTTTGTGCATCAACAGAATCAAAAGGTTTTCATCAACAGAAAAATAAATTAAATAATGAATTGAGAATTCAAAAAACAGAGTACTAAGTTTCCTTTTGTTATGCATTTTATGTGTGTTCCTGTTTTAGTTTTCCATTACTAAATAATTTGTCCAGCCAGCAATGGACCTGTGTCTGCAAACTTTGTCTTCGCAGACACAGGTCTGTATTACAAGGTCTGTATTACAGGCCTTGTTGCCTTGTTCCTGTTAGGCCACCTGTCAGCCATTTTCTCTGTCTGTCTGCTCAACTGCTAACTGACTTGAGGGTTCCTCTGTTTTTATTTGCACTCATCAATCCTTTCGCCACACTGACTTATAATCCAGGTTGTCTGTCTAATACATTCGTCTTGCTCCGTCTGTGAGGAGCTTCAAAAACAAACTCAACTGTCTCACTCCATACAGCTTATCCAAACTCACTAAAACACTTGTGCAAGCCATTATATTTGAAAAATGTGAGAAATACTAATGTGTTAGGAGCAACTAAACATCCACCAATCCTGCATTATAGTCATATTAAAAAGTACAAAACAATAGCATAATTAATCTACATCTTATAACTTATTCCCTGTTACATAGTGTTCTTGTTCTTATTCAGTCAGTCAGGTTTTTAGGGTATTATGTTTATATTTAATAGTCATAGTCAATATTTTTATCGTGAATCCCTGCTCTGTTCACTTTTTCACTTGATCACTTTTGCACTTTTTCACTATCATTACACACAGTCTACAATAGTATCACACCTCATCATTGGTCATTGCATTTCTGTGAATGATTTTTAATTTTATTTTAATTTTAATACTAAATCTATCTAATTACAATTAATAACAAAAGTCAGTTGATCCTTAGCTATGTAACCTGTTCAGCTAGAATGTCTGAAAATTGGAATGTTTTATGACCACTACTAAAGTAGTTGACTTCCAAATGTGGACATATGCTGGTCCATTTTTACACATCAAAAAAGCATCCTCATTTCCTCCATCAGAGTTCGGTTGAGTTCCTGCCTCCTGCTGTTAAAAGGACAAGGCTTGAGCCTTTCAGCACTGCTGAAATGATCAGTAGCTGTCAGCTGCTTTCCATCAAGGAGCTTCAGGACACCACAGAGGATAAAAAAAATGGTTCAAAATTGCCACCGACCTTGCCAGTACCGGTCCATTAACACCATGAGCACCAATCACCTCAACAGCTTTTTCCCCATGCTCCGTCATCTTACTCTACCACTCCTCCCAAGTCTGCCATGCAAAGAACTACTCCTCTTAAGACACACTCCTTCTCATCCTCAGCTAGTAGAGGTCACTGTATTACTGCTGCCATGTTATTCCCTGCCACCTAAGTGTTTTTGGCAACATTTTCTCAAACTTTTATAGTGTCTACCACATATATGACACAGAGTCACTTCAGGATTTGTTGTCACTTCACATACTTTTTTTATTTTTTATTTTAAAACCTAATTGAGCCAATGCACAATACACAAATGTTTTCTTCAAATGCATACATACTGTGTGTTACAATGTTGTAATATTCTAACTCTGAACCTCTGCCTTTCATAATAAACAACGTAAGAATTTAAATTACATGACAGGTTGTAAAATATAGCTCCAGCCAAGACTCCATCCCTTCTCCTGTCTTCTGAAATGCCATAGTGGATTATTGCTTTCTAAGTGTTATAGTGTGAAAGTGGAACTGAAAAGGTATTTTGTAAAATACCATTGAGGTTTCCATAAGTCCAAATAAAACAAGGTTGAGATTTGTATGTTAGGGTTCCCTGTGTATCCCCCATTTCCTAGGCTTCCCTTCGTCCTCTCCGTCCCATCTAGCCTCCAAGTCCCTGGCTCAAAGTGAAAGCCATAGTTAATGTAGTGTAGCAGCCAACAGCACACAGGGATTTCACCTGCATGTACCGACCAGCTCGGTGTTACTCTGTGTTCGCCTTTCTCCCCTGCTTGCTTTTTCTTCATCCCTCTCTCTTCCCTTGTTATTTAATTTGAAACCTACCTCCGTTTCCCTCATTTGCTTTTTGTTCTCTTGGGCTGAATCCCATGTTGAGAGATTATAAAGTCCAAGCTGTTAGTCGGGCTCTGTGTCATGTGTAATGTCTTGTCGCATCCCACCAACTCTAAGTACTGAAGCAGAAGCTAGTTTGGCTTTGATACCGCTCTGTGACCACTTACACTTCCAGCTTAAAAACAACTCTGATGCCCCATTCTGTTTTAGTACCTTTCACACAGAGCATGATGGGGCTTAAAGGTGCAACAGTCCCGCCTAGAACAAGCTGTGTGAACAAGGCTAGTGTGTGTTGTCATGAGAAGAAGAAGATCTCTGGACAAAAAACAGATCCTTCCCTGGGACATTCTTAACTTGTGATATTTTGCACTTTATACTCTCTGCACTTTACCACATGCACTTTAGGCCACTACTTGCACTTTACACACATAATTGTAAATTGTTAACTGTTTGCTGTTTTTGTTTTTCCGTTATTGATTTTTTTTTTGCACTCTAATGTAGCCTACCTATGCCAACTGTATATAACCTGTATTTTGTAAAAAACTTCAATAAATCTCTTTTATAAAAAAAAAAGAAGCAAAACGCGGTCCTGGAGACACCTATTGTAGCAGGAACTACCACAGAGGGTAGGAAAGAGACCTTGGCCTCCTTATTTTAGAAGATACAGTCACAAAACTTTACAGTTGTCTAGCCAAGATCTAAATCAGCCTTCAAAGATAGGTAGGGTCCAAGTAGGGGCCGGGGTGTTTGGGACGGGGGTGGTAGGAAGTAAGAAGTGGTAGGACTTTTTAACCAAAATCCCACCACATACTATTAGAAATGTCCATAAACCTTCCCTTAGGAGGACAGGCAGGGTTGCCAGGAACTAACCATACTGTAGGGCGGTAGATCAGGAAAGTAATTTCCATATGTAAAGGACCTATTCTGTCCTTTACAACTTCTTAATGGTTTATATTTTTTTTTTCAAATAGTCAGTTATGTGATTATAGAAAATTAGCTATAGATGTGAAGATTCAAACAAGCGTCTTCTGTCAATATATTCACTGGACAGTAAGACAATACACATGATTGTAGGCCATTAGTAGTTATCAATGGGAAACAAATGATAGGAAATCTAAGTAAAGCAGTTTCCGGAGTCTACATCCATTACATCCTTTGAGAGAGGATAGAAGGGAAGAGAAAACATTGATATGAACTTTGCATGAGAAAATGAAATGGACCATCAGTTCATAAGGAGGTGTTAACACATCTGGTATTAGAGGAGATTCCCCTTAGTGTGGAGTAAGGTGGAAACATCAAACATCTGCAAATGAGATTCAGCCAATGTAGTTCCGTGGCTGTCTGTCAGAGACTCCCTGCTCTCCTGTTCACCCTCCCAAACTCCCTCTGCTTGACTTGCAAATCTTCGACAACTTTAAATGAAATACCAATCGTTGGGTCTGTACACGTTCACTCGGTATCTGACTTTACAGTATAGGCCTTTCTCCTGCCCAGCCTTCTGCTCTGCTTCAACCTTCCTCTCCCTGCATTTAAAGACTGAGCTCGTAACTTTTATTAGGAAGCTATTAGGGAATAACCAAACATAAACAATAGTGACTATAGAAAGAGGCACTGTCCATGCATCCATCCATTGTAAAAGCTTGACTACCAAACCAAGTTGCTGACACAAATGAGTTATGAGCGGCTGTGGTGCAGTGGTCGAGCGGTCGTCTACAATCGGAAGGTTGTTGGTACGATCCCATGTCAAAGTGTCCTTGGGTAAGACACTGAACCCTGATGCGGCGCCATCGGTGTGTAAATGTGTGTGTGAGTCTTTATCTGCCCAGATGGCAGCCTCGGCCACAGTGTATAACTGTGTGTGAATGGTTCCTGTATCGTGTAAAAGTGCTTTGAGTAGTCGTTGAGACTAAAAAAGCGCTTTATAAGAACAGCCTTAGTGTCAAGGCAAGCCGGAGTAGGGTAAGGTAAGTGGACCTTAAATTACTTTTCCATCAATTTAATGCAGGAATGATGTTTTACATGACTTGGGTCAAGGCCAGGGTGAGTAGCACAGTACAAATGTAATTTCAATAGATGGTGAAGGGGTTTGAAGCACTGTATTTGTATTCTACTTGTGAAAGGTATTGTTTCAGTAATGTTAAAATTGTGACATGGAGTAATACATTTCAGCTATGAAATGCAAAGTCTATTTTCTTTGTTGTTGCAGTCTATCTCTCCTTTTTTTGTTTTTGCAGCGACAGGTAAATTTAACATAAAGTGCCAAGAGTAGTCAGCCACTAAAACTTTATATTTGATCACAACTTTGAGTACCGGTAGATACATTAGGATTTATTGACCCTAATCAATTGAAAATAAGTACCTTTTAAAGGTCCATATTCACAACTAAACCTAATTTTCAGAGAGGCTTTGTTGAAAGGAGACAAGAAATACCAATTTGTGCAATTGCCTCTCATCTCAACACTGTTTATACATATATACACATAACATGCTTAACTCTTTGCTGTGTCTTTCCCCATCCCTGCCCCAGGCATTTATGCTGTAGTATGGCTCAAAGGCAGTGGTCCTTAAAATATGGATTGAAACAGACTGCAGACCTGTTTCTTGTATGTCCATGCCTGTAGAATTACATCATCAGCTAAGGTCGTGGCTGAAAATGTTCAAATACCCAGCTCCCGGGATCTGACCCTAAACTTTGGAAGTTTACCTCCATATAGGAAATAAAAGGCTTTAGGCCCTGAAGCATCGGTAGTCCTGACTGCATATTGCTCTCTAAATCGTCTATTCCTTTAGATCTAAGTGCCCATCTCTGTCCACAGCTCTTTTTATTTATTTCCTTCCTTTTCTTCCTCTCTTTTACTCTTTGTTTTCTCAAAGCCTGAGGCATCACGTTCCCAGAGTCCCAGCAGAGAGCTTAACCAACACTTGTAGAAAATCAACACTCTATAAAAGGCTTGGCACCTTTTAGGTGTGTATCACCTTCGCTATCTCCCTATATCTTCTCCGGCATTTAGTCCCCCCAACACCCACTCTTCTCTGACTTACTGTGACATACTGTACCTTACTTTTTCTCCACTTCCCTACGCTCCTTTCTTTCTTCTTTTCTTCCAACTTTTATGACCTATTTTCATCTTGACCTTCCTATGCACTGAGCTGCTGTCTAAACAGCACAAACTACTTGATGGTTATCACTCTGTTGACATAAAATAATTTTAGTTCCAAGCCCATTTTCCTCCAAGAGGGATGGGGATTCTAACCCACAGTGTTCTAACAGTGACCACCTGTGTTGTATTTTGACAAGGTTGTTGTGCCAATCTTATAGAGTCCATGCTAGAATTTCAGACATTACCACAATTAATGAAATACGTGTGGCAAGGGCACCTTTAATGTGAGAATGTTAGGCTATCCAGTAAAACTCTTTTTTAGGTTTTGTCCTGTAAAAATGTCTTTGAAGCAGTCTGTTGTACTTCCACATTCTAAATGCTGTTAGATTGTCATCTCTGCTTTGCTCTCTCTGTCTCTCTCTCAAATTTCCATAGCTAAAGATATTTCACCTCTAGTGTCCTCTGAGGATGCAAACTACTACTCTGGGGTCACACACGTTTGTAAAAGGTTTTTACACACTTTTCAGTTGTTTTTCTGTTTATTTTCTTTCCTGACTGCCTTTTACTCTGCCTTCCCTAATCTGCTATGCCTTTAGATCTCTATCCCTATCCCCTCTCTGCTTAGCTGTTTCTGTTTTTTTCTTATATATTCACAATCTTTTATCTCGTTTTCTCTCTTGCTCTTTGAACAATTTAACTCTGGACGAGACCAAGTAAGACGTGACCTCCCTGCAGCTTGTAGACCTGTGGTGTTTGGCTCAGTGTACTGGTTTGCCTCCATTCCTCCAAATCTGCCTTCATCGTCAACTTTCCCACGTCTCTCTTGGCGCAGCTTTTATGTATTTTTCACTTCCTCTTTCACCTCCCACCAGCTTTAACCCCTACAGCATCTCTCTTAAAATAAGATATCCATCTATACATACATCTGTCATCATTCTCTTTTCCCTGTCTCTATAAATTATTTCATGCTTTTCAATTTCTTCATGCTCTCCTCTCCTATTTTTCTTCCCTCACAGAATGTTTTTCCCTTGCAGTTCAGATACGGGGCAATATGGCAACTCGTCACTTCTAGGTGAGGTCCACAAAAACATCCATGCATGTACTATTGGTTAGCAGAGGTTTGGCTTGACTCATTAACCTTGCTTTCTTTTGCCCAACCACAGGTCCACTGTGTTTTTGGTGTTATCATTGTTTTCAGCCATGCCATTACAAAATATTGGATGTAAAAATTTTTTTGTTGCATGTGTGTTTTCTGTAGTTTTAAACATATAAGAGGAAATGTATAGGCTATCATCAAAAATATATTTTTTTTTGCTCAGCTTTTGTCTTTGTACTTAAATATTTTGAAATATTTAAAATATGTCTTTCTTATTATGGCGGACGTATCTAGCAAAGCAAAAGAAACTTGAAAGAAGCTTGCAGATTTGTCTGGTTTCCAGACTAAGAGAGATCAAATGCACATTGGGATTTTATTTATTATTTATTTATTATTATTTATTTATTAGGAGTCTTCTTAAAGTGAAACCTTAACATTTCTATAGAAGGAACTAGATTTTTTCCATCATTGTCTTTACACTTTAAAAGGTCTAAATACAATCCATTTAAGATAAAAATCAGATTTTTCTCCTATGCACAAAGAATTTCTGTATTTAGCGCCATTCTTTTAATTTTTCTCTTCCTTTTGTTATTACCCTTTTCTCTGCTCATTAAATGTCCCACCCATAACTGCCCTGTCAAGTATTTCTCTTTTCCACCTCTGCAAAGGGGCAGATGTAACAAGGTGAGGTGACACTCTTCACTGTAACACATAAACCCATAACATCACATACTGTCAGAGCTGTTGACATTTTCATACTTTTCCCTGTCTTATGGGGAGATAAAAAGAAGGAAAAAATTAGTTACTAATCACTAATGAGCAAATTGTCAGGAGTTATATAAGTTATTTATTGTTGTCTTTAAGCTATAAACATCCTTCATTACAAAGCCCTACTGAAAGTGATAGAGATGTTGATGATGATGATGAAGATGTTTAATAACCATGGAAACGCCAACACTTTCAGCACATGGCACAGACCCAGAACACCGCATGATATATGGACTGCATTATGACAAACTCCATTAAAAATAAACACTAAGCATTCAAGCATGAAGGGCTTAGCTGACATTTTAGAGAATTGCCCCATTGACCACTAATGTAGCTCAGCGTAAATTCTTTCAGGAAGACCTAACTTTTAATCGGTGCACGCCTAAATCATTTCAGCTGTTATCCTAATAAATGTACTTTTTTGCTGTGTATAACAGTCGCATATACAGTGAGGAAAATAAGTATTTGAACACCCTGCTATTTAGCAAGTTCTCCCACTTAGAAATCATGGAGAGGTCTGAAATTGTCATCGTAGGTGCATGTCCACTGTGAGAGACATCTAAAAAAAAATTCCAGAAATCAAGATGTATGATTTTTTAACTATTTATTTGTATGATACAGCTCCAAATAAGTATTTGAACACATGTCTGTCTGCTAGAATTCTGACCCTCAAAGACCTGTTAGTCTGCCTTCAAAATGTCCACCTCCACTCCATTTATTATCCTAAATTAGATGCACCTGTTTGAGGTCGTTAGCTGCATAAAGACACCTGTCCACCCCATTCAATCAGTACAAATCCAACTACTAACATGGCCACGACCAAAGAGCTGTCCAAAGACACTAGAGACAAAATTGTACACCTCTACGAGGCTGGAAAGGGCTACGGGGAAATTGCCAAGCAGCTTGATGAAAAAAGGTCCACTGTTGGAGCAATCATTAGAAAATGGAAGAAGCTAAACATGACTGGGGCTCCATGCAAGATCTCACCTCGTGGGGTCTCAATGATCTTAAGAAAGGTGAGAAATCAGCCCAGAACTACACGGGAGGAGCTGGTCAATGACCTGAAAAGGGACCACCGTTTCCAAGGTTACTGTTGATAGACGTCATGGTTTGAAATCATGCATGGCACGGAAGGTTCCCCTACATAAACCAGCACATGCCAAAGCCCGTCTTAAGTTTGCCGATGACCATTTGGATGATCCAGAGGAGTCATGGGAGAAAGTCATGTGGTCAGATGAGACCAAAATAGAACTTTTTGGTCATATTCCACTAACCGTGTTTGGAGGAAGAAGAATGATGAGTACCATCCCAAGAACACCATCCCTACTGTGAAGCATGGGGGTGGTAGCATCATGCTGGGCCATGTATTGCGAGATTTTGGCGAACAACCTCCTTCCCTCAGTTAGAGCATGGAAAATGGGTCGACATGACAATGACCCGAAGCACACAGGATAACCAAGGAGTGGCTCTGGAAGAAGCATATCAAGGTTCTGGCATGGCCTAGCCAGTCTCCAGACCTAAACCCAATAGAGAATCTTTGGAGGGAGCTCAAACTCCGTGTTTCTCAGCGACAGCCCAGAAACCTGACTGATCTAGAGAAGATCTGTGTGGAGGAGTGGGCCAAAATCCCTTCTGCAGTGTGTGCAAACCTGGTGAAAAACTACAGGAAACGTTTGACCTCTGGAACTGCATACAAAAGGCTACTGTACCAAATATTAACATTGATTTTCTCAGGTGTTCAAATACTTATTTGCAGCTGTATCATACAAATAAATAGTTAAAAAATCATACATTGTGATTTCTGGATATTTTTTTTTAGATTGTCTCTCACAGTGGACATGCACCTACGATGAATATTTCAGACCCCTCCATGATTTCTAAGTGGGAGAACTTGCAAAATAGCAAGGTGTTCAAATACTTATTTTCCTCACTGTATGCAACTAGTCTCTCCTGATTTAAACATAGCTCAGTGTAAATTCTTTCAGGAAGACCTAATTTAATCAATGTTCTCTTCCTTAATGGAATCAGCTGGTGGAGGCGTTCTTGCCTGCTTAACCAATCAGAATGATACAGAAATTGCAAGGGCCAATCAGAGAGTCACAACCGTGCTTTTTAAAAAAAAAAAATCTGTTTCTCCCTGTGCCATTCAGCTGTCGTTGCAGGTAAAGAGTTCAACCCTCCACCTCCAGTCATCTACTTCGGTCTGGTCTTTGGGCTCCTTTGTCGCCACCACCGGTGTCAAGATTCCATTGGGGGGTCTGATGGTTCTCTACCCATATAAAGATATACAAAATATTCGTATAGCGATGGAGTCTAATCGTCTATAGCCTGTTTGAATAGCCAATATGTGAAAAATATTGTCTTTGTGAAGTGAATAGCTGGTTCCCATGTGAATGCATTGAACTGACATATGTTTCAAACAGCTAGTCGAGAGACACAGAACTGTTTCTGTGGAGGCTTCTCACATAATAATATGCAGAACTTTAACTTGTGTGAATAGTGAAAAGTAACCTATGATAATGTATAAGACCTTTTATCATTTTCACTTACTTTCACTTTTTTATAATAAATAAAGCACATTTGTCTAAAATATCAGCACTTTTATTGTTCTCTCCTAATAAAAGACTGTCAACCTGGAGAGCATCACACTTTAAAACGGCTCTTTCGTATGCCTATAACCTTTTACTATTGTGCCTCAGGCGCCTCTTGTCATTGGCTAAAAGCAAAACCAAACAAATCATCTTAATGTCAACAGTTTTATTACCACTAAATGGTACTTCCCACATTTGCTCAACAAGGCCAGTGTTGCTGGGGTTCTGACTGGATTATGGGGAAATGTCCCTCAGCAGGTAACAGTAACTTGTCACTCACATTTTTAATATATACTAGGATTTACAGTGTGAATACAAGACACCTGAGGACAGATGGAAGAACCAGGGCAAGAGAAAACAGAGTAGAAGTCATAAAAAAGAATGGAAGATGGAGAGAGGGAGAGAGATAAACTATGAGAGGAGGAAGAGATAGATAATAGAAAGAAAACATGTGTTCTCAGTGTCCAGAACGCACCAGTAGAGCTGAAAATAGGGATTGGGACAGTTGCGTAGTAGCTTCATTTAAAAAGACATACTCGACTGTCTGTTCTCTAAAGAACTCTCCTTGTACAGAGGCGAGGCCTTTTGGGAACATTGCTATCATCTTAAAAGGCCATCTCTGTCTCTCTCTACCTCAAATTCTCTCTCTCTCTCTCTCTTTCTTTTGCGTGCTTTCTTTCTCCCTTCTCTCCTTAAGCAGGGGGTGAGGCCATTAGGGAACAATGGTGATATCTTTAAAGGGCCTTCTGTGGCTGAGAGAACAGCATTGCCAAAACCCAGAGGATCCATGTGCTGAATCAGTGGTCACAGAGCACAGAGGGGATAGAGGGATTTAAGTGGAGTACCAACGTGTGTGTGTGTGTGTGTATGTGTGTGTGTGTGTGCGAGCGTGTGTCTATTGTTTAAATATCTTAGTGTGAACTATACCCCATTTGGGGACACATTTTGGATTAAACCAGTTGATTTAAGGTTGTCTAGCTAGAGGGAAAAAATGGTGTTCCTACTTTCAGTCTTGATTAGGGTTAGGTTCAGGTCAGAGTAAACTCTTTTTCATAACATGAATATAGTTGTTGTTAATTTGCTTGCAACTTTAAAGACATTGCATCTGTAGTGTGTATTGGAGGCTTCGCAGTAGTGTAGAACTTTGGTGCAGAAGAAAAATAACCAGAAACCACCTCAGATGATCATCAAAGTATGGGAAAAGGCCTCAATGAACAAAATCCGGCAGTTGGCGGTTTGATCAAATAAATTGCAGTAAGCAAACAAGTTTTATATTCAAATATGTGCTAACAAACTATGAATAAAGAGAGATGCTGTCAGATCCAGATTTAGCACCTCATCATGAATGTGTTTGTGACTAGATTTCTAAATACATTCATGAACATATTGATACATTGACACTACATTGTTGCCCATGCAGTGCTTGTGGGGCTCTAAGGTGTGGGACTAGCACTTCCAGGGTCACATTAGCCAAGATTCAATATTAATCCAATTTGAAATGCTTGATAGAGCTTGCTAATTAGAACATATTTTTATAGCACATATTCAGCACACTAATACAATGTTTTAATGTCTTGCAAGATTAAGCCCAAGCCTGCAGAGTGCATTGCAAAACAATTCCACTGCAGAGATCCCATTGGAGATCAATGTATGCAACACAATGTGTTAATTGACTACAATAAGAGAGATGGAGCCCCATTTTGGCTATACGGACTAAATCAACATAGAATCACCTAAGACAGAAAACCATTACACTGTTTTCTATAAGCTGAAACTTGTAGGTACGTTAGACTTCTGTCCACCCACCGATGAGTAATGTCACAGCTACTTTTCCCAGTAGCTAGCAAAATATCTAAATAAATACATCACTAATGTGCAACATGCTTAAAGTTCTAGCCCAAGGGCACAAGCAGTGTTTTCCACTATGACTCAGTTAAATTATCTTTACACATTAAAGTGCCAGAGCACTGAAAGTGGAGCTGGTCCATGAGGGGAAAGTAAGAGAGAGACTACAGTACAGTGACATCCAGTCAATCTCGGGTTATGAAGTACACACCTGACCTAAACAGGCTCTTGGCAGTATAATGGCGTAAACTGACACTGTGCTTTATGTGACTTTGTTTAAGTTTGTGACCCTATACTTCCAGTGAGAAGGATAGCTGTGTAACTAGATATGATGATAGGTTTGGCTCAAAAAGGACAAAATATAACAGACACACAGACCACATGCACACACACACAGACATTATGCACACACCTATGCACACACAGAAAACAGCAAAGTTATATTTCCGTAGGAGGAAGCTAAGAGACTGCAGAAACAGAGTGGCACTTTATAAAAAGGACAAAGGATGTTTCTAGTCTAATGTTAAAGTTAATGGACTGGAAACAGAGAGGACGAAAAGACAGAGAGGGATAGAGAAGCAGGGTGAAATGAGACAGCATGCACACACGGAGGCAGGCTGATGTGTAACCTGCATTAAGATGCATAAAGCGTGTGTGTGTGTGTGTGTGTCTGTTTTTGTGTTCCTGTGCATATGCCATGTCTGCCTGTGTGTCTGTTTGTTTGGCCGAGAGAGAGAGAAAGAGAGAGAGAGAGACAGAGAGAGAGAGAGAGAGCGAGAGCAATGTTTCTGACTTAACCATACCTCCATTAGCTCTCTAATGTCCTACCATGCTGAGAAACCGATACTATCCCATTAGATAAATTCAAAATTCACACAACATCAGTTTCACAGACCTACTGCCCAACAAAGAAAATACTGCTCACTCTCAGCATTTTAAAGTTGGAGTTTAAAAACAAAAACAACAAAACTGACCTAAAACCAAGAAAATGTGGCTGTGTAGTTACTGCATTTGGGCAGCGCATCGCTTCCCAGGCTGCAGGTACTGCACTCTGGCTCGGTAAGCTGTGTGCTGTAGGGCTCTTCACAGCATGTACTGCACTGTATATAAAAAGACAACTCGTTGCTCCTACTGTAGTTGTTATATGTAAATGAAAAAATATCCATTTTGATTTTGGTTAATCAATTTGTCATTCCACATAAATAAATATGCATCAGTTAAATAAAGGAGGGGTGTGAATCTTCAACCCAGTCTCGGGGACAACAACGGAACGGTTGTGGTTTGAAGAAGAAGAACGCAGAATGGAACTGCCACATGCGGGACACAATCCCCGGGGGGAAAGTCCTGTGTTGTTTGACCCATCCACCACCCCCCCAACCCTCCTTATCCGGATTTTTGGCTTTTCAATACTACTTGCTACCGTAATTGTGCTGTTATCAAGAAATATGTTTCCCATTGAAATACATTAGTTTCAAATTTGTGCTTACCACAACAACAAAAAACGAGAAAATTGTGTCCCTGTACATGAATAAATAGATTAAATAATGTCACCATTTCATGAACGGCCATGAGACCGGGCTGGGATCTTTTGGTATCTGGCGGGGAGCACATAACACTCACGATCTGTTTCAAAATCCATCTTGATTCAAAATGATTCTCGAACAGTGATTCTCGATTCAGTACATAGGGGTGCTAATTTCAGGATCTTGTTTCAAGTTTTGTGTTGTAGAATGCTGTCATTGTCACTCAATATCTTGGGTCTCAGCCTCCCTCCAAAAAGGCTAATTAAAGTTGTATAATACTGGAATGAACTAGTAAAAAACTAAACGAGACATAGTGAAAGTTAATATATAGGGATGGATATATACATATAAAAGAATAATACAACTCTACTCCAGTCCACTGTGCTGTTTTAAATGTGGTGTGGCATGAAAGCAGAGTGAAATGTCATGAAGTTTTTATATTTTAAAAACATTTTATCAACTGACTGCAATACTGTCAGCATGCAAAGACAAAAAGACAAAAGGGAACATTTATTCATGTTGAACTTGCATTGACTTCGTGAAAAATTATATATGATCTGAAACTGTGTTTTCAAACTCAAAATAAACACGCTCAAAGTAATGTGCGAGGTTCTTATGGCCGGCTAGGCTGTATGTATGTTCCTGCTGTCACTCTCTCTCACACCTACGTGAGGGAGCAGTTCCGCTAACGTTAATGTATGCAAATCAATACAGACAATGCACAGGCAGTTAAGTGATATAAACCCCTTGAGTCCTGTTTGTCTGAGACTGAGGCAAGACAGAGTAAATATGAGTATTACAACACTGACGGAGGCTATTAAACTAGCTCAGTCGACAGGAAGTGCTCGCAAGCCGTGTCGAGACTATGAACGAAGACGGAGGAAGACGGCGGGCTAAGGGCTAGGCTAAAGCTACGTCCTTATTGGCTATTACTACGCAGCACTATCCTTGCCAATGTACGGTCTCTGGTGGAAAAAATGGATGAACTGCTGCTGCGTATTGCAACTCATAAATTGATTATGGAGATTAGCAAGATTTTTACAAAAAAAAACAACATGATAAGAACAACGGCATTCACGATAGCGCTAATGTGCTTAAGGGGACGCTAACGCTATTTGTTCTGGGCTCATTCATAGTGCGTTTCATTTGTACTCGTAACTAGGTATTTCCAAGGTCAAAGTCAGCACCCTAACCTTGGATTTCTATTCTAACCTTGGAACCTTCTAACCTTTCTATTCTAACCTTGGAACCTTCTAACCTTTCTATTCTAACCATGGAACTATTAGCAATACCAGTTTATAACAACGCATTACAACAGCATTGTCCACAGATAGAATACGGAGAGCACTGTGTGTACGACTGATTTAGTGAGACACAAAATAACACAGAAGTGCTTATGTTACTACAGTTTCCACAACTGCTGATGCATGGAGCAGCCATGTTGTATTTTTAGCATGGAATAGTAAAAATCCAACATGGCTGCTCCATGCATAGATACAGTATTATATTAAGATATTAGTGTTAATAATAGATAGTGGCATTAATGATTGCCTAGTTGATTATTTTCTTACCAAAGTCAGAATCATAGAAAATGATGAACTTCTGCCAGCTGTACTCAGACACCACTTGCATGATGACCTCATTGAGATAGACGGGTGGGCGGACCATTAGTGTGTAGTCATCTGTTCCAGGGATGCGACCAGTTGGTGGGCAGGCCGAGCGAGGTGATCCCGCTGGGGAGCGCTGGATGAAGAGGTGGGGGATGTGCATGGCATCGGCCAGAGTCTGAAGGCTGCCCGCGGACATGCAGCCGATTGAACTGACCAGAGCCAGGATACCACGGTTCATCAGCTCACAGGCTGGATGGAGGGAAAGAGGGAAGCAGCGGAGGAAAAAAGAGCAAAAATAAAAGAGAAACATGTTATTTTTCCAAGTATACAAAGGAAATTATATTTTGGCAAAGAATCACCTATGGTAAAAAAATATCTGTTACAACTGTGGGCAGTAGTGTTGATCATATTAATTATTTTGTGATAAGAGTGCAAAAAAGCAAAGTATTGTTATTCTACAGGTCACCACACTGCAGCAGCAAATAAAAAGGCAATTTTTTAGTGAGTGGTTCCTGCATGTTTCCACATGCATTGCGTAGTTATTTTAAGGACCAAAAATGTTACAGTCATACACAACCAGCATTGTGGTAAATAGAAAAAACAGACATGAAGACAGAGAGGGAGGAAACTGAATAAGGAAATAAACATACATAGATAAAGGTATATAGCAGCAGAGTAAGCAGATATTATGTGCTAGCATATAATAACCTATTAAAAGATCTATAACACAAAAGAGACTTTATTACTGCACTACTCAATTGTCAGTGAATACAGACAAGACTCCAAGAGCCTGAAAAGACTTATTTGGAGCTGTCACATAGAGGACTGTGAGTCATGCTATCAATGGATGGAGACATGGACATGTCATGATAAAAGTAGTAAAGATGAGGGGTTGTGTCACCTTCAAATAAAACGTAAGTGTCTATCAATTCTTGTCTGCTATTTTGACTGACAAACACATAAGACTTGTCTGATATGATATAGGCTGACAGAATCAAAAAACACTTGTAATAATTACTGAATTAGATTCAGACCACGGCTGATGATTTTGCTTGTTTTTATCCACCGTTACCCTTCTGTTTCCAATTTTCGGTACTGACAAAAGCAACCGTCTGCTGACAGCAATTACTATTCTAGCTACTGAAAAGTCAGGTCTTCAGCCTGGATTGTAGCAAAGCTTTGTCAATGTCCACATCATTGAGTGACCTCCAGGCTACTCCATGAACAATAACACAATATGACATTGCACCCTGAGTTGCCCCCGATGCTGCGCATCGGCGTGTGAATGTGTGTGAGTGTTTATCTGATGAGCAGGTGGCACCTTGTACGGCAGCCTCGGCCACAGTGTATGAATGTGTGTGAATGGTGAATGTTTCCTGTATGATGTAAGCGCTTTGAGTAGTTGTTAAGACTAGAAAAACGCTATATAAATACAGCACATTTACAATATAAAGCAATCTATTGTCAAACATTGTTGGACTATGAGTCTATAAAATGTGAATTCATAGTGGTATTATAAAACCATGTTGTAAAAGATGCCCTTTGTGCCAGAGTGACCTCCAGTTGTTTGTGATCTATAGTTTAAATGTTTCTCAGCTCTAAGACCCTATCTGTGCTTAGTTCACCTCCCTTCCACTTTTTATACTTGCTAGACCTCTAGTGCTGTCAAAAACACCTCTACCTCCTACCCTCTCAACCCACTGCCATGTTATCTCCCCTCTTGTCCAAAACAGCCCCTCTGAGTGCTTACCTATCAGCCCCAATCATTTCAAAGCTTCAGTCTGCAGTCTTGCAGTGATTTTTATTTTAGTTGCCTTAAAGCGCCACTGACTTGTACAATGTCCTCAATTTGGAGTCATCTGCCTTCCTCTTCTGCCTCCTTTCTAACATCTCTCTTAAACACCTTTTCTATTCCACCCACCAACAGCCCCCCCCACCCCCCCATCTTTTGTTATCCATCATGGAAACACAAACAGCCCCCTTTCCTCTTTTCTACCCTCACTCCAGCCCTATTTTGATTTTTGCACATTTCTTTTCCTCCTTCAGTCGGCTCTTCAATTACTGTTACCCACATGGCCACTCATATTTTGTCACACATCACTGTGTGCTAAGCACCAGACTTGGAAGTTTATTTCACTTCTAGCTAAAACCCTGTCACAGAGACACTGGGTAAAACAAAACGTAGTGGGAAAAGGCTTAAAGACAGTACAGTGAACACAAACACACAGATACGCACACAGTTGGTGCAATGGCAATGTACAATAGCAAAAATCTAAATCTAATCTAAAGAACACAAAGTCAGCCTGTGTAAAGCCACACACTAATCTGTCGACACTGCAAAAATAAAGCCAAAGAAAAAAAAGAGAAAAGAAAGTTTCCAAGAAAGAAAAGCTTTAGAAGAGAGATTCCTAGTGCTGAGAAAAGCAGAATAAAACATTGCATGTGTGCATGTTTGAGAGATTATAAGCGCTATATGACATGAGTTAGATTTCAAACTGCTTTGTGAGGATGCATTGTCATCAAACAAATCCAAGCATGTGTGTGTTTATTTGCATATTAATGATGCACAGCATAGCGTCTGCATAATTGCTTTTGTTGTTTAATTACATTATTTAAGCATTACTGATTTAATTTGGATACATCACTATTAAGATGTATCCAAACACCCTTAAACTAAATTAATTCCTCTGTAAAAAGACACTTTAATTATCTTGAACTCTGGAGTTGGTCCACTCAAAAAGCCACATTTTATAAGGAAAACTTTTTCAGTTGTCAAACAAGTCTTAAGCAGTTTAGTGACATTAATCTAATTTCGAAGATATTTATATATAGATGAATATATGAACACAAACCCCATTCTGCAATTAATTGGCAATGCATTGTTAGTAACATTTTTTTCTTTTTAGCAATAGCTAAAGGGTTATTTCAGGCAACCATTTCCTCATGCATTGATGTAGATGATTAATGAGTCAAAGCTGAAGCAGTTTCAATCTTACTGCCCATTGTGCAAGTCCACATTGTGAGGAATTCATTAAAGCATAACAATATATGATTAAACTTCACTAAGTCTCAGAATATAGCTTAGTCATGGTCATTATCCTTCAAACCAATGAGCCCAGGATTCATCTTCTATCTACTATCCCCTACATGTTTGAGCAGAAGTATGCCTGGGGGTTTGTGTGTGGGAAGGTACACCTGTGGATTTATACTGCGTACATTTAGTGAGTCTGCATTTCTCTGAATATTTGAGCTAAATAGGCCAGTCATGTATTATAAGCTACATTATTCAGATTCCACACCCTTATTATAGCAGTCATGCTAACTAATGCTTTAGCCACATTGCTCTAGTCCAGCTATAGCGCATTAGCTTAGCATCATCAAGGCTTTGGCTAATGGAAGGCTTTGCTAATCCTCTACTTATTAGGGCACTTTGGAGAATTAGTGCCCTCATCCCCTCTACACCACACACTGTTAAATCTGCAGGGGTTCTAAGCATGAGGCTCATTAATGCTTTTTGCTAATGACTTAAAGGGCCAGTTGCATTAACCCAGCCCAATGTTACATCACTCTGAAGTGGGCAAACATTAAATGAGAGTGAAAAAGCTAGAGGTGCTGGTGCGACAAAAAGTCTGTTATCACTTTGAAGAGTTTGACAGTACCCAAGAGAAACACACTTTGCTTACATTATAAAAGGTTTAAAAGTATATAAATAATTTGAAAGTAAGTCTTGTCCTAGTAAGTGTGAGTTCAATGTTAAGCTGTACAGACGGATATTGTTTTCCTTAGAGAGTTTTTAACGCTTGCAAACAGTTCTAAGAACAACCTACAGTGACTGCAGTTGGACTACAAAACATATATGGGCAAGAGAAAGAGAGGTGTGTAGGAGGTGAGCAAACAAATACAAAATGTCGCCATTCAGAGTTTTCACCTATCATCCTGAACCATAACCGCCCACTAAAAAACACTCACACACCACCACCATCATCGCCATCCCACATACCGGCACACTCACATATCTAAACCCCTGCTGTACATGAGCAGTTTACTGACTCACAATAAATCATTCCGGGATAAATCTCACTACAGCAGGTAAGGCCTGTTGAGCAGTCCTGCGGCATTTTTTTTTTTTTTTTTGAGGGACATAAATGTCATAAGTCATACAAACACACATGCAGCCTACACATCCACAGGTTTAGGCTGTCAGCCACAAGGGTTACTGTGGGACTCATTGGTTTAATATCTTAATAATTAATTATCTGCTCTATGTTTAGTTATTAATTCATTTTGCTGGCTGGTCATCGTGCCTGAACGGTATTCCATCTTCTCACCAGACTTCACACATGACTCTACTGGGAACTCAACAACTTGTAAAATGAGATGACTCAACTGCTTCTCTACATTTTTTATATGTTCAAACACTATTTAAATACGACCTCACCCTGGTCTTGTTTACGTTTACTGACATGTTTGATGCATGTTCTATTAGGTCAGTGTGCATTGTACATGTGTTGTCTGCAACAGAGCATGTTATTGAGCTCTCTCTCCAGCTTGTCGATCTGTCAGAAGAAATGGACTGCAAGCACTTCACCTGCACTCAGGTGTGACCAATTCTTCTCTCTATCTGCGTCTCTCCAAGCATGTCTCCTCCCACCACACAGACACATACACACACACGCACACACACACTTTATCACACTGACACCCAGTCGTCTAGTTTCTGTGGCCCAGTGACTGGGGATGGAAAGGAGAAGAAAGAGAGAGGGGCAGGAAGCAAGGATATCATTATCTGAAGAAAACCAATACAAGAGTGTGCATGCCTGTAGCTGTAGAACCCTTTTTGAGCAAGTTACTACACTAGCAACACAGTTTTAAATAGACACATTATACATAATCTGTAATTTAATATGCCTTTAACTACCACTTGGGCGGTACCAGCCAAAAAAGGTTAATCGGGTATCCCAAGCAAAAGAAGACATTAAAACCGATATTTGACATAGATATGCAAAAAACATCAAGACACTACTTTTGCACCATTTGCTCTGGTTCTTGAAGTATTCTTGAACATTCAGGTTTTTTGGAACCTTGGAGTAAGGAACCAGCCTGCAGTTTAACCAGTTTTGAGCAAAACCGTTGTAATCAGAGAAGTGGCATCAATAGAGCAGAAATAAACAGTGGTAGCAAAATGGCGGCTTGCTTTGGATCTGATATGAGAAATATCCAAAAAAACACTCATTCCTAGCAACACAAGTCTTCACACCGTCCCAAAACAGGCTCAGTGCAGCCAACCACTGTGAACAATCATAATCATAATCACTGAGATAACACACACTGTCAGTCAGAACACACTGAGAGTAAATACTATAGCGTCAAACACCAATACAGAAGTTACAGAAGTTTATAGTTTGTATAATTTAAGTGACTTCACATTCCAGTAATCAATAAGAGCGGAATTCTTTCAAATGAACATTTTTATTTTATAACATGCCAGTTTTTTATTAAACAAGACGGAATGTAAATTCAGCAGTTCAATAGATATATCATTTCATTTTGCCTGTAGTAGTTTATGTAATGACTTTCTAAACAAATAACAAGTCCACAGTCTTACTGCAGTACGTTTTTATAGCTGTGTATGTAAGCTCATACATCTTACCTGGACATGTAGGTATCTATGCTTTTTTACTTTTGTATTATTTCTCTCGAGCAGAACAGTGTATAATTGATTTATTCTTTTTTTGTGTTTCTTTATTTACAAAAAAAGTCTCTCTGAGCTTTCCCTATTTTTTAGCATTTGAACACAGTGCTGTAAATCCACATTGTTGAGCAAGTTGTGGTTAAAGCCATGGAATAAGTGTGTAGAGATTTGAAAACTATGTTCTAGCAATGAAAAACAAACTGAATGAACTGCTGCTGTGCAGACTGTTGTTTGAGTTTTGCACATGTGACTCCAGTTGTGCCCACTGTGGTCTATCAATCATAAACAAACTAATAAGAACACTGCACACTCTTTTTTTTGTGAACATTTGTCACAACCCTTCTCTCCACAACCCTTCTCTCCAACCTGTAAAATATGACACGCCCACTGATGTTGTAAGGGTTCGCACACCTGCTATTGTTTAGGTCCAGATGGAAAACCACCAGCTTTATAGCTGTCTGAACTAACAGATTTTAATTTGGAATGCTCCAAATGGTTCCAAATTAGAGGTGTGACCTGGAACGGAACTTGTTCCATGTTGGTGGAAAGGGGGTAGTAGTAACACTTTGTGTGGGTGTGATGTGCCATAAGTAGAAATCTCATAAGAGCAGTTGCTACAGCAGCTGCCTGCTTCATTATATCACCAGTGTAGAATTATTTAATGAAGCAAAACCACTAGTGTTGATTATGGCTATGGGGGAAGCCACTGAAGCAGCTAACTAACCTACTGTCTAACTGCAATTTAAAAAACCATGAAACAAATCGTCATTACTGTATACATAATATTACATCACTATATGGATGCAATTTCAGATACATTACATTTTATTAAAATGGTATAGAAAGTTTTACAAAACAGAAAAAGAGATTACAATTATGTGTAGCTTATGAATTAAATAAGATCCTTTAGGGCAGCAATCCTGTTAATACAATATTGTCATACAGGAGTCCTGCTTGTTGATTTGAAACATTGCCTACAATGGTCTAATACAACTAATTATATATATAGGGAAAGCTATCCCGGTAAAATGGGAGAGAAAAAATGTTTATGACGACTGACACATTTGTAAAGTCTTATGGTTTATCCTGTATTGTCACCCTGCATCAGGAATATGTCTAGAAAGGGCTATTTACTATTTGCATCAGCTTTTTCAGGTTATGGCTTAACTGACGGGAACAGGGAGAGCTCAATTTGTGAGAGAACAGGGAGAGCTCAATTTGTGAGAGGAGTATCCCATTATGTAAAGTTCAATAAGCTGAATGAAAGGACATTCAGTATCTGCTGGCTGGAAGATAAGTACATAATCATAATGAAGTGTTTAGTTTCATCAGAAATCCATTGACAGAGAGAGAGAGAGAGAGAGAGAGAGAGAGAGAGAGAGAGAGAGACAGAGAGTGCTAGCCAATGCCCACAACATGGTTACAGCCAAGAGTGTATCTCCATGTCTAGGACTGTGTGTGTGTGTGTGTGTGTGTGTGTGTGTGTGTGTATGTATGACCTACTTGTGCCTGTGTATTGTGTCATGTGTTGTTCCACATCCACAGCTCCAAACTGCTGCCACGCATTGTGCCATACACGGCTAAGCACTGATTGGCATAGAGGGATGCTTACTCACTGACAAGCTGAAAATATGCTCTGCTTTGTGTACGCCCCTGTGTGTGCCTGTGTGGACTGTTGGCTTGCTGATATACACTCCTTGATGGAATTAGCACTTGAATCAATGTGGTCAGGGAGGTAGAATGAGCAATAGATACAGTAGCATGCCCTTTTCGACTTTGTTTCTCTTGTAATGTTCTCTGACTCCTGGCACTTGCTGAAAATACCAGACCAATGATTTTTCACAAACACAATCCGTTCTTATTCCTCTCTCCCCACCCTCTTCCCTATCTCCATTAACATTTAATGGACCCCCTTTGGTCCCTTCATCTTGTCACATTTAACATCATCTTTTCCTAGCTAGCTCCAGCCTTTATGCCCTGGAGATGTATACATCCTCTCTTTCATCCAGCCTATTTTTTTTTTCTCTGTGACTCTATCTGTGCCTCATCTCCTCATTCCCTTCAACTGCCCCTCAATTCAGGACCCTTTACCACAATATTTATCCAGTTACTGCACCTAACCATTATCACACTCCCCAGAAGAATACCACTTTCTCCCTCTTTTCAAATCCAATCTCTCTCTTTGCCTGTCTCTCTTTATTCTCTCTTTCTTCTAAAATGTTACTTCACCACACTTCCTACTTGTTTTATTCTCCTCCTTTTCTTAATAACACCTTCTTTTACACCACCATCTTTCTAGCATTGCTTCCCTCCACCACTCCCTCTCTCTATTCAACATTAGTCAATGGTATAATTTCCCTGTTTTTTAGCTCCGAGTGCTGTTGTGCACGACAGACAAATGGCTCCTCTCAACACCCTGCTCTCCTTCTCCACTGCTACCTGATTTCTCCTTCATTCACCTTATGCCACCAATCCATTCTCAACTAAATCCTTTATGGAGTAGATCATTGTGGGCTAGTTCATGTTTCTCCTTCCTCCCTTCCCTCCATCCATCTAATCCTTTATCCATCCATCAACTCAATTGTTTGCCAAATCCAATTAAACTGTATAATGTGCACCTTTACCTCTAGTGCCTACTTCATTCTCTCCTAATATTCTGCACTTCCACTTCTACCCATCCACACTTTCTTCCTTTATATTTTGCTTTAAAACTGCATTATACATCTAAGCAGTAATCCAAATCGAACTTTACATGTATAATTCACAGGAAATACAAGATCTAAATGTATAAAGAGCATCAATATAAATCCCTGCGGTGTACTGGGAAGAAAACAATATTGTTTAAGTATTTTAGCAAAGTGCTCATGACAATGTGTGATTGGCAAGTACCTCTTTACATGCCCTGCCTCTCTTCCATTTAATCCATCTCTATTGATTCTCTTTGTTTTATTCCATAGTTTAAGTATCTGTTCCACATTTAATTCTCCTCATTACAGTCCAAAATAATATAAAATAAAAGAGGTGCTGTTTTTATCTTTCACACCAAGCCTGATGTGGATTCATGAATTTCAACAAACTGTAGACAACCTCCTATGCTCCATGAATTGGGAGAATTAATGTAATTTTACACCTTTTTCTTTATTCTTGCTGCCTGCTCACCTTTAGTATTAGGTCTCTTTTCCATTTCAATCACATATTACACATCCACCGTCCACATTTCCCAGGTTGTTGGCAGTTTTCTGCCATGTGTTATCTCGCGTGTTTTGTCTATGCTCCTTGCCATTCTAAATGATCAGTGGCTTATGCAGCTGTGAAATGAATGAAGATAATTGTTTATGGGTCAAAGGTTTTTATCAAACAAACAAAAAAGGAACAGATGAGAAAATAAAGTGCACTTTAGGATCAAAGTTTGGTGTGAAAGGCTTTGCAGCTCTCTGGCTCACAGTGCAACAGTTTATCCTCTTTCCTATTTCTTTGTTTCTTGTCTCCCCTGGCTGTTCCTCCATCCATCCACGTTCCCTGTATATAGTATCTTTGTGGCCAAGGTCTATCTGTTGTAATGTTGAGGAGATGGAGGTGTCCCCTGGGAAAATCCACAGCTCTTTGTTTACAGCCCTGTGGCTGTTTCTGCTATAACTACACCAGGACAGGTCTACGTCCTTCTCTTTCCCTCCTCCCACACTCTCCTTTCTCCAGCTTTAGTGGGATGTCTGGCCTTGTAACATATTCTAATGTAAACCACTGGAAGCCACTTTCCAAAAACAGACATAACAGCATGCTATTCTCTATGTATATAGGAATTAATTATCCCCCGTCTCTCTCTCGCTATCTTTTTCATATTCTCTTTGTCAGCTGGGGTAATGACCCATTTGTCAATGCTTTAATCGTATTAAGAAAATGGATTGGTTGTTTTTCACTGCTAATGGCTGGGTGCGTTTCTGTTTTCATTGCCTGCGTACACAACAGATGTGATATTTTACCACTTGGTGTCTCAATAGTCAATTGTACACAGGTGTTTGTGGGTGCAAACATTTCTGTTCGTCAATGTGCTTTCATGCCTGTGCATACATATCATTGTTATTAGAAGGAGATATTATGTGGCAGAAAGCTGATGTTATTTATCTTCATAATCAAATGTGATGAGTACAATTTTGCTGTTTCTCAGCTGTTGACACTTCCCACACAGACTGGCTGGCTGATTGTCCTTCATCATGAAATTTGGAATGTGACAATGGATAATCATCGTGCTATTTATCTTTCCATCCCACATACAGTAATATCTGATCAAATTTTGACTAAACATTTGGGGGTGTTGGAACTCAGTCACTCCAATTTGTCACTCTAAACACTGCAGTGATTGGGCTGACAAGATGGGCTGGGGAATGTGTGTTTCCTTCTAACTGACTAACTAAATGAAGGAGTGTATTAGTAATGGGGAACCACATGTGCTGATTTTGAGTGTGTCTGTGAGGTGTCCCACCCTCACACAGAGAACTGGTGATTTAAATATAACCCCATGGTGACATTTCTTAAACATAGTATAAAGAAATGAGTACACCATTTACCATTGAAAGATATTCCCCACTGCTATCGTGCATTTTCCGATGTCAGAGACAGCCCCATGTTGAGTGATGAAACAACTTAATTAGCTGCAGCTATACCAAGATTTAGGAGAACGGGGTAAGGAATGAATGGATCGACTGAGAAATGACAAGGAATGAAATGAAGAAAAGAAGAAAATTGACTTTTTGGGTTTATATGTGCAGTTCAGAAGGAATGTAGAAATGGAGCCTGAAAAGAGGGACAAAGAGATTCTTTAATCAATGTATTGTGGTGCTTCCAAATCCCTGGAAAATGGAAGAAGGATACAAGAGCCTGTGGAGACAGACGCCAACAAATGCAAATCAGCGTCAGGACAGGGAGATGGGCAAAGGTAATGAAAGGAGGGAGGGAAAGAATAAAGAATTATGGAGAGACTGTGGGGAACTCCATAATTATATATTCCTCTATTAGAGTTACTTCTATAAGAAAGAAAGTGCAAGCGCCCTCACTGACAGAGTGAGAAACAATAGAAAGCAGTTCACATGCATGAAATGGAAGGTTAGAGTGATTAACTCAAATTAATTAATTAAATCATTTATACAGAAAATTTCATTGCATTGAGAAGGAAGAGAGCATAGTGGTCATCTTAATGAGATTAAACAACACACTGTCTGTTTCATGTCTATATAGGAAACTAAGCCCCCAGCTATTTGATATTTTGTTTGCCTTACACAACATTTGATTGCTTTATGCAGATTCACCTCTGAGTCTCTCATGAGTATTATGGACATAAACTAATCAGATCTTTTGCTCTGAGCTTATTAAGGAAACATTTTTCAATTTCCCTTATTTTATTGGCATAGAACAATATTGTGCTTCATTATCCAAACGCCTGATATGGATAAATGAACTAGTGGACATGCAAGTTTGGAAAAGCACACACACACACACACACACACACACATAAGGAATTCATAAGCAATGAGGTGAGTTAGTTGGGATATGATGTACAAACATGGACAGACAGAGATAATGCATGCATCCAGCTGCCCATGGCTGCTTGTATCAAATTCCAAATCCTGGTGCTGGCACACAAGACTGTGAAAGGATCTGTAGCCCCTTCCCTCCAGGCAACTATCCAGAAATACATGCCAGCCAGTGTCTTGTGTTCTGCCACTACAGACCTCTTTGCTCTCCTTTTCTTTTGCCTGGCTGGTCGGGGCTCCACACGGTACCATCTATCCCCTCTCCTGGCTCTCCAATGGTGCAGTGACCTTCCAAACTCATGCACAAAATAGCAGCCAGTCGCCGTCTTCCCCAACAACGTGAAAACTGTTTTGAGGATGATTTTGCAACACCCTTGTCCAAATAATTGAACTCTTCCATCTACTCACTCTAATTAGCTAGTCTATGTCTTTTCCCAGGATTTCACTCCTACATGATGACTTTATGGTCACATTAAAAGGCACAATAAACCTGGCTTTTCCTGTCCTATACATTTAATCTTAATATAATAATGCATTTACTAAGAGACTATTTGACTACATCTGCTAAATACATACATGCTAATGTACATGTCAATGTGGCATTTCCACAAACTAGTCTTAGTCCTAATCATAAAATCAGAACTGTTGCATGGGTTGTGCCAACTGTGTGACTGCACAGGGCCCAGGGTTTTTTTCCTTTTTTATTTTACATTCAATATTTTTTATGCCTGTTCTTGACTCGATGTGCTGTAAAATAAAATTGCCTTGTCCAAAAATCAAACAATATTTTTTTTCAAGGAGACGGGAGAAGCAATGTCAGCTACATGAGAGAGTGATCGATTTCGCAAACACTGGACTACAAAGACTTTATTGCTGAGTTTGCGGGACTTTATCCAGCATGGTAAGTCGGACCCTATATAAAGCTATAGAAAGAATATAAAGTGACATGTCATAGTTCAGACGGCCTATTATTCTGACAGATAAATAGTCAGTTATCTCTCTAAACACCAAAATATAACTATCTCTGTGGCAATGCCTTTCATCCTATTCTTATCTATTTTGGCACATATTTCAGCAACATGGCCAGAGGGCCTAAGTCCACAACACATGAACGCACACACATACACACACACACACAAGATTTGACTAGCCTAAATAGCTGTCTGAATAGGGACTCGCAAGTTGAGTTCGCACAGGGCCTCGCATCCCCCCCCCCCCAACGGCTTTGCACGAAATACCCCCGGTAGGGTTTTTTTATTTTGAGATTTATCTTACAGATGATGAAATTTAAGAATAGAGGCAGGTCTGTTTATCTCTAGCAAGAGCAAAACCTTTTTCATGACCTCTAGTAGACCTGATGACCAACTTTACAGATTTTCTGAACAATACAATACATAAAAATATATAGAAATATATAGTTTCTTATTAGGAAGTATTGAGCTGGGAGATTCTGAGTGTGAGTACAGTTGGAGCCATATTGTATACTCCCAATGTATGTAACAATTGTTCTCAATGGTACCTTTAAATAAAAACCTCCCCAACTGGCATGTAGGAGAGATCAGACGGAGACAAGGACCATACGGTGAATAGGTTATTTGAGGTTATAAACTTACTCTACCTGCTTGCGATGAAAAGACAGAGGGTAAAATGAAAGGGCTTTGAAGTGCTTGTGCCTAGCTAAAGGCTACACTCACCTCTTACTTTACAGAAGAGCCAGATGTAAGGAGAGAGGGGAGGGAAAGGAAAGAAAACTGACAGTGGAGTGTGTGTGTGTGTGTGTGTGTGTGAAAAAAAATAGAGAAAAGAGAGAGCGATAATACAGCTTGACACATATAAGGTTGAGGCAGAGGGAGAGATGCACACAAGTCGAGATCCAAAGAGACAGAGAAGAAGGGAGAGGAGAGCAGACACAGAGAAAGAGACAGCTGGGAGAAAAAGAAGAGATTAAAGAGCAGAAGCATCTCAGTAATGACAGATACAGAAGCGAGAGAAAGAGATTCATGTTTTCTCTAAAGCATTCCAATTGTATTTGGACACTCTTGCAAGACTGTCGATATGACATTCATGCCAAAAAAGCATATTGATATGAACTGAATCGCCCTCGCTCTGGCAAACAGGCAGCAATGGCGCTGCACCCAAATCGTGAGCAGAAATGGACAACTGCTCTGAATTGTCTGCCCATATCTGTGTTTCCATACAATTGCATGTGCCTTTGTTTAAATGAATGTGTTTCTGTGTGTTTTTACTGTAAAGTCCTTTCTTCTTCAGTGCATCACAATGCCTTTCTAAACTGTACTTGAACTGGATATCTAGAGTAATACAAACTAAACACACAGAGACTGATACACAGCATAAACACACACTGCACTCAGCCCCGATGTCCCAGAAAACAAAATTGAAAAAATATATCCCTTTCTCTGTCTCTTTCCCCCTCTCTATTTCTCTCTCTCTCTCCCCTGTCAGAATGCTTGCTAACTTTTATGTTGCTGTAACAAGAATAAATGAGCTCAGAGGGAGGAAAAAAATGTGTGCATGTGGGTGTGCATTTGCAAAGTTCTGTCATGTGAATGTTGTACCGCTGCCTGCTTGTTCCCAGTTCTTTCTTTTATGTGAGTGTGTTCCTATACTGTACACACTGTGCACAAGGTGTGTGACTTTGCATGTGTGTGCCATATGACAGAAGGTAAGCCCCCTGTGAAGACCAAGAGAGAAGAAAGGAGCAAGGGACTGATATATTTTAAGGGCAGCATCTGTACAAAGTCCTGAGTAAAGCCCCTCTGCTGTCAGTCCGTAGTTCTATAATTAAATGAGCAAATGTTTATGGCCAATCACGCAGCATGAAAACATTCATAAACATACATGCTCTGTGTTTTTTGGGTACTTGACTTCTAATTGTATTTGATTAATATCGATTTGTATTAAAGTGGCTTCAATGATTGCAATGTAAACCTATGTTTACATGTTATGTCAGTTGGAAGGTTGAAAGGCTTGCACACATGGAGTCTGGTTAGCCTTTACCCAAGTCCGTTTTCTTCCTTTCTTTTCTGCCTGTCTGCTGGAAGAGCACTGAATGGTTCAATGACACATGTCATGCACACCCACAATAAAGAACTGAACCTGCGCATTAGAGTCAAATGAGGGGTGTTAAGGGTGTTTTACTATTGTGTGTGTGTCTGTGTGCCAGAATAAGACAGATTGTCATTGCAGGATATTGGCAGGAACACAATTATTTTAGTGTTGTGTACAATAGCTGTCAATTTGAATGGTTTGAGATCGGCTAATGTGTTTTTGTTACTCTGAAAAACCTTGTTCTAAAAAACATTGTATATCTTTTTTTGTAATATTTTTTTATTTCATAAAACAAAGCAGTTGTGAATAGTTTCAGCCTGCTATAGCAACAGGGACTTGTATGTGGGTGGGTGTCTGGTTCTAAAGCATGTAAACGATAAGTGGAATATGCATTAGTGTTCACAAATGTACCTGTACATATCTATGGGATTTTAAGTGGCTGTCATGTGTGTGTGACTGCATGTGCATAATTTAGGGAAAATGTTGATTGCATTGAGTGAGTGTGTTTGTGTTGGAGCGAGACAGAGAGAAAGAAAGAGAGAATTAAAGAAAAACAGAGGTTGAGTATGCCATATACAATTGAAGATTTTTGTTTATCTGTCATTAAATAACAGATTTGATTTACAGTACAAGCAAGTTATACAGTCAGCAATGTGTTTATGAGAGTGATAAATTAGGTTACAGTATTTATTAAGCAAAAAATACTAATGTATGTAATTTTGTGTTAATGTGTAAAAACAATATTGCATGTGTGCATGTTGAAAAGTGTGTAAAGCAAAAAAATGCTTTTGATCATATCCTGTTTATTTGTAAAAACAAACAAGGGTGTCACATAGGTGGCCCATATATCTAGTTTGACATGCTGCAACCATTTCATTGATAAATGTTCATTCATACACTTCAACATACCGCTATGATGATGATCAATGATCAATACACAACACACACATGATTCATACACAAAAAGGTCCATAATGGCACTGCTACTGTACCTCAAAACCCTCGTTAAAGTTTCATTATTCTGACTTTGCTGGCTTAATTAGAAACACTAATAAAAAAACACTGTCTCTTTCTGATTTAGTTTTTATTTCAAAAGGTATCAATTAATTAAATCATTTTCCTTGAAAAATTTAAGCCAGAAGAAGAAACCTTTGGGATTTAAGAACACTTCAGGAGCACGTTTCAAACAAAGAGAAGCCGTTAATGGCAGTTACACATAGTATGCCAGAAATAAAAAAAAAAAAGATATTGAATATTAGTTTGAGTTATTAACTTCTTTTGAACAGTAAATACTCCCCCTTTCAAAAGCACCACTGTTCACAGATTTGCGTTTTCAGTTAAGGGATGCTTGTTTCTTAGATAACATTAACTGTGAACAACAATAAGAGATGCAAACTGCTTCAACATAATGACAACAATAACAGTTTTTAGCACTGTGCTATTGAGTGACACAAACAGGGACCACCACTGAGAGTCAAACAACTAGACACACATGGGCGCTTATACACACAGACAAACACGCGTAAATTAGTGACAAACATTGTAATTGCATCCCATAAGGATAGCAAAGGCTCATTAAAAATTAAATGAAAAAGGCCTACATCCCCAGTACTGTGTATTGACAGAGAATAACACATTTCTTTTTTTAGTGCTTCATTTCTTAACAATTAATTTGAAATATTGTGTTTGTCAAACCACTGATTGCTTTAATGAGTGGCACATTGTTGAGAGGTTGTTTGTGTGACAGAAAGTAATTGACTTTGAGTCTAAAACTTTGATTGGAAATGTTGTCTTACTGGAACATTCCTCTGGCAGAACTGAATAGGGAGTTAGATCAGATTTTGGTGAAAGTTTGTATATCCACTATGTACTGTAAAACTTGTTCTAGTTGCTTCTCATGAGGTGTTGGAGTGAATTGCTGTTTGGAAAGGGAAATTAATTATTCACTCTTAATTTATGACTAGGCTACTTACACAAAGCAATTAAAAAAAACAATCCCATCCACACACAGCCGTTGCCTAATATTGACGCTCCAAATAGTTTTTGTAAATAATTTTCCTCTTTCTTTACTGTTTAGACTTTTGGAAAAAAATGGCATATTTGAGTTGATATTATAATGGCCATTTAATAATTGCAATGTCAATTTAATTAAATGAAATTCAAAATAAAGGTAAAGGACTAAAATGCACTGAAGGTTTTTTTTTGGGATGAACGTGGGCACTGATTTAATGAATTTCTATATAAACAAAATGGCTGTGGTGGGCAAGTTTTGTAATTGGTGTATATCCGACAACTGACACTGGTGTGTGTGTGTGTGTGTGTGTGTGTGTGTGTGTGTGTGTGTGTGTGTGTGCGTGTGCATGTGCGTGCGTGCGTGCGTGTGTGTGTGTGTGTGTACATGTGTGTGTGTCATTCACTTGTGTTTGAATGTCTGTGAAATCGGTCTTTCGGGAGCAGAAGGAGAGAGATGTGTGAGAGAGAGAAATGATATAGAAACAATGGAGGAGTGCAGAAAGGCAAGTTAGAAAAAGAACAGCAGCACTGTCACATTGTTGAGAGACACAGACTGACAAATGATAGTTGCTCAACTAGTTGCAGAGCCAGACATAAAGATTCAGTGTTCAGCCCAAAGCTAAGGTGTCCGGAGAGATTTACTTTTTTCTAGTCATTTGAGATTATAGAATGTCTAAAAATCTGTACATCATTTGAGAAAAAAACAACACATGGTAGGTGCCAAGGAATACCGTTTTGTATCTAATTGTTCTCCAACTGTCTTCATCATTCTGAACCCAGAAAACAACAAATGTTGAGGAAGACTTATTTTCACTCCTGCCACAAAAAGAGGGACACAAGTTGTTTGATGTTACTACTTTTACTTGTATAACTTAGGCAGGGTAGGGATTTGGCATAAACAGCATTACTAATCTTGTAGTCTTGCATTTGCAAATCTCTAGAAAACTTTGAGCTAGCAAGCTACATGCTGAAAATGGCGAACCAAAGTAAACTTTGGACTGTCCAACAAGGCAGGCTTGCTTTGTTCTTTTGGGGAATAATTGTGAAGAAATAATACGTTGCAATAACAACATTTCTGTGGCATGGCAAATTATCTCACATTAAGCTATCACTATGCAGCGAGAAAGGCAAGCCGGTGGCCTGTCTCTCCCAAACTTCAAGTTCTATGAGTGGGCCTTCACACTTAGACCTCTCCTATCTTGGTTTCAATCTGATTGAAGTGTCTTGGCAAACTTTGGAGGAGCGGATAATAGCTCCATACTCTTTTAATAACATTCTGCCTTCTAAAATCTCACCCCATTACTGCCGTTTGAGATTTGGTCCTATGATTTCATATTTGCTATTGATATGGAAGAAGGTGTTGAAATTGGCTGGTTGTTCTTCTTTTTGGGACCCACACTCTCCAATATTTAACAACGAGAGATTGTTGATTTGTCCTTTTCGATTCCCTGATTGTGTAAAAAAAGGTTTGCACACTCAGTGATGTTTATGGGGAGGGGGGGGTACTTACTTTTCAGAACATTTGTATTAGGCATGGTATACCACGTACCTCTTTTTTCTTTTATTTGCAGCTGAGATCAACTTCAAAAAGCAATGGTGCCCCTTTAGAGGCCCCTCTCACACCAGATCCATTTTGAAAAGGATTTCACTCTGCTAGGAGTACAAGAGGTTCTGTATTGAGACTCTACTGGTTTTTGCTTGCATGCTTACAGACCTCAGGCGTTAGACACAGTGTGGAGGAGAGATGTTTCAGATCTGCAACCTACCTTTAACTGGGATAAAGTGTGGATCATCGTGGGCTTAGCATCCTGAAACCCTGATCATTAACAAATACCTTATAATTATACACACAGGGTATATTTAACTCCTTGGAACATCATTTGATGAAGGTTATTGACGATCCTATGTGTACTTTCTGTTCCTCCAAAGTGATTGGCAGTTATTTTCACATGTTTTGAGAGTGTACCCCAGTAGCTGAATTTTGGAAGATGGATGCCTTTAACCTCTCTGGGTTGTTTAAGATTAGACTGCCATGTTTGCCTGTTACACTCATTTTGAATGATTTGTCAAGGCTGGGTTTGACACTGGATAAGAGAAGAGCATTGCTGGCTGGAATAACGGCTGCAAAAAAACTACTTGCCACACGTTGGAAACCTCCACATTCCCTCTCCTTCCGAGCTTGGCTTTTTTACATATTTGGATATTGTTTATTTGGAGCTGTCAACAGCCGCAGTCCACAGAGAAAAAGAGTCTGTAATAGAGGCTTGGCATTCACTTTTAACTATCCTCCGTGGGCTTCAGGTGTAACATGTAAATGAGATTTGGAGATCTGGATCCAGGGGTGGGTAGGCTATATTTGGGGTTTTATTTATTTTCAATTCTTTTTATTTTATCTTAGTTATTAATCATACGTATCTGTATATTTGCATATGTATAAGTTTGTATGTGAATATATATTTTATGCTCTATTTTTGTGACATGAATATACCTGTATGTATTTTTCTTTAAAATAAAATAAAAAAATAAATAAAATTAAAAAAAAAAAAAAATATATATATATATACACACATATATGGAGACATACTGGTAAACGCAAATTAAAGCCGAACCATGTATGCAGATAATTTAAATAGCTCAAGTTACGTGTTAACTTCATTTTTTATTATACTATGTGGCATTTTCTTTTATCTAAGTGCAAATTTCCAAGACCATTTTAAGTAAAATTTTAGTGAAATGAATGGACACAGTGATGCCGTTGTTTCCAACGGAGACCAGTGAAGTCTATTGGACACACTTTTCCGGTGATGGTGAGCGCAGCCTCCAGCTGAGCTTGACGACGTAGATGTGACGTGAGCACCCTGTCTGAAAGTCTTCTAGTAGCTGTACCAAGAGAAATCTGTTTGTGGACACATGTTACTTCATATGAATACACTTGCCACATACTGGAGTATTTCCAATCCATCAAAACATTGCTGAAATATTTTGTTCCCGATGCTTTCATGGACTCTCCATGGGCTTCTCCCTTGACTGTATGCGCCAGTTTAAATGTGTTGTCATTAACACACATACTGTATGTCTAGTCTGGAGTGATAACCATAAAACACACTGATGCTTTTATCTGTTTAATTTCTAGTTACTTTATCATTGGCATAATTACTGTCTGTAAGAATGATCTTTCTCTCTTTAATGTTCTCTCTGTCCATCCTGCTCTATGAATGAGCCTCAATATGTTTTTTCATTTTTTTTAATCTTTCACATATTTATTAACCACATTTATTTTTACAATAAATACATGGGGATAGTTTATGTCTTCAGGTTGGCAGGGAAAGTGAAACAACAGAATATTCTTTTCTGCTACACTAAGCAAGCTCACCAAAGGCACACTGCAGAGAACATTTAACAGTTGTCTAATGCATTCTCATATGATTATTTTGGCCAAGTACCGCCGGAACAGCGCCAAACACTTTTAGTAAAAAAGCCTATAAAGAGATAATACAGCGCTGCACCATTGAACTAAACAACAACCTTGTAACTAAAAAAACATGATATGTTTGGGATCTCTCCACAGATTTTTAATGATATTAAAGTCTGGGGACCGTGGTGGTCATTCCAAAACCTTTCTTCAGCTTTCCTGGAGCTACTTCATGGTTGAGTATGAGGTAGGCTTTAGATCATAGCCATGCTGATCTTTTCAATGTCTGGTCGGACCTTTGAATATTTGTCTCTAGAATATTGATAATTGGTAAAAATCCATTCTTCTTTCCATCCGCACAGTATTTCCTGTGCACCAGGCTGCTACACAACCCCAAAGCATAATGGATCCACCTCTATGCTTAACAGCTGACAATGTGTTTTTCTCTTTAAATGCTTCACCCTTTTTTCTCAAAGCATACCTTCTCTGATTGTGACCAAAAAGTTCCATTTTGTCAGTTATGTCAATCCAACATACATTGCAAAGCACCTCTGACTTCTGAAAGTTTTCTTTTGCACACTTCAGACGTGTAATTTTGTGTTGGGTCATAAAGGCTTTCTTCTTGCAACTTTGCCATGTAGGTCTTTGTTATTTAAAGTATAATATAGCACACACATTGTTTTTAAGGGGACATTCTAATTTGTCCACTATTATCTTCTACAAGCAGATTATACATACAGTATACCACTGTGACTTAAGTCAATACGACTACAGTATGTTTAAATTAAGATCAAAGAGACATATTCCGGGCTTTTACAAAGATAAATATACACTCTCTCTACCATGATCAAAAACAATTACACTGCACATGCACACACATAAAAACATCAGTGGTTAGACTGTGCATACCAGCAGCCAAGTTGTATCCATCATGACAGAATGATCAACGCTTGAATGCCACTCCACTATCTGTTGCTGTGTAGCAACGGATTTGCATCTGTATCCCTCTGTCCTAAGGGCATAAACATAGCTGGATTTTTTAACATCAAACATTGGCACAGGGCCTAATCTACATACTCAGTCAAACTAAAACTCCAAATGGAGCATGTGGCAATGAGCGACAGCATTTGAATCCCATGTACGTAGTGTATCATTTATGTAAATGTCACGCTTGAGTAATGTGCGAACGAACAGGTTTATTACTGGGGATGACAGTCAAATAACAATGTGTTTTCCTGTTTCTTGCTTCTGGGAAGAGAATGACCTCACATTTTTCAACACGCTTGTTTACATTAACTCAGCTACATTCATTTCACAGCCTAAAGGGTCACAGTAGGTCTCAAATGGAACAAGGATCATCTCCCTTGGGATAATTTTGGCAGCCATTGTTCTCAGTATATATTCATTCTGTACAGTATGTACTGTATAACATCCAAAAGCATTGACTATACGATATTATTCATATTACTTTTAGATCTTAAGTGTAAGGTAAAACAAAATAAAAGGTATTTTGGGGAATAAAGCATAAATACAGGCAAATTCCTTACAATTTCGAAAATTCACTTCATGATTGCTCACTTCTCCAAAAGTAAATTTAGGGCCTTTTCACACCTGAAAATCCGACCCAAGGTCCAGACCAAGGTTCATGTTTTTGTTACATTGTGTAATTTGATTAGTTAGTTTTTGTTTCATATTGCAGTTATGCGAGCACACTAAAGAACTACACATGACATAACTAGGTCCTGTCGTCATCACATACGTGAGCCGGGTCTCCTAATAATTTAATTGATAGGTTTGTAGACGGGCTTCCTCGTCATCTAGTATCCTCTCTCTGGTGTCTGAATTTCTGTGAGTTTTTTTAAAGTGACTGCTGCTCTCCCCATGCTACGTGTTATGTATGATGCTCTTTTTGTTTTGTTGCGTTGTTGAGAAGCAAGGAACAGGAATTTTACTTGGGTTTTGAAGGGTAGCACCATTTACTCTGAGAAAAACTGAAACCTACACTGTACATGTAATACCCCTTTACAGGTAAACTGCTAATTTACTCTCAACCTCACACTACATACATACTAAGTTATTCCTTAAAGGAGCAACGCTTCTAACACGGCAATAGCCTTCCAGAACTTCCTGTATTTAGTCCAAAAGTTCGACCAAGATTAACTCTTTTCTGTTTTGTCCGGACTCTGGTACAATTTTGGTTCAACATGAAACGTCTGAAAGTCTTAACCAAATGAGTTAGGTATGAAAGGTCCCTTAAGAATGACAAAATTGAACTTTTATTTCATTTTTTGGAGGTAACAGCCTAGTATAGGCATATTGACTACTACGACTCAAGCACCTTCATTTGAGAAATCAAAACAAACTACTTTGCTTTATTCAACAGTGAATGTGGAGTGTGTGCATGTGCATGCTGTTTGTAGTTTTGGGTGTGTACTGGTGTGTGTGCTAGAATATATTATGGTTGTATGCCAGAGTTATCTGTTTCCCTCTCTTCCCACTCCCTACCACCTGCCTGTCGCCCTCCCTAAAATCTCTCCTCTATAATCTCTCTCCCACTCAGACCTCTATCCTGCCTCCCTATGTGCAGAAACCAGACAGATGCTAAGGTTTAATGCTTTAATTGGCTGGCTGTCAGCCCTTCAATCTCTTTGATACTTGTACACCTAGTCCCATCGAAGACACTGTGATCCAATTTGTGCAAGCTGGCATTCGCTCAGACAAACAGGGGTTTGTAGGATGGCACAGTTTTTCCTCTGCGCTGTTTGAGTGTGTTGGCATGTTTGTCAGGGTGCATGTTTTTTTAAATTTATTTCACTGCATGTATGTGTATAGTTGTGTTGGAGGGAGGGTAAAGACACAAAGAGAAAAAAGAGAGAGATTTGCCATTTGGCAGCACAATATGTCTAGTGCAGAAAAAACTAAAAACACAATTATGCACACTAAATGACACACGTAATTAAAGCTGCCTGTTTAAGAAGTACAACCCCAGAGCAGCACAGCACAGACTAAGCCAGAAAAGGGGTTGGAATAGAATGAATATAATCTATTGTTAAAAGGAGGAATAGTTGGAGGTGGAGCTGAGAGGGACTCCAACAACAGCCAATCAATGAAACTGGCTCCTCTAATCGCCTTTACAAGTTGAGGACTCCCCACCACGACATACTGAGATTTTAATCGACCAAGAGGAGAGTCCAAGCCAGCAGCCACAGTTCCAAGATGGAAATGTATCAATGTTATTATGTAGTACCCCAAATAAGAATGCAAAACAGGCTAAATATTCTTCAAGGAAAGATAATGCCCCATTTTAAAGCTGAATAACATTCAAGGAGAGAAATAAATCCATGACACTGTGTTTCCAGTGATTTATGATGGGATTTTAGAATAAAAAAATTCACGAAACAATAAACTGTGTCCTTTTCTCATACTAGCCTACATCTTTCTGAAAAATAATTGTGGAACTTGTTGGAACTTTTGGAAACTCTGTTTGCAAAATAGAAAAGTTGGCATTCCAGCGTTTTTTCAATAACAAAACAGTGTCTTCGGGATGCCTTTATACTTTTAATACACTTCTGAAGGTTTCCTCATGAATTTGCCATCTGTTCCAATAGTGACTGGGTTGGTGTGCAGAAGAACAGAGAATTTTGTCTTATTATTATGAAGGAGCACATGCTTGTTCACTGGATTTAATCTAAGTAGCCACAATGGATCGCAATCAGCAGTGTATTAAAGAATAACCCATCAACCTAAACGAGTAAAGCTTCTGTCCTACTCATATTGAAACTAAATGTTGTTGTGCATTTAAGAACAGACAAGGATTTGTTAATATGGCAAACCTGAACTAAACAAATGTTATGTATTTTATAACAGTATTTTGCTTCTTAGCCAATAATGACAATAACTCAGCGAACTTGTCTTTGCACTGAGATTGCTGGCGAGGAGCTGCAGGCTTAGTTTTCAATCCAAAGCTGCACACCTGTGTTAACAAACCCACAAACAGGAACAGGCAAAAATTAAAATAATTTAAACAGAGAATGTCTTCCATTTTCTCTCTGGCCTCAACTATCCATTGTGATCCAAACAAAAAGCTGCCTTGTGCCTGATAAGAGTGGCAACAAATGGCGGAGAAAGAGAGTCTCTCTTCATGTATTTATGTCCTCTTCCTCAGGTGTCACCGAAAGCTAACGGTTTTTAATGTTCCAATCTATTTTGCTTCAGTTTTCTTGTGTGTATGTGTCCTCCCCACAAAAGAAACTGACTACACTTTTAACTGCCACAACTTGTTATGACCACAAAAAGAACTTTTTTCACCTCATGATTAAAACATTTAATGTTTCGCTTCCCCGCCTGTATGAAGTTTTAAGCTTGTAACGGCCAACATACATTTTAAGTCCTTGTGTTGTTTTTCTGAATATGACAGGAGAAAAACAACTTTTCTCTTTTAGTTTTAGACATCAAGGCGGGAAGCTCATGTTAATAGGGCAGTCCTTGTCCAAAACATCACAAGTAGAAGAAATGCTCCCAGCACAATAACACAAGAGCAAGCTTAGTTGGAAGTTGTGGCTCCAACTTAATTACCCCCTGAAAGGCTGTGATTCAATGTGGGGCAGGTCGACAGCCGTCTAGGGGCAAGTGTGTGTTTGTGACAAAGTATATAAATGTTGGTAAAAACGAAGGTAAAATCATGTCATGTCTTAATGTCAGACACAGACCAAGCAAATAGCAGGCAGAACTCAACACCCAGCTCACAAATATTGGGTTTCTGGAGGAGCCAGGCATATAAGATATATCATTTGGTACAGAACAATTCCCTCATCAATAGTTCTCCGTCAGACAATAAACATGATGTGTGCATCCTTCTATTCAGTATATCCGTGCCTTCAATGTGAGACATATAGAGCAACAAAGGAAGATGACAACATTTGGTAAACCTATACACAGCAAACCTGACATTCAGACCAACACACTGTCAGATCAGCAAATTCCTTAGACAACACTCTAGGACCCAATCCTATGCACCACTATTACACAATTTACAGCACACACAATGCTATTAGGCTACTTCATCCCACATGCACCTATAAAACTAATGCATACAAATGCATTGCTTAGAAATCTGGTCACTGGTGTTCTCCTGCAGAGTTAAGCCTTAAAATCTACCATATTTGTGGCATTTTATAATAACTACACACTATGAAGCATTAGTGAAGTATTAATAAATACTTAATTCCTCATTTATGAAGCATTGTTCCAACCTCATTACACATTAGTATGGTATTCAGAAATAATTATAGATGATAAATTCCTGATTAATGAGCTCATCTATAATGTGTTTAATAATTGTATTTGCATTCTTTATTTATGATGGATTCACCATTTCTAAATTAGGTTTAACATGAATTATAAATGAAGTCAATGGTTAACAATATCATTAAGAGAGTGCAAGTAAATGATTAACACACAATTTACATGTATAATGTAGGTGTTTTGCATGTATTTACACATCTAATGATTTAGACATGCGCTAATGGTCATTTAGTATGTTACTATATGTTTTATGAACACTTATTAATACTGCAATTCATGATTAATTCAGGTAGTTAGAAAGTACTTTGTGTGACGTCATCTAAAGTAAGAACTATCTATGCCTCACAAAGCATTTATGAATGAGACAGAAATGCACTTTCTCAAGGATTTTTTGAACCATTAACAACTCGTAAATGAGTGGTTGGTATATTAAGTAATGCTTAATTTAGAAATGGTGAATCATCATTTCATAAAGTATAAAAACACTTAAAGCGAGTAAGAACCAACCTTAGGAAAATAAGTAATTCTGAACCCAGTTGAAAAGACACACTTCTGTGATATAAGCTACCAAAGTATTAAAGATGCACAAACGGTAACCTACTCGAGAAATCCTGCACTTAAGACACTAGATTCCCCCATCTTGGAGGCACATGGCCAATGTGTGTGTGTGTATAGTGGTTCAGGTTTTCAACGTTTTCGTATGGTTTTAATATGAATTTAACTTTAACACAAACACCATTTTTTCATTTCTTTTATCCCCAGTTGTCTTGTTCAGACATATAAAGCCTTTTACCCATGTCAAAAGGTAATGGTTTTCACTTGTTTTTCCTTTTTTCTTTAATTGCAGAATGAGTACTCAAGCTTTTAAGAGAGGAACAACCCCTTCTTAAAAAGAGGGACTAAGTTATCAAGACCTAGACCACTTTGAAAGAAACACAAAAGATCCAAGCTGTGATATAACATACTGCCAAAGACTAGTAATTTATGGAATTACTGGAAAAAAAAACTAAAAGTACATAACAGTAACCAAGACTAGTGTGACTAATCCTGCCTCTCTCCAGCATCAAGTGGCAAATGTTCTTCATCACATTGGATGTCTGCATTCTCTCCATATAAAAATGAATGTGGCGTTTCCATTGCTTTCACCTCCATTACTTTCTGAAAAACAGTAAGAATGCAGTTTTACTATTGTAAAGTTATAGTGTTTTTCACATTATTTTACCTGTTTCTCTCATACAGTACAGTGTATAACTGTTTCATTCTTTGGTGATTGTATAAAAAAAGACTTTCAGGGCTTTCTCTATAGAAATACTGCATATGTTAACTAACCAGTCTAAATCAAGATAGCTGCTTAGACTTTCAGCGAAAGTTGCAATCAGCAGTGTTTGATTGGCACCAGACTGAAGTCGATTCTGTTGTGAATGTGTAGTTAACAGTTTGGACAGCAGTGCTGTAAATCCACAGCGTTGTGCAGGTTGTGGTTAAATTCATGGGATAAGTGTGTAGAGATTTGAAAACTGTGTTCTAGCAATGAAAAACCAACTCGAGTTGGGTCCACGTGAACTGCAGCTGTGCAGACTGTAGTTTGAGTTTTGCACATGCGACTCCAGTTGGGCCGACTGTGGTTTAGCAATCGAAAAAACTGTAATAATATAGCCTTTGATTCAGGAGGTAATTAGTGTTCTAAGCAGGAAAATGATCCAAAGCACATAGCCAACTGTATATTGGAAAGACTTCAGAAAAAAACAATAAGATAGTCTTAACGTAGACCAGCCAAAGGCCTGTCCTGAAACCATGCTTGAATGTTAAAAAGAAAAAGACATTAAAGCTCTTAAGCTCAAAAGGCCCACATACACCTTCAGACCTGAAACCCCTGTGACTCCTGTGCAATTAAGTCCAAACAACTTTAAGTTTTACATGGAAAATGTGCCAGACACAAACATTTTCTATGTTGAGACTGCAGTGCCAATATCTATCAAACTTCCATCCAGTATTTCAATTCACTCTTTTTTGCACCTGTAGGACATTGTCACCATCTCTCTAGGGATATTTGAACTTATCAGTCAGGTGGATGAGTTCTATTCCCCTGTGTAAGTGAACACACATCTGAACCATCATTACAGCCTTCAGTAATTGCTCTTTGCTAAACATGTTTTCCCATTTGCTCTAATTTAGAGCGTTGTGTTATTGAATTAATTTTCCAAATAATTAGCCTATGTCAATCAATGTGTCCAAGTTCATTGCGATGATTATGTTGGTGTGCGATGGTGTCCGGGGTTGATGTTTTTACAGGGGAGTGCTGTGTGTGTAAATTTAGAAAACAAGTCAAAAATAATTAAGTGCATAGGAAGAAAAAAAAATCACTCTGTGTGTGTGTGTGTGTGTGTGTGTGTGTGTGTGAGTGAGAGAAAAAGAGAGAGAGAAAGAGAGAGAGAGAAAAAAAATCTTAAAAGTAAATTCTTTCTATTTTTGTATTTTTTAAATGACCAGACATAGAAGTCCACACTTGGTCAGTGTGGCCTGATAGTCCCCTGTTGGTAACATAGGCGTGTGTGTGTGCGTGTGTGTGTGTGTGTGTGTGTGTGTGTGTGTGTGTGTGTGTGTGTGTGTGTGTGTGTGTGTGTGTGTATACAGTATGTGTTGGGGAGGCAAGGGCAGAACATGTGGGTTTACTTTTACATCTGGGTTGAGCCCAATGAGAACTTCTTTAGCTGTCCTAACCCTAACCCTGTTCTTTAGATGTTTAACTAAAATCATGCCACAACATAGAATGATACTAACTGTTGCTTATCAGACGGTTGGTTTAAAAAAAAATGCCTCTCTTTGCTCACTAGTTTCATTCTGCAGCTGCTGTCTCTCAAGTCATTTAAAAGCACAGTTTGTGTTTGTCTGACATATGAAGGTGTATTATTATGTTTATGTGTGCGCTTGTCTCATATGAAGCTTATCATTTGAAAAGGAAGCACTGTTTCTCTTACAAAACACAGCTGCCCATACTGTAAGAAATCAGCTATGCACATCAAAACAGCCAGAAGAAGACAGCAACATATGTTCTTTTTGGCCCTCGCTTCTGTTGTTGGACTATAGGGAAGTCGTTGCATCTCCTTTACATTCTCCTGTTACATCTTCCCTTTGTACACATTCGTTCAGCTTTTTCTTTATATTTCATTTTCTTTCCTCTCCCTGTCTCAAACGTTTTTTCCTCCTCTGTCTCTTTTGAGAATGTAATGCTGTAATGTGATTCATGCTTCCCCTACTCAGAAATAAATATTTAACCACACCATGTGCTAAGCTTTTTTTTCCTCTTTGTCTCTACTGGTGGAATAAGCCAGTCTGCCATGAAGTAAAAATACAACCAAATGTAGCACCTAATAGAACAGTAGAGGGCTTTAAGAGAATACATAGCAGCAAGAATATAAAGTGCGGAGGGCTGATGTTTGGAGTGAAGAGGTACAATCTTCTCTTCTCTGGACATTAAAGGCTTAGCTGTCAGTTGACCACTAAACTCACTTAAGTGTACGAGATTGTGTGTGTGTGTGTGTGTGTGTGTTTGTGTAATTGTTCATGTGTGTGTTCCTCTGACCTTTTCATGTGGATGTGTGATAGGTCAATGAAGACTTTCAACCATCCGTACATGGTTAAGACAACAGTCTCTTTAGCAGTCTGACAGGCATTCAGACAACAACAAAAAAAGAAAGAAAAGAAAATCCAGCGATTTACTGCGGGTTGCACAGCAGCGGTAGAGTGTCAATGAACCCCCCCCACAATGCTTTGCTTTTTATTACTTATTTTATGCTATAAAAACAGGGTGAACCATAATGGTTGAGAGCTGTAATTAACTCACAATTGGTCTGGCTGGTGTATGGATCACTACTGTGCAGACTGGCAGCGGCCGTATCTTGTATATTTTGGCATTTGTACAGTGGGAGAAAGTTGAGACGCCTGGAATATACTGTACAGCCAATGGTCTGACACACATACACACACACACACACACACACACACACACACACACAGACATCCAGACATCCAGAGTGATTTTTTTTTTTTTTTACAGGGGGTGGGGCCTTGACCAACTGCCACTTTGCTCATTTGAAAGCCATGATGTCTCTCTCTCATGGGTGGGCCAAATTTTCTGGGTTTGCAAAGCAGAGAAAGGGGAGGTAACCTTGCCTCTTATGACCTCATAAGGAGCAAGATTCCAGATTCTTTTCCACTGTTTATCCAAGTTTCTGTTATTGCAATTATGTTAAAGTGCTGTTTCAATTGCTTTAGATAGTGTTTGATACTGTGAAAGTTGGCATACAGACTTCTGCTGTTAAAGTGGATAATGGATAATTGCTGTTCGGTCTTGATTGACCTATTAAATTGTTCATCAGTGTAATAATTGCAGTTATTGTTTATGTTAGCAAAGAAATTGTTCTCAAGATCAATGTCATTTTCCATATCCTGTGAGTGGTGTTCAGTGTACTGGAAAGTGTTCAGTTCCAGGTTCTCATATTCCACCAGACTTTGTAGTGAGTGACTATATTTAGTGACCTAGTGAGATTAAAGTTTCAACATATCATAGGCCTACCTGTTTATGTATTAACGATAGCTGGCCTTGGTTGTTTTGGTGTGCTGGACCGGGGGATGAATGATCAGTTTGTCCTGTCGTAAATAGGCAATGTCCCCCCTTTCTCTCTCCTTTTCCTTCTGACTGCCTCCATGAAGTCTTCGTTTATGTATATTCTGGAACCTTTCAGATTTCTGGTTCTTTGTAGTATTTCCGTTCTGTCCTTGTGCCTTAGGAATTTTACCACAATTGGCCTCGGTCGGTCTCCTCCAGGTTTTCCTGTGCGGTGGGCCCTCTCCACCTCCACCTCGCGTTGCAGCTGTAATTTTTCCTTCACAACTTGTTTTACCTTCTCCTCCGTCTCTGACCAGGTTTCTCCCTGTGCCTCCTGTATCCCGTCAAATACCAGGTTATTTCGCCTGGATTGGCTTTCCAGATACTCCATTTTGTCCGTGACAGCCAGCAAGCTGTCACAGACTTTAAAAAATATCTGTTTGCATCGAGGTGCTGCGTTCCTTCAGATTTGCTGTTTGAGTTTGAATGTCATCCACTTCTTTTTGTGTGTACTGCAGGCTGGTTTTTATTTCTTGTAGTTCCTTGGTTATTGATTCCAGTCTAGTGTTGGTGGAGTCCATTATTAGCTTGACAAAGCCTTTGAAATTGCTGTGTTGTTGTTCCAGTAGTGCGGTAAACATTGTTTTTTGTTGGTGCAGCAGTTAATTTACACTGCCGATTGTCACATATTCATCTTCCTGTTTAGCCTCTTTATTTGGAGGCATTTTTGAACGTTAAACAAACCAAGCGACAGTTCGGTTAACGTTAAGTTATTTCTAATACTTCCTGACCACGGTGGGAAATAGTCACTCTGTGCATTCAGCTATCTCTGTGCCATCCACGAGGAGGAAATTAGCCAACTCAGAGTCCTTTTGGGCTCCAAACTGTCTCAATCTTTCACATGCTGTACATCTCCAATATATATCCGGGTTTGTTATGTCTCTGATCATGCAACTGTTAGAAGCATGCCGTTTTTTTAGGTCAGATAGAATCTATCTCATCTCTATTGATCCTGTTCGTTTATTTGTTGCTTTCATGGCTGTACTAACATTACAGCTGTAGTGAGCTGGGTTTACGTGTTTCCAGGTAGATCTGGCAACCCGGCCTGGCTGCCAAATTGATAACAACACACAAGCCAAAACACAAACAGAAATTCTATCACGGAATGGAAATTACAAAAGGAGAAAACACTGGCATTAGCATTGTTGTCAGAAACGAGAAAGACAGAAAGTCTTACCATGTCTTAACTTATGTTTTCTTAATATCTGATGACTCATTGGGGTCATTTTTGGATTTATTACAGTAAATATATTACATATTGGACCTTTAACGTAAAATGCTACGTTATCAACCAAAGCTAATGACAACCTATGTTACAGCAGCAGGCTAACGTAGCAACGTTATGTCCGTTACATTAGTGTGTGTGTGTGTGTGTGTGTGTTCTGTAGAGAAGAAAGAGGTTGGGCTCTTGAAACAAGCTAGCTTATACATTGTTTGCAGTCAATATGTGACGTTAGTGAAAGAGAAAGTCGCCTTTTTTTATTGATGATAAAATGATAAATGAATGTCCCAATTGATTAATGTAATGCACTTTAAACAAAATGTATAGCCTAATGTTAATTTTATGTGCTTAAGAATGACAAAGATGACTGAAGAAGAAAGAGAGAGAGCTCAAAGAAGCAGCTAACAGATTTGCAGAGCTGGATTAAAACTGGCTGCCAGCTGTGAGAGAAGCATTTGATAATGTCAAGCAACCATCCTACATTATTCATTTAATGTGAAGTAGGCCTATTTTATCAGAAGCATTTTGTTGGAGTAGTAAGAACTCATGAAAAAAAAAAGTTTCATGCCGTGTATAGCATTGTGAATTAGTAATTATTTCATGTAAGTCAAAAGTTCATGTCATGTTGTAATTGTTCTTTAGTTTACATTAGTTATCTCAACCAGAATCAATCACAGTCTAAAGGTCAACTGGCAGCACTAGTGCCAGTGTTACATTTTTTAGCAGTGAAAAGTACAGTATACTTTATTCAGATTCTAAGAATTTTACTCAAGATGAGGCCTACCACAAGGCTCCAGACAAGAGAGGGAGGAAGAGGATGCGGAGCATCACTCAACAAATCATATGGCTACATAATGAGGGTGGTGAGTGTTCCTATAAAAGGGCCACGTCAGTAAAAGTGCGATAAGGAAAAAGATAGATGCTGCAGCCAATAGTAGAACGTATTCAGAAATCTAATGTTTCTTTTGGAGACTTTTGCTTTTTTTTCAGATTAGCGCAAGCCCCTCCAAAGGTCTGTGCACGTCCCTGGATACAATGATTAAGTGGGTAAAGGCAAAAAATAAAACAAGTTTGGTAAGTTCAGAAAATTGCGTCACTTTACTGTAATGCAGCCTTTAAATCCAGGAAAAGACAACACTTGTGTCATATCAAGACGTTAAGATATCCAAAATTGAAGACGATATCTTATCTATGAACACTTTTACAAACATTATTATGATACAAAGTTGGTTGAATATCCACAAAGTATTCCTTTAAACATCTCTAACAAAGATGTCACGATAAATCAAACTATTGACTATCTAATTCGCTGTATTATGTCATTTTTGGCACTTTCACAGTTTCCCTGTTTCCAGCAATGAGTGCAGTTTGGGATATCTTGCTGCATCCTCCGTATTGCTAATCAGTGTTTGGTTTTATGCCCCTATCCTTTCCTTCCCTCTGCTTTCTTTCTATCCTTTTCTCTGGTGTCCACCAACATCCATTGATCCTTCCCCTTACAGCCCACTCCATATGTTGCCACATCCATTTTCTTCACAATTTGTTGTGCTGAGTACATGAGCTGAATCTCAACAATGTGGAAACTCTTCACTTGATTGCCTGTCTTATGAATGAAAACACAAGAGCTTTAATTAAAAAACAAAAACTTTGCCACACATTACTGAACAGAGATGGGTAGTAAGATTGGATGTAACCATCTGTGTGTGTGTGTGTGTGTGTGTGTGTGTGCTATTAACTTGTGCTTGAATGTATCCATGAATCACTTTCATCAGCATAATTTTAATTATATCACAAAATTATAATGACTTTTATATTGCAGTCATCATAAGTCTAAAAGTTGTCATGCATACATTCCTCTCATCACAGCATCCAAGGACGCAATGTGTTTTTGGGGCATTAAACACTGTAATAATATACACATAAGAGTTGGCAATGATTCAGTGATAGTGTCTCAGCCTTCTCTTAAAACTCTCCATTGGAGTATTGCAAGGTGTGATTAACATGATTAACAGAAATAAGGACGCGTAATTGTTTTAATTTCTTAAGATCCAGACCAGACCAAAGGGGAAAGGAGAAGAGACAGAGAGTAATTAAAAAGAAAACATGTAGAAGAATGAGAGAACGACAAGGCCATTAAGGCTGCAGTGAGGAGCAGAGAAAGGAGACAGGACCCAATGGAGATGTCGCCTTTGTCCTTAATGCCTTAAGTTTGCCTCAAAGACACTGTCTACATCTTATTTTCCCCAGTAATTTTCATTTTCTTTTACTCATTATTATTTCCCTGCGTTTTATTGAACAAATCCATATTTTGGTCTGTCTTTATATATGCTTCAAAAGGTATAACATACATACAGTATATGTCTCTGCAAGCCAAGCAAACAGGTAATACGCATCTATAATTTAATAGAGAGACCACAAAAGAGAAAAGTGTTCATTTTTAATTCTGCATCTCTGACATGGTTACACACAGATAACAACAAAAAAACACGTTCCATCAGGTTGAGGCAGGGCATTAGAAGACGAGTGCATTTGTGTGCATTTGTGAACTACCTTGACCTAAAAGCCTTGTTTACTGTACATGCAGATAGTCAGTAATCTGTTTCTTTATTGTAAGATCCTTGGTGAGAGACCACACAGTCCATGTTCAAATGTGGTATGTTTTCTTTCTTTTAAAAGCATTCATAAAGCACCCAGACACACAAGGGTAAGCAATGTTTGGTGATGTCAACTGTAAAAACATATTTCTGGGATTGAATCAAGCGTTTGCCATCTCCACACTGACACTCACACAAAACGCTGGGAAGCAAAGCAACAGCCAAAGATATGTACTTAAAGTTGACATTACCACAGATTGCAGAGCACAAACAGACCTAAACTATACACAGACTCATCAAAGCATGAAGTGAGCAACTCTCAACATTGCAGGTCCACAAATGTACAGATGGAGAAAAATAAATATTGTTGTTATGCCTGTTTGTGTGCTGAACTGTAGTTAATACTTCTCTATTGCCATGTTTAAGGTAGCTTAAATCCCCATCAAACAGTGTTCCCTTCAGGCCCTACACCAGGAGTCAGAAAAAGTTTAAATATAAGTCTAGATGAATTATCAATAGAATGAAAGATAAAACACAGTATAACACTTTATATTGTATGCCTTTCCTTTCTTGAGTGTGCAATGTATGTTCATTAGTGCAGAATTAGTGTATTCTGAACTATGTTTGCATACATGCTGGGCACTTTAAGTAATGTTTTCCCCAGTTTCTAGAAGTCATAAGAACATTTCGCTGACTCAATTCACAAGGGATTCATATTAGCAAAGTTCTACTGCATACTTTTCTGGTGATTAGTGATCATTCTGTGGTTTGGGTCTTGTAAACACTATGATATGGAACTCAGTTGTATATGAACATCCAGACAAATATCCCAACATTATTGCACATCAGATATTAGCTCTGGGAGAGAGGTTTTCATGTTAACAATACTGACAAGAGTAATATTTTAATTTTTGAATCGAGTGGAGCTTCCTTTTAGCGCTGATGACTGAGCAACCTCATTTTATTGCATGTTAATTTTTGTTTACTGATCTTGAGGCTACATAGACATGGAGAACTGTCAACACTTCAAACATCTCAAAGACTGACAATGTTTCACTAGGGACAATAGTGTCTACACACGTGCACACATAAACATGCATGCATGCATAGTCCAGCACACAGAAAATATATACACTATATTTCACATACAATCACAAACTATATTATCCTTTATTATGGCAGTTGAATTGAACAATGTATTACTCCTAATGTCTGGTGGACTGGGAATGTCAATCAACGCCTGTTATATTGGAGAGGCAAACATTTTCTTCCTAATTGTGATGCCTCTCAAACATGACTGAATTTTTAATGCTTGCCCTGGAGAATCCCAGTGCCATATGGTCTAAACACTGTTTAAAAAGCCTTACAACAGTGCCAAGAAACATTTCTAGGGGAAAACAGAGGTGCAAACAAACACACAGTTTGACTCTTCCTCGCACATGCACGACACTGAATGTCCTGTTGTGTTTTCCTCTCACTCATACTGCATGGTACCCTGTACCTTGCTCCAGCTCACTGAACTATGCTCCTTCTTCCACTTCTTCTGCGTATCTCATTCCTGCTTGTCTTTACCTCTCTTTGACTTCCCCTAACTCCCTCCAGGCATACACACCCTGCCAGCTCTTTCTCCTTCTCTCGCACTCTGATCTCACAGGGGAGCACTCTTGTCCTGCTACTATTCCTCCTAACAGATTATTTTGCTACAGGCCTTACCCTTTCTCCAGCTCAGCTACTTCACTTTTTTCCTTACCTTTTCTTTCCTTTCCTTTTTCCACCTCTTCCTTAAGAAATACCTCATACCTCATTCCTTCTTCCAGGCTGCTTCTGTCCCCAATATGTTCCTCCTCCGATTCTCTCCCTCCTCAAAAGAGGAAGTTATCCCACTCCTGACAGAGATTCCCTCCTGGAATTACTACTTTATTAAAGCTGAAAGTGCCCCCATGACCCTGGTATTTGTGTTGTCCGGAGCATTGGTTCCTGGTGGGATCTCTTGTGGAAAATTGGTCCCATAAGACGTGCCAGACAAAGATGGGTTATATGATGCCTATAGAAAGGCCTAAGAATGATGAGTAACAACAGCATCTTTTAATGGACTGCTACAGAGCAAAAGAAGTCTGGGACAAATTAAAAGTGTATACATGTATACTCCATGGAGTAAGTTTTTATCTTTCGTATACATCTGTGATGTATTGTATCATTGAAGATGTACTACCAGAGAAACACAAGAAGTTGACGCAAATATCCATCTGCATTGTTTGTTTTAAACTGTGGAAGACCAAATGTTGTATGGTTTTACAGCAGACTGTAATAGACGGTGACACAGTGTGATGCAGGTGCTCACTGAGCTCCGAAGAAGAAGAACTTTGGACAAAAAACGGCTCCTTCCATGAACTTGTGAAACTGAACTTGTGATCTCACAGCACTTTATGAATGATCTTGGACATTATTAGCCCATATTTTGCATATTACACACTGGTTTTTATTATTATTTTATTTTTTCTTCCTTCAACAATAACCCTTGAGCTTTCTTCCTGCCCTACCTCATCTCCATTGCCCCTACTTTGCTACAGTTTTCACACTGAGAAATTCACGCTCCATACCCTCCCCTCTCCACACTTGTCTTCGCTCTCCTCTCCAGCAATTTTCTATCGCCTGTCTTGCTTTCAGCCTCATTCACGCTGGGTGTGAGTCTAGCTGACTTGCTGTCTGTGCTTAGCATGATCCACTGCTTTCTCTACCTTCCTATCTCGCAACCTCCCTCTCCTGTCCTTTGTTCACGTTCACACTCAGCTGGCCTCCTCTTCTCCACTAGTTCCCACTTGCTGGGTCCTCTTCTGCACCTCCTGGTTATCACTCATCCTTCACCATCTTACCCCTTTACTTTCCCGTTGGCCTTCACACTTCCTTTTCTCATCCCCCCGTTTCTTCACCAGTGAGCTCGAACACTTCACACTGAGCTGTTTTCTTCCCTCTTTTAAACTGTGCATTCTTTATTTCCTCCTAGTATCCCTACTCGCTCCTACATTCAGCATGAAGAATTACAGTTCAAGCAGTGCATGATACAGGGTCAGACAAGTGGCTAAATGCACTAGTGTTTGTGAAAACATATTACATATTACGTAGCACATTCACAAACACTTTGACGCCATCCCTTCATATTAGACCCTACATTTGCCTCACACAAAACAACAGCAGACTTTGTAGTCCTTTGTCTCCTCTCATTGTCTTCATCTGTCTCTCAATCTCTCATCCCCATCTCAATAGTGGCCAGCTTGAATTTTCGGTTTCATTACAATCACTACAACAGCGGCTTGATTCTTTCCTCCCTTGCTGCTTTTATGTCATTACACAACTTTTTGTTTCATTTTTTGGAAGCAAGCTGTGCTCGCCATCCTCCCCCAAACGACAATATACCCTTGAGCAAAGTCATTTTCCACAAATTGCTTCAATTGAGCAGCTAATGGTTATACTGGGAAGGCTCCAGGTGAGAGCATGTTCATGTGTGTCTGCCAGTGTGTTAGTCCTGATTTGGCCAGTTATTTGCAATAGTTACAGAGTCCGTCTCTGAGGAAACTTCCCCATCAATAATATGTAAAATGAGGTTTCTAGTTTCCAACCAAATCTTGCAAAGCACAAGTCATTTTATAATATTAATCAGTTGTGAATTTGCATTTCCATAATATTGGGATACATTTTGTAGGCAGCAAAGATTGGTTTTGTTTCTCTCTCTACTGACAGAACTCCAAATTTTCAAACAATGGAGCTATGTGTTGAAATCAAATGGAATTCTCCTTTAAAGAGAGCAAAAGTACAGGCCTTCAGGGCTTTAGGAAGTGTGTTTAGGAATTTAGACAACAAGGCAAAATAATTCATACAAAGAGGGTCTTGGGTAATTTAGCGAAGTGCATTAGCAGCTGTGTGTGTGTGTGTGTGTGAGAGCTGGCAGTTGTACAGGGGTGTGTAGTTAGTGCTCTTGGACAAAAAGCCAGTGGTAGCAGATTCATTTCATTCATATTTAACCCAGCTAGCACAGCATACTAACACCAGAAATATTAGCTTTGAACTGCACTATTATCCAGTGGTATTTACGAGTATTTGCGTGTGCACATGCATAGAAGTATGCATATGTATGTTGCCATGTCCTGGCACTTGAGTCAGTCACTGTAACAAGATTAATGGTTGACTGAGACAGAAGTCCATTTTCTTCACTAAAGAACAAGTGAGAGAAAACAAGCTTGATGGCCTGTACAGCATCTCTCTGCCTTCATCCCTGAGCGATCGTCTCTCTCAATCCCTGCTCTCTCTCTCTCTCTCTCTCTCTCTCTCTCTCTCTCTGGGGGTCTACTCTTGCAGATTATTATTGTGGATCCATCTCTTTTTCTTCTTATACACTTTTCTCTGCTCCACTTCACTAGCAGCTCACACAGAAAAAAATCCCTTCTCCCACAAGCAACGATGAGAATAAAATACTTTAACAAAGCTAATTAAAAAGTGAAGATTGATGTATCTTTATAGACTGATTAAGGAATCGAGGTAGCAAAAAAAAGCAGCGTGTGAATTGTGAGGATAGGTTGCCTGAATCACTTAACTTCACTGCTTCCGTTGCTTTGTGTGTTTGCGCACGCATATACACACAACACACAACTGCACATAGACATAAACAAGACGGTAGAGTAACAACCCACCGTACTTTATGTTCACACTGGCATATGCAGTATAGTAATGATGATATATCTTTTAATGAAGGGGAACGCATGTGAGAGGCAACTGTGCCCTCACTGCAACCATGAATGTTTTATGGCTTTTTAAACAAGTCAATTTCATGCTAATGTGACCACTGCTTACCATGCTCGAAAATTATAAACAACCTTCTGGTGTGGGAGGAGGGCTGTGAGCAGGAGGGTGCAAAAGGAGTGAAAGAAAGTAGACAGTGACACAGAAACAAAAAAAAAAGGCAGAAATCTGTATATTCGCAAGGATGCTGGTTTGGCAGCTGTTGATGGTCGGCATGAAATATAAATGAACGAGAAGCTTTCCCAAACACCATCTTTGTGATTGTCATTTTTATTTTATTTTTCACTCTAAATATGTGTTGAAATTTTTCTTGTAGATGCAGTTACAGTCCACTAATAACAGATTGCACAGCAAACACCAATGATTCCATTTCCCCCTGTAGTCTCCTTCACTTTTCTGATTGTTAACCACCTTTTGTCACTCTCTCTCACATCTAAAAACAACATCACCAAAGCAATTTATTGATTCTTCATATAAACTGATGGGAGTCTACACACAACACACAAAAAAACAATATTTGATCTTTACTTTATCACAGCAGGGAAAAAATGGAATAATCTTCAAAGTACTGGAGAATAAAAATTCAGCCATTGAATTAAAGAGGTAAGTGTGTGACTGTGGAGAGAGGGGGACATGGAGCCATGATATAAAACAGCTGAGCTTTCCTCGAATCATTACACAGAAAGCCAGTGACATTTTATGAAAGCAGAGGTCGGGAAGGGAAGACAGAAACAAAAGGATGCTGTGAGAGAAAGAGGGCTGAACTGAGAGAAGCATGATATTGATATTTCCAAAAACAGTTACATAGAAATAAGATGTGAAACAATCAGGGATCGTTCTATTAGAGTGAGTATTAGCAAGACAAATCATCCATAATATGCCTATCAAATCTCATTTGCTGATATTGTACTGTGTAACACAGCCCTGTGAGTAGAATACCATAAGGATTACATGAGTTCTTTTTTGTTCCTCCTCTTATTTCGCCCTCTACCTCTCCCGCTTTCACTCTCTCTCAGTCCTCTAGAGCCTTAACATTATACAGCATAATGGAATATCGACAGAGTAGCTCATTTGTGTTTTCGACACACTTCAGCCCATATTCCATTTTGAATTGGGAGCCAATGTGCTTATAATGTGAAGGGGCATAAAGAGTATGGCATGACATGTATGACGGATCAAATATTGCAATAGAAACCTTATCATTGTGTGAGGTGCAGGGCTGAATCCTTGATGAGCACACAGCACTCACTAAACACTCATTTGCTCCGTCTCTGTCCGTCACCATCTAAACGCTGGCTCCCTCAGAAACATCCAGTCTCTGCTTTTCCATCTGATCTTTTTAGTCTATTTATCCCATTGGACTATTTCCCTCTCTATATCTCTTTTCGTCACTCTTTTCTCTCTCCTTGCAGATTGCCATGGTAACAGGTGATAGAGGCTCAAGTTGAGACCAAAGGCCCTCTGACACAACTAGTCCTGTTTTAATTGGTCACTCTGTCCAGATTCTGGTGTTATGTTGTGATAAACTACCAAATGTATCTGTCTTCATGATTTACTTTGATTTCATCCTGTTAGCATCAAATGTTTATCTTTTCACTTTCTGACAAACAACATTAAAAATCACCAATTGTATTATCTTTAATTTCCCTAGAGGATTGTTCAAGTAAATAGGCATTGACCCCCACATGTCCATTAAAATATAATAATTTAAAACACTTAGGTCGAGGTATAATATGTAAATGTATCTATAAATATCTATATGCATTTTCCTTGAATGTGTCTTACAGTTTATTGGTATACACAGGTCAATTAAAAAGACTAACAAATCCAATACAATAACTTAATTCAACATTTTTACATATACATGGGGTATCTATGTACTGTAATGGGGTCTGCAGGGAAACTAAACTAGTAAGGACAGATCAATTGAAAGAAACATGCTCTATGTCTAAAAACATAGTTTGAGTAACAGAAACAATGGAATCATCTCACTATCACAATGACACATGTCAAAGAGAGTGTAAGATGATGTGACGCTAGGATAATTGAGCCGTTGTGTCTTGGCTCTCTGCAATTTCAGGACTCAGTCAAACACAGTTTGATGGGCACATATGTGGAAGGAAGGCAGTTGATTTCTATAATTGCACGAGCTAAGTAATGAAAAGATAATGATGATTGAGTCAAATGGAACAATCTGGAGGGTAGAATGTTTGTTGGTTTCTATGGGGTCAGTTGCTCTCTTGGGACAAGAAATGAAGCGGATGAAAACTGTGGGTCTGTGGGTCAGTTCTCACAACAGCCAAAGGATAAAAAAAGATTATGGAAACAACAGATGAAAAGTCAAAGGAAACTCAGAATGTTATAGTTTACTTTCCTTAGAAACAGCAAGAGGGTTCATAGCTATTGCAATAAACAAAATTGTATATAAGAAACAACTGCAAATCTTATACAGTTTATATATAGCTTGTTTAAATATATATAGTTTTGTCAGTGGTGGGATTTAATTTATACTAACCTAGGTACATTTACACAAGTACTACTACTTAAGTACAATTCTTTATGTTACTTTATACTTGTACCACACTACATTTTAGATAGTTTACTTTGCAGAGTCAATTTATTAAAGCTAGATATAATCAACTAATACATGATGATGCATCTTTATGGATTAAGCCACCCAACAGTACATTAAGTAGTTAATACTAGACCCACCTGTTCCACCAGCTGTAACATTAGTGATGCTTCCACATAAATGCATCTATAATTATTATATCTCCTATGAATTAATTTAGCTATGTAATGCATATTATTCTGAAATTGCCCATTCTGCATAATGACTACTTTTACCTTTGGTACTTTAAGTATATTGTAATACCTTTGTTTTTTTACTCATGTAAAGTTTTGAATGCAGGTATTTTACTTGTAACAGTATTTATAAAAGTATGCAGCAGTTGCGCCACTGTGATGTTGCTACTGTGTCTTAAATGAAAAATCTGAGTGCTTCCATGACTTACTGTTTTGAGAAATCGGTTTGGTTTTGCTTTTAGTTATCATCTCTGGAAAGCTATATCTGCATCCTGTGCATTCATTAAATATCTCACTCCATTCCCCCTTTCCTCCATTACTTCTCCAGCTATCCCTCAAACAGTGTTTTCTTTCCCTCTGATGGTATGTTATTTGCAGCTATAATGACTTGTGAATCCTAAATATCCAAACCATCCATCCATTTATCTCTTCACTTATCTATCCATCTACCTTCTGCCTATTTATCCACCCATTTACACATGAATCTGTCCGTCCATCCATCTCTCTGCCAATTTTTCATTTACTTCTCTCCCTGGATGAGCTGATGGATGAACTGTAGGATTGAAGGATTAATCGTCACCCACGTCTATGGTTTCCCTTTATCGCCGCTGACCCGCCCGTCTCTCCATCCAGCTGTTCCCTGCTCTCAGCTTCCTTCCGTAGTGTCGCTGCAACCTCATCAATCATTCATTTTCATATCCATCAGTATGTTCATGCGAGTGTGATTATATGTGTAAAAAAAAAGTAGAGATGACATCTTAGTTTTAGGGAGGAGACGAGGCACAAGAGGATGAGCTGATGAAAAGATGAGAAGATTGAGTCATGAGCAGGACACATCTTATTTCATGTGTACCCATTTTGTTCTTATTTACTGTTCCAAAAGAATCCAATGCTGTACAATAAATTTGACTAAGGAACCAAAAGGGGGTCCAAAGAATAAAAAGCCAATGGTTAAAAGTGGAAGGGGGTGTTGACAGCAGCTGTGGTGTTAAGGATGCCAGTCCTTGTGACCAGTAAACTCCTCCAATGGTTAAAAGCTGCCTGCCTGCCTTTGTGGGTTTATGTGTTTTGTTGGTTTGGTTGTTTTTCTGGTATTACAAACATTGTTAATTCTCTCTTTTCCCTTTGTTATTGGTGCATTGTCACATATTGTTGCTGTATGTTTGTTGTTGCTGTATCTTTGTCTCTGCTTAGTGTGTCACACTTTTAAATCATATATGACAGGAGCAACACATGTCATTCTTCGGCTTAAAAGCTGTGTATGTAAAGGATCGTTCTATATGAGAGACAAAGGCCACGCCATGGGCTATCCAATACCAGCAGCTATTTAGGTTCAGACAAAATATGTTTGGTGTCATCATTTCTCAACACAGTGACTCTTGGAATCGTACCAATGGATGTTTCCTGCAGTAACGTTCCTGCTTTTACTAAACTCCTGACAGGTTTATATTTTCTTAGGAATGCATGTGCTGAACGTAATAAAGACATGGATTCAATTCTACAGTATTTCCTTATTTGTTAGCTACAGTGCATCATCTTCAGTGCAACCAAAGGAAGAAAGTGGTACAGTATTGACAGCCATGCAAACAAGAACTACTCCCTCTTGTCCTATAATGAAGGTTTGTACAGTATGTTGTCTGTTTGTGTGTGCATGAAGGTGTGCATGTGTTTGATTTAGCTTTGTTTCACTGCATTAGCCTTGTAAGATTTTTTATTTCCTTTAAAATTATTTGTTTCTTCCGGAGCTGTTCATTCTTTATATCTCAAAAACAGTATGCAAAGCCAACAGCATGACTAATGCTTCGGTTCTAAGCACATAATCATTTTTAATGTGATTGATGATTAGTCAACTTTAGGTTTACTTTTATTTCTTGGTGAAGTTCTTTTGAGTCAAACTCGTGATAAATGGGGGTGGTATACAAATTATTCATTTAACCCCTTCCTGGGGCTTCCAGAGATTACTCCTCTACAGAAATCCAATAATGTGTGAGCTATTTATAATCTAATTATTCATCCATTGTATTCTCATCACAGCATATTGCCCCAGATGCTGATGTTTTCCTACTCGATAGTTTCTTTGCTTGCCCACAGTTTGAGAACTGTTATCTCACATGGCAAGGACTCCCAAGTAACATCCTCCTACCTTTGTCTGACACAACCCCGCCCAACCAATCAAAGCACACATTATAAGATTACAACATTACTTAGGCTGCTCACACCAAGACAACCTGCTAACACTAACGTGTGGTTTCTATGGCACCAGCCTATCACAGGGCCAAGGGCTAAACCAAAGAGTTTTATATAATCCTTCCTATGATCCCAGTCTGTGTCTCTGAGCAACGAGCCTCATGAGATGATTTATGTATCTGTCTCTGCTGGAGTCTGCGGAATCTTGCTGGAGGTAGTGAATGAGAGAGTAGGCAAGATTGAGAAAAATAAATTAAGTTTAATCACAAATGTGTGTGTGTGTGTGTGTGTTTTTTTTTATCTTAACGTTAACCTGCCTAGCGAATGTGAGACAAAAGAGGATTCATCTTAAAAGTGTGTTACCCCTCGCTTATATCTGTTAAACAACCCATTCAGAAATAAAAAAGCATATTTTTCCCTAAAACAATATTTATGTAACATTTTTAGTTATTATAGTAACCTTTGAATTATGTGACAGTTGGCTTTGATTCATCAATACAACTTTCTAAGCCGTACTGACCCTTTTTATATTGCTTGCAAAGCTGCATAACTTTTTTTATCTGAACACTTCAAGGACAACTCACATGGACACACATCGTCATGCACAAGGACAATATCCAAATCCCTTTGTTGTCTGCTTCTTACTAACTTTGCTATCCCTTGCATAGGGATTCTAAATCACCTCTAATAGTCTTATGTTTGCTCCCAAAGGACACTGGTGTCCCATTTGAGTATCTAAAGCACCCTGCCCAGTGCTATGTTAGCACCTAAGCTTTTGAAAAACCATGGGGAAAGCCTGCTGATAAACAATGACCTAGGCCAGGCTTTCAGAGGCTTCTCCCGGCTTAGTTATGGAAAATAGCTGACACAATACACACACACACACACACACACACACACACACCCCTTGACTCTGAAGCACAGTAGGGGCTGGTACTAGACCTTAAAGCTCAGCTGTATTTACTGTTCCATATTGTGAAATTGAGGAGTCAGACTGCTTTCACAGGGGTGGAGTATACTGACTATATTGCAGGAGGAGAGAGAGAGATTAATGCCCACAGAGCTCTATCATATTCCCTGAAGTAACACTGATCTCTCTTTTCAACACCATACATAATATACTACAGTCTATTTAGCTGTATCTTGGAGCCAGTAAGCAGACAAATTAAATTAAATGACTATTTCAGTATTTACTCCCACTCCAAACCTAACTGATAGTAGTTCATCTTTCACATTAAAACACTGCACAAAAAAAGTCTAATTCTCATGTGTTTGCAAAGACTGCTTTAATGAGGTGGTTGCCAGATTTCGTATCACAGTTGCCAGGTGTTTGGATTACCAGTATTGCTTGCTTAGAGACAAGAAGATCAGCTTTTCCTTGATGGGAAAAAAATGTAGTTTCTCTTGACTTATTGTTATAGAGAATCAACAATCTAGTATAACAGCTGTTAAGCAGAGTTGAGCTTAAATATATGGCACAGTACGTATGCGGGATAGAATATTTATTCAAAACCAGCATTTGCTATTTTAACCATAGCAGGATATGGTTATTTCAGGTCAGCAATAACAGGCATAGAATTTCAAACATACATTATGAAAACGTAGCATTGGCACAGCGTATTAAAAAATATGTAAATATTTGATCAGTCTCTGCACTCTCTCGGGAACTTTTTGTCGGCAGCTAGAGTGGAGGTAACTGAAGGTGTTTTATTCATTAAAATTCATAATTTTTACCCTTTTGATTTAATCATAATCAAACTCATCAACAGGGAGAAAAGACGTCAAAGAACAAAGTCAGAAGGGTCACATTATGTACAGACTGCTGACCTTTTTCCCAGCAGTCTTTTTGCTGTTATAGCAAGAAAAGCACAGATGTAACTTATAAATTATAATGGCTTGATTTAGGTGCTTAAGTCCCAGGATCCTGGTACTGTGCATGAAAGCTCACTGGCAGGGTCTACTGGGACACTTAAATGGAACAGGGCCATTGTTAGTGTTGTTACTGTAGTTAGACTGTGCTTTTCCTGCTTTGACAATTCTGATAGAAAATAAAGAAGTTGGCTATAACCAAACTATCATCAGGCGTCGTTACCAAACTAATGTTAGTCCAGAATACAATACACCTGTATAATAGTGTATTTGCTTGAATAAAAAAACAATTATTATGCTTTACTTTTTTGTTATATAGTGTGCGGGTATTTTAAGGACTATTGTATTTGTGCTGCCACACAGACCCACCCTGAGTTAAAACTAGCTCCGTATTGCCAGTTGACAATTGATAAGTTAACACTTCTGCATCCTTTTTATCAAACTTGCAGGGGGAAATCAATGGGTCTTTATTTCTTTGAATAGAGTTTGTTTTACTTTCACATGGATGAACACCTGACACCCAATTACAATGTATAATTTGATTGATAAAAAATTGTAATCTGTACCAATTATATGCTTTGCAAAAAATTGCGTCTTAGTAGACACTAATCAGATAGAGATTGCTTTCTAAACACAGTAAAACAGTCGGCGTATGGAAAGATATGAGTGAACATGAAAGACTGTATAATATGTGATTAAATTAAATGAGCCCTTAAGCAATAAACAAGCACGACTTCCATTTGTTGTTTTTGTTTTGCTACATAATGCAATAAGAAGACGTCAAAGAACATCACATTCATTTAAAGAAACTCTCCATTGTTTCTCAATGTTTTCTCAATGCTGTTAATTCAAAGAGGCTATGTACGTGTGCACAAATCTGTGTAAGCACCCATATGTGTATTTGTTTGTGCCTTATGAATGATGCTCTGCATGTATGGCTATGCAATAGTTTAAACAAAACAACACTCAATTTAAACCTCTTCAAGATGAAATGCTCAGTATTTCAAATTCAGCCTTTCTTTTTCAATCATCTGAAACTGAAAGTTGAACTGAAAGACAAATGTAAAGCTTAGGAAGACTTAGAGAGAGATTAACGTTTCTCACAAATAGTCAGTAAGAAATGCTGTATATTCTATAACCGCTATGGGTGGGGAGAAAAAAATCAATAATACAGCATAGTATCGCGATATTTTCCATGGCAATACTGTGTCAATTTACTATACATATCTATTATTGTGTTCGTCTGTTTGTCTGCTTGATAATCCCATTTTGCAGCAATAAAAGTGACGTGAGATGAACAAACAGATAAATGTTGTGGTTTGGGGTTTTTGTTTGGGTTTGTTTTTCTCTTCTTGCCTCCTTGTGTGTGTTCTCGGTCTTCTCCCCAGTCTTGTGTGGTTGTCTTTGTCTTGTGATTCCCAGGTAAGTGTCTGTTTGTTCTGCTTCCTGTTTTATGTTGATAGTGTCGTTTCCTGTCTTGTCTTGTCTTGCCCAGCTTTACTTTTGCCTGTCTGATTGTCCTGCCCCGCCCTAATGTGATTCACCTGATGTCTCACCTGTTCCCCGTTACCTCATTACCTCTTGTATTTAACCTCTGTGTTCCCTTTGTCTAGTGCTTAGTCATTTTGTCTTGTCCTTGAGCCTGTTGTGCTGTGTACGTCTGCGTTCCTGGGGTTTTCCAGTTCCCTCTGTCCGTTTTGTCCCCGTGAGTACTTCACTGTGATTTCCCCTATTGTTGCCTTGCCAAGACCTGTTTTTGTGCCTTTGGATTTCTTGTGCTTTGGATTCCCTGTTTTTGGACTTTGCCTTCCCTGTGTTTTTCTTGTGGACTGTAATAAAGTATTTTTTGTTGAAGCTCCATCCGCCTGCTCCGACTCTGCTTTTGGGTCCTCCTCCCTTCACCTCCCATAACAGATAAATGTATTTTTTTAGATAAAACACGTCATTTGAAATTGGGAAACATTTGAAGTTGAATATATCACAGAATATTGCAATTTGCTTAAAATCACAATAACATCGTATTGTGATGTGAGTATTGTCATGATATCACATCATGAGGCCTCTTGTGATTCCCACCCCTAATAAACACACATCCACATATCCATACTCTAATCCTCACACACTCAGCCCATGTTTTTTATCATTATTCATCTAAAAAGAGAGTAAATTAACCCTTTGTACTTGAAGTTCAAAGCCAAACACAGGTGAACAATATAAACTGATATTTTAATAAGAAATTAGATCTGATTTTACAGAACAGATAATGTGTCCACACATAGTCTAAAAGTAGCTGCCATTTGTTTTCATATGACTGCAGTAATCCACATCTATTTAAGTCTAGGTCAAATTTTTTGCATGTTTCTTAAGACTGACAATCCTTTTGACACTGTTGAATTATCCTAACAATGTAATGTGATCACCTCCATCAACACATACCCTAGCTTTGCTTGGCCAGATTATTGCTGTTTTAAATTAAACCAGTTTTAAGTGATCTCTTAATCTTTCATACGTCTGATGTGATGCTAACACCATGCAGCACAGTGGTGATCTTTTATGTCCAGTGCCGGGTGAACGGTCTTGGTAAATGGAGTGGACATACAGTTTGTAAAGGTGCATCTGCCAAGGCCCTTCATGTAAAATGTTGCTCATTTATTTGGTCAATGTGACAACAGGAGTTAACATATATCCCCTAAATGCCAATGGAAGATTGGTGCCCCTAACTTACAGCCTGATTACACAACGAATCACTGCATACATCCATGTTCCTGGAGTGCTTGCACATCAATTGCTTTAGGTGCATTATAATTTTGTTATAATACAATTATAATGCACCTATCATTATAATACTTTGTTTCATCTTTATTAGCATCAGACTTAATCTGTTATCTGCATAATGAAGTTTGATTTTATCAACATATAGAAGAGTTAAATGTGCTGGCAAACCCTTCGTGAAGAACAGGGTGTTTTGACACCTGTGCAGTCAGTCCCCTGTGCCAGTTTATGACAGTATTGAAGGTTAACCACTGTTAAGAATACACCTCAATACCTCAAGTTTTAAAGGAAGTCTGTTCAAAGGTTTTGTTTTCTTAAGTCTTTGGCAACGTGCAACCACTACCCTCGGAAAGGCAGAGACCTGCTGACAGTGTAGGCGAGCTGACAGGCAAACAAGTAAGGTAGAAAAGTATTTCTATATACCTTAAAACTTTTGTTTCACAAAAGAAGATTCAGTTCCGAAAAAAAACAAATATTATTTTGATATGAATATAAAATCATAGAGATCAACAGTAGAAAGTGGACATGTTAAAGCGAGGATGTAATATCCGGTGGCAACATGTTGCTGTGCTGTGTGTTGCAGAAAAAGATTCCCAGAGCGACACAACTAGGCACATAGTTGATATTCTTTTCTATATGCTGCTTTTCCTGTTTGTTAATATTTAGATCAACAATTTGTCCATTCAGGGAAATCTATCACATCATTCATTTTAGTTATAGTTTGTGTAAAAACACTTTAATGCCATCCATTCTTAACATCTAACAACAGTAACAGTATATAACAGTTAATTGCTACCTCTCAAGTCTCAAAGAGCATATTTAAGTTCTAGTTTAACTGTGTGTGTGTGTGTGTGTGTGTGTGTGTGTGTGTGTGTGTGTGTGTGTGTGTGTGTGTGTGTGTGTGTGCACATGTGTGTTGTTGCCTTGACAAATCCATTCAAACCTAGGCCTCCCTGCCTCCATTGGTGGCAAAGATGAAGGTGAAGGGAGAGGGTCCTTTAAAGGATTCCCCTCTTTCCCTGTGTAGTTTCCGGTTGGAGAACTGCAGATGTGAGGATAAACGAAACTAGCAAGCACAAAGCCGCTTACAAATCTATATTTAGTTTAAACAGAAGCAGAGCCAGATTCCTTCTTAAATCTGAGGCAGGTTGACTCATCCTACTACCAGATTGTCTGAAAGCACCGTTCACAACCTGTATCTAACTGCTGCACTACCTGTCTCTCCCAGTGTTTCCTGTTTGTTGCTCTCTGCAAGGCACTTTGCAACCTGCCAGCTAATGAGTCACAAGCTTGAGCACAGCAGCTTTAATGCACCCAGTCGTATGCACACACTCTGAGATACACACAGACATTAAGGTCGAAAGAATGTAGATGAATAAACCCAGACAAGGACATCCCACTCATGCACATACATACACAGACACACACCAGAACATGTGGGTTTCACACAAAAATCCAAGCCCCTCCTGCGCCACCTTGACCCAGATTAATGTTTGTTTGGCTGCACAGCCTAGTCAACCATGCCAGGATTTTCCAACAGGTGGATAGGCGGCGCCAGGGAAGGGCTTGGGGGTGCTGTAGCTACCCTTAGTATTCCCATAACAAATTACTGTGGTTTATTTATATTTTGTTCATGTGTAAATAGTATAATTTCTATTTGAAAAATGCATAAATACATTAATAAAACAAACCAAATAAAAAGTTATACAGCGCACTGGATTATTTTTAGCCTTGAAAACGTGTTTGAAATGGGTTCAGCCGTTCGCCCCAGTGGTTTCTTTTAGATACATTAAGTCACTACAGATGTAACTACACTATTTGTACTATGTGTGCAAGTATGACTACTGTGTGAAGATGTGTGTGCTTGGCTGTGTGTGGTGTATTTGGCCTGCTGCATTACTCTTACTCTTCAAATATAAGCTACTGTATGAAAGCTGCTGTCAGGATTGGGCAAACCCGGCTTGTTGGCTGGTATTTGAAATATATTCGGTGGGCTAATCAGAGCTTTATGGTACTGTTGTACCTGTATTGGCAACTCTAGTTTTCACTTTAGTTAAAAAAATTAAAAACATAAATCAATCTCTCTCATTGGCTCGCTTAGTAAAACGCGGTGGAAGCGGGTGCGTATGTGTGTGTGTGTGTGTGTGTGTGTGTGTGTGTGTGTGTGTGTGTGCGTGTCAAGGGAAACTCTAAATTTCAGAGCACCCTCACTGAAATGTCTAGCAACCCCATAGCACCAGCAAAAGGGATTCTCTGGCGCCGTCAATGACAGGTGCATCACCTGATGGGATCCATTTGCAAAACAAAGCAACGTTAATTGCAATTTTACTGCCCTGTCATGATATGGTAGTGTCTAAAAACAGATATCCTTGAAGTCAGAACAGCTGACTGGACAATGAAGATTATAATTTAAAAAGTGTATTTTAGGAATTGTGAAAACACTGGCTGCACTGCTTGAGACAACCAATCTAATATCAGTGGCCACAATTCAATGTAGAGCTCACTGACATAAGAGAATAGGCTACTAAAAGAAAAAAAATAATCATACCTACATAGTAATGAAAGTAATAAGGCTTTGAGCCTAAAATGGAGCAATCTCTCTCCATCTGCTTTAGAACAGATATGCAGAAGAAGCCTGTATAAGGACTTTATTGTCAATCAGAGTGTCAATAATGAAAACTGTATTGCATACTTTTTTATACCCGAGTTTCTCTGATTGTCTGCCAGAATGATTGAATGACTGATTGGGTGGATGATGAGTTACTCTGACTCTTTGACTCCATCATCCTATCTAGGATGTGCAATGTAGGAAGACAAATGCACACATTGTTCTACGGAGAAGACGAAATGATTGATAGAGTGTATTAAGTTATTACTTTTGACAAACTTGACTATTCGGGGTATAAAGTGGTAGATATTAAATGTTTTTTGTATTTTTTATCAAATGACAGCTCGACATACTGTATGTCTAAAAATCTCAAAACATAATTCAGTGAATCATTCCTTAAGATGCTAGGACTTCTAGATCCAAGGCACTTTTTGTACCCCACGGATAGACAGTATTCTTTTTTTCTCTCCAGTTCATCAGAAATAGTCTTGAATCAATTACTTTTCTAAATTCATTCTTGCACCTACCATAGTATTGTAATATTTTACCATAGTCCCTGGCCTTAACTCCCCTGTTCAACCAAATACCTACCACTCTTGGTGCCTGAATCCATTCTTCTTTGTGCTGATGGCTTTGTCCAGTTCATTATACACACAGAAAGGTTTGCCTTGAGACTAAATTAACCCCCGGATATATCTGCCAGCTCTGTTTGGGAAACTTTAAAGGCATTTTTACGGGGTCACATAATCTCATACAGTTCAAAACCTAATAAGAGAAAACGGGAACGATTAAACCAGCTAACTAATCTTATACTACAATTAGCTCAGCTGCCGTCATCCTCATCTTCTCCTGAACTGTATAAACAGAGGCTGTCCTTACAAACCAACTACTACTTTAATTAAGCCAGCCGATGAACAGATTTAAAAAAAAAGACATTTTACATATGAATATGGTGAGAAAACCTTGAAAATATTCGCCTATTAACTGTGTCAGTCAAATAGCTAAATGCTTATTAATGGAAAGACACTGAAATCTCTCCCATAGTACCCTTCTGACTGTACAAGTACGACAAAGCAAATTTATTATTTTTTTTTTTACTTGTTCATCTGTCTTATTTACATTGCTTAATTTTCATGTGTCTTGTTTACTTTCATAGGGATTACTTTCTCAGTTTCCTTGGATAACCAACACTCAACTTTTCTTTTTATTTGCTGGTTGAAACAGTGATGTTGATGCAATGGACAATCTTATATTATTTGTGAAAATTATAAATAAAGTTTAAAAGAACAAAAAAACAATTCATCCCCACAAAAGTTATTACATTTCTTGAAGTTCATCTTTCTCTGATCACTTTCATTCCTCCGATCTTAACTATTGGTCACAATAATTCATACATTGTGCATTAAACTCTGTAAGGGCCGTATTTTAACGATCTAAGCACACGGCGTGAAGCGCACGGCGCAAGTGCGTTTAGGGCGTGTCCAAATCCACTTTTGCTAGTTGGACAGCAGAAAAAAGGCTCCGTGCGCCGGGCGCATGTTTCAAAAGGGTAGTACTTAGTGTCTTCATTGATTCATATGTGTGTTTTGGGCGTAACATTTAATAAACCAATCAGAGTGTCATCTCCCATTCCATTTAAAAGCCAGGCGTGTTTATACCTTGATGCTTTGCAATTATGATGGAGGATTTGTCATATTTTTATATACAAGTGTGCGCACTGTGCATAAGCCTAGCCTATTGACTTTAGACCAGGTTCTTGTTGGTCAATGGCGTGATCACTTCCCGCTGCCTCAAGATAGCAATATGCCAAGAATTCATCTGAACACACCCCCATGTAAGACCAGCACGCCTTTGGGTGCAAAGATGGGCGCAGGTGCATTTGTGTTTTTCAGAGCTTTATAACTCCTGAGTGTAGATGTCAGCTATATCAGCAGGTGAAGCTCAGTTTCACAGTGGGGTTTCTGGCAGACTGAAAGGACGCACATCTATATAAAATGTGTAAATATAATTATTGCTACACTCCACTGTACCTTCCCTGAGGATGTCTGTGCCTGTCTCCCAGATCCCTCTGTAAAATGTGGTTTCAAGCTGCTGCATCAACTACCAGACTGAGTTCCAAATCGTACACGTTTTAATATCTACTGCAGCTGTCCTTACAAAGTACATACTGGTGCATGCAGTATGCACACAATTGAAACTACTCCTTCATAACTATGTGATTTGAACTTTGACCCCGTTGCACAAAGAGTTGTGGGTCAAAATAGCCAGAAAAGCATGCTGGCTTGCATACTGCAAAATCTGACAGGATGCAGATGAACATTATGGTATTTTTGGCATACTGCATTTGACAGACTATGTATTGGAACATACTAAGTTTTTCTGGCACACTAAATAGTATGGTAGTATGGGTATTGAAACACAGGGCCAGTGGAAATCCTACCCACGTTCATGGCATGACAGCTGCTGCACAGTAATGATGCGTTCTACCCACAGCTCTCCCCTGAGAAACACGGACCATATGCTTAACAGTTCCACTTGGACACAGAAAAAAACTTTATTCTCTGTTCAACCTCTTACAGAAAGAAGTGCAGAAGGGAGAGAAGTAGCGGCTCGCAATGAGAATGTAAAAGGTGGTAGAAAGAAAGGCATTGCATTTGTTTTTTTTACGGCTTGGGCTGTAACCCGACAGAAATAAATTGTCAAAAATAACCTGCATATTTATTGTAGGTGGAAGGTGGCAAGTGAAGCTCAATCTTTGTCTTACTTACTGTAAAACTTTAAACTTTAATCCTCTTAAAAAGCCAAAGCCTTACGGCTACACAACACTGACATGTGTCTGTGCTTCAGGTGTTTGTATGTTGTGGTGTATTTCTGGGTAAGGTTGAAGTCCCTGACTGTTAATTAATTCTCCTCTATCTTGCCTATGAATCAAGAGACTGGCATGGAACACCATATTTCCTCATCTGCATATGCCAATTATTCTCACTAAATAATCATATGTGTGTATGCGCAAAGTCGTGTGTGTGTGTGTGTGTGTGTGTGTGTGTGTATGTGTGTGTGCATGTCTGCACATCCTTGCAGGGTTGTGTGTTTGTCAGGCTTCCCTATCTATTATTTAAGAGCTCATACAGTATTTATCTGAGATTTGTGTCTCTCCAGTACCAACCACAGACTGTCAGTGTGTTCCCCTGGTAATCTGTGGTTGGCACTGGGTCCCCTGGTGCCTCATCCTCATTTTGACAGGTTTTTTTCACTGGTCAAATGGGGACAAACATTTGTTAATGAGCAGAAGAAAAAATTCCGTCACACATATCAAATCACTCAATAAAAACAATTGTTTCTCATAAAAACTGTTGTATTGGAATAGGGGTCACATCCCACAATTTCCCCTCGAGGGATAATAAAGATCTGATCTGACCAGAAGATATAAAAGCATCCAAAGAGCACCATGTCAAAGGACCTATAGGACACTAAACGTCCAAAACTTTTTTCATAGCAAGGGTAGAAAAATGTCATCGTGGTGACTTGACAAGTCTTGAAATAAGCATTTGACATATTATACATATATAGTGTAACAATATCAGGAAAATTGCAAAACAAAGAAAGTAAAATCCGATTTAAAGATTCCTTTACACACGCAACATTTTCAATTGTCTCCAGTCGTTTTATTCCACTAATTCCAAAGAATTACATTGCACTTTCTTCATGACTTCTTCTTTTGTTCAAGATCTGTTTTTATTGCATTTTGCCTTTATTAAATTGGTAAATGCTGAGATAGAGGGACGATTTACAACAATTCATCAACCAACCAGCCCGGCAAGGCTTTGCTTGGAAAACTGACAAGTAATGAAAAGAAAGGGAAAACACATAATGTGCCAGAATTCACATTCTCAAGATTTCTCACAAATGTACTCAAATGTGTGAATGAATATAAAGCAAGCTTGTTGAACACGTATTAAAGAACAACAACATCGTTTGATGTAGAGCCAGTTCACACAGTTAACATGCTAACTTCAAGCCTAATTACTCAATTAAGCTAATGAGTTGGCTACAAAACCCAGAGAAAAAGACCTAAAACCATTACCACCATCTCTCTCTCTCTCTCTCTCTCTCTCTCTCTCTCTCTCTCTCTCTCTCTCTCTCTCTCTCTCTCTCTCTCTCTCTCTTCTTGTATGTTTCTGGGAAACTGCAGTGGGTCAGTTGGAACATGTTGAATTGTGCCTTGGGACACAATCTTGGAAAATTCTCAGGTCCTTTAATTGGGACTTCATAAGTTTTTCTCCTGACAAACAACAAAGAAAACAGGTTGGTGCTCATAATGAAGAGTAATGAATGGAGCGTTTTCTCCATCTTGCCAGTGTCATGTTTGTGATTTATTGTCCTAACTGCTATCACTGTATGTACTAGAGCAGTGAAATACAAATACAATAAAGGCCATCTAATTAGTGAGCAGTTTTTTGAGAATCACAGAGAACTATTGGAGCTGTGTCACAAAAATGTATTAAAGTGTATGTTTATGGACTGACGTTTTTAGCTGTAACTTGTGTTGTTTTGAGTGAGATACAGGTTTATTAATGTCCTCTGCCTTCCGTCTCCGGGTGAGCTGTTCAAAATGTGCACGGCTTTCTACGTCACTAGCCGAGACAAGGTGGCTAATTGTAGCATGCTAGCTCATTCTCAATGGCAAAACACTGCTACAACACACACTAGTTCACCATAATCTCCAAAATAACTACTTCCATGTCCCTGTTCTGCAGGTATTCAGTCTCCCAGCTAATCCTGCCTTGGACTGACAAAAGTTGGAGAAAGAGTTATCTAGCTGATGTGATCTTAGTTACTTAGCACGTGCGACTCCCAACAAAGATAGTAAAGAAGTGAGATGTCTCACTCCGTAGCTAAAACAGAGACCCAAACACACAGGGTGAAAACAGGATCTGCAGAAATGTGCAGTACAACAACAAAAAAACATGTAAACCTATTCTGGTACAACCTCAAAATACAATTATGAACCTGAAAATGAGCATAATATGGACACTTTAAAGGCTAATTTGGCACAGAACATATGTTATGCGGCTGATAGTTATATTTAGAAATCCGAGAGACTAAATCTAATCAGATTACAGATCATCTATTCTGTTGTTTATTAACATCAGTAACAGATCGCATTTTGACAGCTACTCATTCTTAATAAAAACAACTGGAGACTGTGTACAAGCTGATACTGTATATGGGTCTGATAACATTTTATTAAATTTGAATCAGACCTAACAGGATGTGAGTGTTTCTGTGACTTCCTGTTCAGCCTGAAGGCTGCTGGAAACGTCTGGAAACTGTCTGACTAGACCACCACTCACACAAATTTACTTGCAACAGAGATTCAGCAAACATATAGTTAAGAGGATTTCTATGGGTATACTTTTGTATGCTAAACTTTCTGAAGTGGTTTGATACACAAGAGCCACTTCTGGGAGGCCATAACAACATTCCTATTCTAACAAATTCTTTATAGGCTTAGCTCTTCTTTTCAACTTTGTTGTCTTTGAAGTTGAGTGTTTGTAGTGCATGCTTTGTAACGGCTGCCATTACATTGTAGTAGCGTGTAATCTGGACCTGGGAGATGCATAACATATCAAATGAAAGTACTTTAAATAAAGAAAAGAGAGAAAAATATGACAAAGGTAGTTCTACCCTGTTTGTCACATACAGAATGTGTTATCCTGCATTTGGTCATGTGTGCGTGTGTGTTCTCCTGTATGGCAGATGTCTCTCTCCCCCCTAGAGTTTATACCAACAAAGATACACACATACATTGGGTTCATTGTAGTTTTCTCATTATATTAGGATGTTGGTCATGCCATGTTTAAAGCCCCTGTAGCACACAGACTGCTCAGTTTGTAAACACATTGGCCATAGTACATTATAACATGTTTGCAAAGTAAGAAAATTAAAATTAGGGACTCTTCCTGTTTTATATACAGATGCAGAAGAACATAAGGGAAATAACAAATATTTTATTAGAAATATTAGAAATATAAGCCTCTGCACAGTCTTAAGAGTTACGCTGTCACCATTTTTGTGACATTGCAAATAAGCACTATTACATATTCAGTATGTAAATAAGTGGTTGAAACAAAAAAAGTAATCGGAGTACAACTACTTACCCCTAACAATGCTTTATAGAACGTTTACATAATACATAATCCTGAAACTTTTGAGGTCATTCAGAGTGCACATCCTCTCAAATGTGTCCTGACAACAATGTTATTTCTTCTATCCTCTCTCACATTACACATGGTTCTGCACATCAAGGCTGTTGTTGTTAATGCATTCAACCACTCATCCGTATTTTCCACATTTAGTTCTAAACAGTGTCTACATTTGTGGACAGTGTGAACATGACATGCTCACATTATATAGCATTATTGAGACATGGGGCCCTATCTTGCACCCGGGCGCAGCGCGGGACAATGCACAACGCAGTTGTTAAAAAAAATCTAATCTAGAGTCAGTAACAGAGCATTTAATTTCTATTTTAACAGCGCGTAAAATCCACAGGTTCATGCACACCATGCTTGTTTCATACACACACACACACACACACACACACACACAAGCAAGCACACACACACACACACACGAAAGCGCAGCAGCACACAAACATGCAAAATATTAAAAATATGACGGTGCAAATCCGCCATCATAATAGCAATGCGCCAAGGTAGAAACGCACCTGGCTTTTAAAGGGAATGGGAGATGACACTCTGATTGGTTAATTGCATGTTACGGCCAAAACACACCTATGAATAAAGGAATAACTAAACTAAATACAACCCTTTTGAACCATGCGCCGGGCGCACAGACCCCTTTTTCTGCCATTAAACTAGCAAAAGTGGATTTAGACCTAGATCGTTAAAATAGGGCCCATGGTATCACTATGCCAGGATGTGGCCATAAAGAACTACTCTATAATTGTCATTACCTAAAACATCTCAGTCATGTAACATCTGGCCCTTCAAGGTATAACAAGTCTATTGCCAGAGATCATACAGAAGACTGTGCGACAATATAATAATGACTACACGGTCCATTAGCTATATATTTTTTTGTCAGAATACCCACATTTTGGAAGAGCTTTACAATGACAAAAGACCTCATTTGTTAAACTAACTCATTTGTACATAGTGAATGGTCAAAATATGTCATGAAAAACATTTGCAATGCAAATCAGACAGCAGGGAGTTATCACAGCCATTTGGCACCAATGTGCTCCATGTATATCAAATGAGATTTGGCCAGCATTTCAGTGTCAGTATACCTGCTAATTAATTGATACGTGGACCCCAGTAGTGTGTTTAAACTATACACCTTGAGGGTCACTTGGGATAAAGGCATCTGTCATTTTGGAAAATATGCTAAAAAAAAGTTTTAAAAAACTTTAGCACTCTCCTGCTCTGTCCTAACCTGCCCCTGTCTTGAAGCAGCAGCCCAATGGCCTCTTCCAGAATAATCCTAGCATAACCAAAAACCCTCTCTATTTTTAAAAGGCAGGCATGGCCGATTGTGAGGATAATTGGGAGCAGTTGTAATCCTCAAATGAATAAACCTGGCAGATATGCTATTCAAAAGAAAATACAGGACTAGAGTTTCAGGAGCATAGCGGACTGACTCACTGGTTATTAAAAGAATAACTAGCGACCGACGATTAAAAAGTGGAAAGGTTGCGGGATAACATTAATGGATTAAGTGGTTACTGTACTTGTGCGTGTACGTGTTGTCAGTAGGTTAGAGAAAGAAAAGGAGTTGTAAGTAAATGCAACAACGCAGATACAGGTGACAGGTTGCTTTCCCCTACTGCAAGTATATATCTATATATATATATATATATATATATATATATATATATATATATATATATATATACATACATATGTATATATATATATATATATATATATATATACATACATATGTATGTACATTATAAAATCATTGCTTCTGTATCAAACTAACACTTGGGGAAATACAGAATGGTTTCCTCTTCTTGGATTACAGTCAGATGATCTCTTTTGCTGTGTGACATGTTGGATAATGTTTTGTTTTTTGGCTTTAGGGACAGGAGAGGGAACAATACCCTAACAGATATGCACAGGCAAACACATACACACACACATACACTCACACACAAACACACACACACATATAGGCATGGACAGGCATGGAAAACATTTCAGCACACACATATTCTGACCTTACATTCCCTTACACCCTACTGTGCCCTCCTCACAGTTTTGAAATAGCCTTGTGGTAGCAAGTAGATGTCGCTGCACATAAAATGACAGTGACATGTCCAAAGGCAAGAGCTGACTTTTTCATGCTGAGAAAGCAGTTTTGGTTTCTCTGGTCTTAACAAACATATGCATGCGCACACGCACACATACACTCATGTGCAGGAAAATGACACATTGTTTAATTTGGTGCCTGGGTCATCAATAGGACATGAGTCTCTGAGGAATTCCAATAATATATTAATTATAGGGCAGGCACACAGAGGCCAAGTTTAAAGTTTAAATACTAATGGGATGCTATATTTCCCTACAGAATATTCTTTACAGCATGACATGATGCTAATTAACTGCCATCTAAGCAATAATGTAAAAAAAGGTGTCCTGATGAATATAAATCTTGGACAAGATGTTTGTCCAAGTCCATTATTTTCTATATTTGGAAGATGTCAGAGTGCATTATCAGGCGTATGGCTACTTTAAGAAAAAACAACAGAATAAAGAATTTTGTATTAATTCAACCCAGTAGATGGCTGGTTTCAAAAGCACTGTTGCTGTGGTTACCTGCAGTTATACTTTGTGTTGTCATTTATAACAATGGTTAAAGTTTTAACTAGAACGATGTGTGAGGTGTCCCAATGGGCAACTTTAAGATCCATCTCTTAGTCAATCACCAACTCTTAATTCCCTCAGTGGCAAATATCTAATATGAAAATCAGGTGCTTTGATGCAATCTAGATCAAAGGTTTGGGCTCCATCTCTTTTGCCGCTGTCAACTAAAATTCATAATCGCTCCAGGCTCCAAACACACTTTCACTCATGGCATACATAGAATAAGGACTGCAGCCTGTTACTGGGTTTCTGACCGACAGTTTATTAATATTGCTCTAAATGATGTAGATAATAACTGCGGTGAAAGTGCTGAAAAAGATCCAACCAAAGAGTTCCTGCTGTATAGCCATCCATCAAACTAAGTGTGGGTGTATATGTGTGTGTGTGTGTGTGTGTGTGTGGGCGGATGGGCGGGTGGGTGGGGGGGTGGGTGGAGGACGATTTCACCAAAGAGTTCCTGCTGTCCCTTCATCCGTCAAACTACGCAGCATTGGTGGAAGCTATGTGTCCCATCAATTATTCCCCTTAGCACATCTATTATGGATGACTGCTACTTAAAATAAGACACTGAAGGACTGACGTGGCACTGAGCTAAGTGGAGGTTTTGAGAGTTTGCTGGTGTATGAGTGGAGATGCTATATGCCTGTGTGTATGCCTGTGTGTGGCTGAACATCCAATCTATCTGCTGCTTACCGTCTGTAAGTGTCAGACTGGTATGTAAAGTTTGACAGGGGGACTTACTGAAAGAGGAAACAGCACCTGAGTGGTGCTGATTGGGTGAAAGCATTCTGACATTCAGAGGAGAGTGGCCTTTTCTGCTCTGGCAGTAGTTTTGTCGATATGCAGATAAGCATAAACCTCCTCCAATGGCAGCAAACAGCAGTTAACACAGCATTAAAAATACTACCAAGACATGGGCAGTTGGGGTTTCCAGCCAATATTAGAAAACTGTGCGCACTACAAAACTGGTGGGAAAACTCCTATATCTGTGCACACTCTCCTTTCTTTTCACTCTCCCTCCCTTCCTTCCTGTGTCTGGTCCTGTCTTGTCTCAAAGTACGCCAGTGGCCATCTCTCTCCTTGTGTGGCCAGCTGTGTCACAGGTGATCCATCACCACAGGTGGAGGTTTATTATTGGCCGAACCCCATGGGCCCGCCGATCCTGACAAATCATCTGTAAATGCCAGCCGTCAGCTGAATGTTCTGATTGGTTCTGACATGCACAGCAGGCCTTATGCCAGCTTCATGCCCCCTAGACCCCAAAAACCAGGTGTCGGCAGGTATATGTGTGTGTGTGTGTGTGTTTGTGTCTTTCTCAACTACATTATTCAGCACCTGCTGATGGGGGTTTATGTCTCTTTTCTTTTGTTCCCCTGGCTCAACAGTACACAGTACAGCGGTCAGCTAAAAGTGTGTGTGTTCATGCTTGTGTGTGTTCATGTGCATGTGTCACACCACACTGTAGCCTTTGCGCCTACATGCTTATTCAGCGCTTTTCTGCTAAAAACTCAACCCAAAAACAACTTCTTACGTGACCTGGCTTTCCTCCAGAAAACTTTTTTGCTTACCGAAAGCTTTAGGAGTTTTTTCTTGCACATCCCCTGGCCAAAGTTTGTCAAATGAATGTGCCTACACGAGGGTGACCATATTTTGATTTCCAAAAAGAGAGGACACTCGGGACACAAATTCAGACAGGCTTCTCAGAGGTTATGCCTCAATGGTACAAAAATAACTTATGTAATAAAATAAAATCTGTAACAAAATAATAGCTCTGTTTTCAAATAAATAAATAAATACATGTAAAATAATGTTCTAAATATGACCTATTCTGTGTCAGCTTCAAAATCCAGCTTCAATTAAATATCTCTTAATACCTTTTTAGTGTAATAAGATAAGGTTTTTGTCGCAGAGCCGCCCGCAAGGCAGCCTCTCAGGAATTACGTTACGCAACAAAATACCGTAGTATTGTATGCAAAGCGCCAGTCAATTTAAGTACACGCTTATGGTCCCATGAAAAAAAGGAGAAAAACGAACATCCTAACCTACACCATGCACACACTGTCAAACTTGCCTCTATCTGCAATCATACTATAAAATATGATATTTTGCATATTCTGTTATTTTTCTTAAAATGAATGACCTGTATAGAGCTCCTCTGTTCCAGAGCTGATGACCCACAATATCCCTACTTAAAGTGTAAAGCTGTAAGTAAAAAGATATGAGATGTAAGTCGGGCAGTGCTAAACATGAGTGTGGCTATGTAACAAAGCACAATACTTTGCTACTGTACTTTAGTAGAATTTTTACAGCGATCACTACTCCTAAATTATAATGCTCCAAAAGATAAAGCACTCTCCATTCCAGTTGGTGACCTAATGCCTGTTTGTTGCCAAGCTGCAAAAAAAAAAAAAATAACATATGCCAAAACTAAAGAAGAAGAGGAGGGAGCAATTCTGACTGATAGTGTTATGGAAGGTGCATGCTTGGCTGCCATGGTGACAGATGCTGACCACCCTGACGACAGTGGTGATGAAGGTAATGTTACACACCTTTGGCCATAAAGTTTCTAATCATATCAATCAATAACATGAGCTGAGAGAGTGTGGTTGAAAACGGGTTGGATATACCGCAACTTACTTTTGTCTTTTTTGAATAAGCATTCATCTGTATTCATTTGAGAATAGAAAATAACAAATAAAGTCTTTCTTTGTGTTCCTTATGTCTCTCATGCCTTTACACAATTTCCATATATATTCACTGATTCATGCACAAAGTGCTCAGATGTCCGTATCAAGTATGGATAAACGAAGATCAAAGGCATACCAAATTCATTTTAAAAGGCTTCCATCTACAGCCTTATCATAATGTGAAGTTAAAACCAGCTGTGTTTAGTGCTTTCCCTTCATGAAAGCCTCATAAAAAAGGATTTAAAGCTGAATTTCGAGGGCTTATGATTCATCCATTTCTGCTGGCTAAAAATAAGCCTCGCTGATGCCAAAAAAGTATCCACATAATCCAACCCTAAACACTACAAGTTATAGACCATTCACCCAGTACCCATTCAGTCATCAGAAACATCGTATTTAGCTGAATTGTTTAACATGACATTATGGTATGTCTCAACAAGAAGGCTTGATAAATATGGAGAGTGAGGAGAGAGATCAAAGATCAAATGTTTGTTTTGAAAAAAATCTTTGTAGAGACAGAGAGAGAGAGATAGAGAGAGAGGGAGAAAGAGAAGAGCCATTGGAGGAAAGAGTCCCAAAATAGCAAAATTGGTTGTTCACCATTTTCTTCCAAAAACATATGGCCATTATGGACGGTTTGAGTTTATGCAACCCAACGTGGATGGTTGATAGGGTTTAAGATGTAAACTGTGATCTCTGGAGTCAAAGCCGCACACGGCACACTGTAGTAACATCAGGCAACTTCTGTTAATTATTAGCATGAACGCAAGATGTCGCCTTTGTTTGAACAAATGACTATGTTCTTCTTGTGGGGGTACTCTCCAGGGCATCTTCAACATGCTGATTGAATTTAAACCAGTATGCTGAAGATTCCCTGGAGAGTACTGCCTTGGTTTTGTGCTCATGAAATTAAAGTCTAACTTGGGTAGTCGCACAAGCACACTCACACATGCCTCTCATACCATGTTTGCATGTGTGGGACTGTGTGTGTGAGTCAGACTTCAGCCCACTCTAGTAGCAGGGGGTCCTAGTCATATGCAGTGTTACACGGTTAGACTTTTAACAGTGATGTGACACTTCAAGCAATGATTTCATCACTTCTGATTTTCACCCCCTCTTTTCAAAACAAAAGTTGAACGCAAAACTAAGACTTAAGCCCACCCACAAGCGTATGTTAGACAAAATAACAGCTTCCAAATGAACATAATTCACAAGTTGTCAAATTAGGGAGATAGCTTGCCTAATGCTTTTTAGGTGTTAATGCGTGGTAGCAGGGGTGTATAGAAGGGAGATAGAAAGGAAGACATGTGGGAAATGTGGGGAAGAAACCAACACATCATCATACCTAAACGATAGGTTGTGTAAATAATCACCTAACCGTTCAATTTAACGTAACAGCTACAGTTTTAAACACGTACTTAAACAGAACTAGTTAAGTTTAGGCAACACAAGTACATCAAAATCAGCCATCAAGGATTGGCCTAAAATTAGTCACCTAAAACTATTACATTGAGAGTCAGGTGAAACAACATTTCAGGTACAGCGATTTAAATTACTGGATATATATCACTGATTTACACCGCAGGGGTCTAATGTCTTTACACCTTGATTAAAGTGGAGTGGTATAAATCACACAGAAGCAGAGTTACTTAACAGACAATAAGGAAATGGACAGGAAAACATGGTAGTAAATGCTTTAATTAACTGATAATACAATTTGTTTTAATTAATTATCAACAGAAAAGAAACCTATTATATTTATACGTTATGCTCAACCGGACCCCTTGGTGAGCACAGACTGGACGCTCACTGTCCACCAACTTCATGTCTCAGTTCTGCCCCGGCTTCACTCCTGTCTGCCTCCCTCAGCGTCGCTCCCAACCCTTTCCTCTATGCACCTTTTTCAAGACTTTAAATAAATATTTAAACTGACTTTCAGTGTCCATGCTGTGTGTCTCTCTGTGCTGGTTTAAAGCAGAAGCTTAAGACTGATGGCATTATCGGCTTGTGACCTTCAGCCCTCACTGGATCGGTTCGCAGCCGTGTGTGAAGTAGCTGGAATGAGGATCAGCACCTCTAAATCTGAGGCCATGGTTCTCAGCAGGATACAGATGGAGTGCCTTCTTCAGGTGGGAAATGAGTCCTTAACTCAAGGAGTTTAAATACCCTGGGAACAATGGAGCAGGAGATTGGTCAGAGAATCGTAGCTGCAGGTGCGGTATAACATTCAATTTATCGGACCATTGTGACGAAAAGAGAGCTGAGCCAGAAGGCAAAGCTCTCAATCTACCAGTCAGTTTACGGTCTTACCCTCACCTATGGTCATGAAGGCTGGGCCATAATCAAAAGAACGAGATCCTGGGTACAAGCTGTCAAAATGAGTTTCCTCAGGACGGGGGCTGTGATCTCCCTTAGAGATAGGGTGAGAAGCTCAGTCATCCGTTAGGATCTCAGGGTAGAGCCGCTGCTCCTTTGCGTCAAAAGGAGCCAGTTGAGGTGGTTCAGGCATCTGGTAAGGATGCCTCCTGGGCGCCTCCCTAGGGACGAAGATGGATGGATGGATGGATGGATGGGCTTTTTTTCCTTGAGCCCCTGCCACGGGGACAAAATGTCTGTGCACGTCCCTGCTGGTGTTATTTACTGTATAAAGGAAAGTAGTAACATACAGGGAATCCTTTAGTCCCCAGTGATCTGACCCAAGCTTTCAATCACATTGTTCCTCTATTCTCACTTCAAACAACACACACACACTCACCCATGACCCCAAGAACAAAGAGAGAAGGTGTGAGCAACAGAGCTGAGAGTGTGTTTTAGTTTGCAACAAGGTGGGAATCATGTTATTACAACTTTGAAGCTGGTGATTAGTAGTTAGCCACAATAATTTTCCATAACAGAGACCGAGCGACCTGTGTCCCAATCCAACAATTCAGGCTACAGGGTTGTTTTGCCAAAGTTAAATTGAATGTTTCCATTACGAGTTTGTCATATGTCTGTCATGGTGGTCTTGGGTAACGTTTTTCAGAGTTCTACAGAGTTTTTATAGGTTGGGTAGAATAAATATCTCTCTGCTAATCCAATTTGTTTGGTTGCTGCTACTATCGCTGCAGCCCGTTATTTTTACATGTTTTTATTTCATGTCTGGCAACCTGGTATCAAAATGGGCAGTTGACAACAATACACTGGCCAAAATAAAAACACATTCCGTTCCAGAATAGAAATTTCAAAGGAGAAAATATTGGCTTTAGCATTGTTGTCAGAAAAGATAGTACAGAATGTTTCCTTAATATCTGATGACACACTGTGGTAATCCTTGGATCAAAAACAGTAAAGGTATTACATATCAAACCTTTAAAAAAAAAAAATACAGTGATACAGAGAGAGGAAAAGAGCGAGACCATGGAGGAATCCAAACTGCTGGCTTGGCATAGCCAGTGATGTCAGAAAGGGTCACTGGAGGGATGAGACAGACAGCTGTGTATGTATGTGTGTGTGTGTGTGTGTGTGTGTCATGAATGGAGAATCCACTGACAAAAATATACTAAATATGGAAGGCTAACACTAACATAAGCAAACATGGATATCATGTGCTTTAAAATGATGCTGATTAATATATATCAATGGCATAAGCAGGAAAGTTGAAATCACAATTTTTCCTGCTTGTAAGCAGAAGCTTAAGAGTGATATGGATGAGTGTGTAAGTAAAACATTTGCCTCTGGTTCTAATTGAGGAAAACATCAATAGCTTTAATCTGCTTTTAGTGGAGCATTTTCTTGTTAAACTCCTAATGTTTTTAGGTTATTCATTTCCAGCAGCCTAATCTGCTTTGTGCATTCAGTCTAACATTGCCAGAAAATAGCTTTGTCAGTATATTGTTGCCAGTAGATTTAGGCTTTAAGTTCTTCATTTTAGAATAAATCTGAATTTTCGAATCCCTTACTCTCAGTTTGTAGGCCTAACAGAGATTTAAATAAGCCTCCACTCAGCTGCACCCCTCATCATTGATGAGTAAAAATAATCAAACAAGCAACTGCACCTTATGAAATCTGAACTTTTATCCATATTTATGTGTGTGAACATGTTGTATATCTGTGATAAAACTAGTCACTTTACATCATAATAACTTGTATATATTGTTTAGACAGTGCATTATTCAAGTTAAGAGATGTGCACATTTTGTCTCTAATCTTGTTGACTGTTCCTAAGCTAAAAGCCAGAACCTGTCAGGGAAGATTAACTGAAGTTCTAATGAGATTGTTTGTGAGTTAATTGACTAAAGGTCGCTGTCTGCACTCGTCTCATCAAGCAAAGGCACTGTTAAAGTCACAGGTTATCAAAGAACGTCTTTCTTGTTTAAAATGTTGCAATGCCAAAGAGTGCAATTTTTACTGACATAACCAAACAGAAAATATCAGAGGTCAGCACACCTTGAACTGATCATGTATATACAATAATGCATATATAGGCTGTGCACCTGCTGTTACTTTAAGGACTTAGTTTCTGAATGTTGAATAGCACACGATTATACAGTGCAGTGCTTCATTTGGTTTGATCATCAAAGTTAATTATGGCAGCTGATTATCTTAGGTAATCAGAGCATATCTCAAATCAGGAAAAAAGGAAGTGTGTTTGTGTCTGTGTGTGCATTTGTGTCTCCGAATGTGTTGTCTTTTGGAAACTCTGCAAATCCCTTTCATGTGCACATCCTAAAATCCCTAACAGCAGGAAGTAAAACACAGCAGAAGGGATAGTTCTTAGTAACATATGCACACACGCACACATGCACACACAAACACACACACACACACACACACACACACACACACACACACACACACACACACACACACACACACAACATTGGTGCTGGCCTTCAGCCACTTTCTTCTAAGCTAATCAGAGGGAAAACGAAAGTGCCAGAATATGGGATGTAGCACAGCAGGTGGATGACCTATTGGGATAGAAAAGTGTGTGTGTGTGTGTGTGTGTGTGTGTGTGTTTGCATGCGTTATGATTTGACAGGCTATTAAGTAAAGACAAGGAAGGGTGTTACTTTTTTTGTCCTCATCACAGACTAAGAAAGAAAAATCAAAGCACTGGATCTCAGCTTCAGCCAAAACCAACAGCTGATTATGGGGATATTCGGTTCCAAGACACTGCTTACATGCTTTTTTAACCATTAAGACTAATGTAATGATCTTGTACTACATCAAAGAATAACTGCACCCAGAAAAATTATCTGGTATGCGCTTTTTCCACACCCCGTGTAGCAGTGTGCTGCTGGGTGTGGTTACAACTTCAATAAGACAACAAACTGTAACCATTCATGTAGTCAACAGACTTGCAAATATGCCACTCAAACAGGTCGGTGCAGAAATGCTTTTCCGCCAAGATTCCCAGAGTAAATCACCACATCATCCTCATTACAATATTCACATTGTTTGAGTGCATGTGAGTAATGTGTGAATAGTGTTTCATTTTGCTCACTGCCTCAATGCAACAGCCTTCTGACTGGAGGCAAGAATTAGGATGGCATTCACACTTCAGAATCCCAACATCCTGTCGTTTGTTGCTCTGCATAATGAGTGTAGGTTGTGTAGACAAACAAATGGCCTGTGTAAAACTACATCAACACAACAGAGGACAGGATAAAGAGTCTTGTTTAGTTGATCACCATTTTTTAGGCAATACAGTAGTTTCTTTCTAATAAGCTAAAGACACAAAACATAGTCTGTACTGGTACACAAGTTGGTCTATCCACAAGCCTCCACAGAAAAAGTCAGTGGTTCTATATCAGCTGATAAATACTTCACAAATGATCACCTCTATCTGCTCAAATGGAAAAGATTATCTTTCACTGGGGGGAAGTTCTCGCCTCATATCCATCCCTTGACTCTCTTTGAAAATACGAAAATAAAAAGATCAGACATTCTATACAGCATAGCTAAACTTAGAACCCACCTGTCCAGACATGGTATCAGCATATTTAAAATGGTTGATGCATGGCACAAAATGTCTTGCCTCCAAGGGAATGAAGAAATGAAGAGGCCTGAATCACAGCAAAAGCTGTAATGGCTGAATGGTTACCTAAAATAGAGACTATGAAATGTTTGCTAAGCCCCATCTACTGAGGACAAGAGTGCTTTTTTCTTCTTGTGGGTTTGTGGGGTCAGTGAAAAATCTCACTGTTAACTGTTAAAGGTAACTTTGCTTTTATGTGGAGAGGACAAGGAAATACCAAGGTCATATTAGAAATCTGACAAGGTGCTGACAATGCGTTGACAGTGTATTAACTGGTGTGGAAGACATTTGGACACTTGACTCTTACCTTGTTGGAGAAAAAACAGGAAGCGACATGGGACAAAAAAGATTCAGGAAGGAGAGAGAGGAGGGAAAGGGACAAAAAAAAGCAGAATGTTAAGATTAGTCTTATCCGGTATTACGAACAAATCAATCAATTTATATCTTAGTATACAATGAACAAAATATGCCAGAAAATGACTGAAGGGAATGCAAATACAGATCAAGATGATCCTCATTCTGGAGGTCACTGCAGAACTTTTGAAACAGTTGTGAATATTATATCTGATTTATCAGCTTGTGTGAAATACATAAATAATGTTGGTAAAAACATATTTATTTCTATGGTACCTTTCACCACTAGGGTTACAGGGTGCAAGCAACACTTTCAGGGAATGGTCAGAAATAGAGAATGCAATAGACACATTTAAACCAGAAACATGTACAGTATAACTTTTTAAAATTTCTGTAAGTTGACACAAGACTACAATCCCACAGAGAGTATAGTCCTTCATAATTTGAATGCAAATAGAGCCAGATGGTCCCAACATGTTGATGTTATTCTACTCATTATTGAACAATCACTTCTTGCTACAGGGTCAAGATTTTCTCTGAGGTATTGTGTGGACCAAGTACAGACTTAATGTGTAATTAACATAAATAAATCAGTCAGATGTTGACATGGCTACTGTCCAATAAATTTGGGAAAAGTTATACATGTTTAGGTTAAAATAAGTGTTTCAAGGTTGTAACAAATGTTTATCATGCATGCTTCTTTTCAACAGTTCACTATTTCACACACTTTCACAGCGCTGCATACACAGTCAGTACAATTATCCTACTGTTTCTCACTAAACAGCTGGTGCACCTGAGGACTGGCACTGAAGGGTTTTGCTTAAGGGCACATCGACAGTAGCAGATGCAATACAAGAAAGTATGACTCATTCCCAGACAAGATATTTTTATTAGAAGTGTTGCTGGTTGCCTTTCATTCACAGGTATGCTTCTTTAGCCCCTCTGAGCCTCATCACTAAAGCTTCCTAGACACAAAGGTGAGTGCGTCCAAAAAAGTGCAAGATAACTACATAACCTTGCACGCCTCTGATTCGCTTCGGTCCCTACTGTAAGAACCCTGGAATATTTCTTTTCCTTCCCTTAGTGTATGTCATATCACTTGTTTAAAAGGGAAAGGAATGGGCAATATATTTCTCTTTCCTTGCAGTTACTTTCGCTTGGCCTCTCTCTACCTTCAGGGAAAAGATGATGCAAAAGGTAATTCTTTGCCATTCTTCTTCTACTGTCCCAGTATACAAAGAACTGAGGACTGGGGACAGATATACGATGTTACCATTAACAATACAAGTACAAGAAACTTCTATAATTCAATCATTCAGCCAGTTACTGCAGTACACAGCCATGGTTAACATAGGTTAATCCATGAGGATACCTTCTTTGAAAAAGATATTGCTTTGATGGAAGATAGGGAAAAAATCAAACAATCAGGCATGCTCCTTAAAGGAGAATTACAGTCAATTCCAACACATAGCTCTTTTGGTTCTAAATTTGTAATGCTGTTAGTAGACAGAAAAACTAAACCAATCGGTGCTGCCTACTCCGTGTTATCACCCTGCTAGATTTAGCACCCAACAGGCTTAAACAGGGCCAGTTTTAAATGTATTTTTAGCCTCTAAACATGTTCAAAATGTCATTAAAAGTGCCTATCCATGTGAAGTGATTCCTTCTGAGTGAACACTGTGAATCTGACTGCAGTAGATGTGAAAGAAATGAATGAAAATTGTGCTAATTCAGCTGTGTTTAGTTCCTGTGTTAAGACGGCAGTTAGAGAGCTTAGGGACCGTCTACAAACTACAACACAGAAAAGAGATACAAACATATTTAAAAAAATAAGCATATGCTTATTTTAAGTGCTGTAGTACAACTATCAAGGAGACAAGTTATAAATGAGGTAAGTTTGGAGACACTACCTTATTTAATCATTAAATTGATAGCCTACATAGCCTGTTGGGTGCTAACTCTAGCAGGAGGATAACACGGTGTAGGCAGCAACCGGGAATTCTTCTTTAACGTGAGTGTGTGTGTGTCCAGGAGTGCTTGTGTATTTACTAATTCATTGCAAGTAGTAAATGGGATTAACATTACTTGAACACCCTGTCCCGTCATCGACTGTGGCTTTCATAGCCAGCATTTTGAGGATGAAAGGCATGGATCAATGGTTTTCATGTGATTCACATGCAACTCTTGGGGCATGACGTTGTGTGCATGTGTTAGCGCCTGCTCGTAAAAGTGCAGGTATAAATATTATAGTTATGTTGAGGTAAAGATGTAAAACTAAAGCACCTAAGTGTGTGTGTGTAAGTGTGTGTGCGTGTGTGTGTGTGTGCGTGCGTGCGTGTGTGTTATTAATGTAGGACTACAGTAGTAATCAGCCATTGGGGAAAAAGTAACACCCCCTAACATAACATCATGTCCTGTACAGGTTTAATTTCTTCACCGCTACTGAAAAAGTATTTAATATGGTATCTATACACTTAGTACACTTACACACTTAGTTCCCACTTTACCACTACGAAGATAACAATGTTCAGTTTGGACTGCCACTGTCATTGAGTGCATGTGTATAATGCATGGATGTGTGTTTATGAACAGAGCACTGTCATGTAGGTTTAAAGATGCTGGCTGCCTTGTAAGAATGGAATCAATGACATCCTTCCCTTGTGTTTTTAGTCCCTCCTTACACTATTTTTTTTCCACGCTCATTGAAGTCCTCAGTACATTTATTTTTAAAATGTATTTTGCAATAAATTGAAGAAATATTCCAGTCCACTGGCCTCCTCATTTGCAAACATTTTTTTCTCATAATTTTCAATCTCTAAAAGAAGTGCCCATGACATTAATGCGTGGGCTATTGTGATAACTTTATACAGGTCAAGATTGCTATGGTAACTGAATGACAACGATGCAAAAGCTGGGAAGTTGAGCGCATACACAAACATCGGAACAGTGAAAACAACACAAACATGTATTATTGTTAATTTTTAAAAAAATTGAAATGCTTACATTTAAATGTATCATGTTAAGCATTAAACCACCTGTACTGTATGTGTAATTTTGACCTGGACACAACTGTGTTCTGGTTTGGCATGTGACTGTGTTTGTCTGATAATGTGTATAGTAATTTATATTGATAATGGCTTAATGTTAAAAAAATAGAGCTTCACATATATGAAAGCAAATGGAAATGCCCACTGGTTAGAGTTTGCATGCATACTGTATATGTGTGTGTTATCCTTATGATGACTTCTCTGTGTTCTCTTGAGTGGCGCATGAATTGATACATGTCCACACTTGTGTGCTGTGTATTTCTTTTTCTTCCTGTAGATGTGAAAATGCAGCATTACATTTGCATCTCTTATGACAGACAGGCACATCTCATTTGTGCAACAGAAATCAATTTATTTCTCCAGTAAATACATAAGGAAAGGCAATCTAAGCCAAGAAAAAGGCATCAAGACGGGGAGCAAAACAAGACAGCAAATATTAATGAAAACTTAAATCTAGTGTTTTGAACTCATCCTACCTTCAGAGGGCTATGTGTGTGTGTGTGTGTGTGTGTGTGTGTGTGTGTGTGTGTGTGTGTGTGTGTGTGTGTGTGTGTGTGTGTGTGTGTGTGTGATGTTCAAACACACGTTGGCAGAGCTATCCTTTTTTAAACGGCCTGTGGGTTTCAAATGTTTTAATTATAAATTGCTTTGGCTTCTTGGTGAACGTGATTTCTTGATGAGTTTACTGTCTGTTACCCCTCAAAGTAAGAAAGAAAAGACAATGAAGGACAAGAAAATGAAAGTGGTTAAGTTACTGAACCTCTTTCCAGTCCGCTAACAACAAAGGGTGACAGTGAGTGAAAAAGACAAAAAAAAAATAAAAGGGATATTAGCCCTGAGCAGAGTGATAAGAGAGGGATGTAAGCGGCTTCCTCTTATCAGCCCAGACAGAAACAAACCCAGTCCATTCCAGCTCACAGCCAAAAGACAGAAAAAAGTCCAAAGACACACAAAGATCCACGTACACACACACACACAAACACACACACACACACACCTTTATTGCCATAGTATACAAACATCCACAATATCAGTAGGTGAATAAAGTAGCATTTGTTTGAGCTGCATAAGCAATTTTTTTTTCCTCTTAAAGAGCAGTGTATGTTTGACTGGAAAGCCCCTTAAAAGAACCATGGAAACATCTAAAATAGGTTTGCCTTCTGTACTATTTTGAAGAGACTGAATGACTGTGATGACAGTTCCATTGTGGTTGGAATACCAGGGGTAGAGAGCACAGGTAGAGTGTTGCTGCACTACAAAATTAGATGTGAAACAGCGGTGCCTCAGCACTGTGTACTGAGCGCTAGTCAAAGCCTAGACCTTCCAGCAAGGCAGCTTTATTTGTATAGCACATATCAGCAACAAGGCACTGCAAAATGCTTTAAATGAAACCTTAAAGAGCCGTTACAATACGAGAATGAAAGTTAGAACGCATTTTAAGAAATTGAAGAGCAGTTAAAAACAGCTAAAAATATAAAAGCAGATAAGATTGTCATATGATTTGTATGAACAGTACAACTTCAGTATAGGAAATCAACAACTATTTAAAGAAAGGCAACATAAAAAAGAAAGGTCTTCAGCTTTGATTTAAGAGAACTGAGAGTCAATTTTCCTGTACTCAATGAACCATTTTGTGGAAACCCAAACTTTGCTGACCAATAGGGTAGGCATTCTATACAGGCTTACAGACATGTCTTTACCATCTCATCCACCACGGGCCCTGCAGGATCATGTGACTTTGTAAGCTCCAACTGTTTCTTGTAGATTTTACCATGAAATCTATCACGTGTTGAAGAAATTCTCAGAAATGTTTCCTGTTCAGAAATACCCCCAGAATGCCTAATCTCACAAAAACAACCCAAAATGTACCAAGTTACCCAGTTCCCTTCAATATTTGTTTCAGCCACCAATAATTGCTAATAATTTCCCCTTTTTGTCACTTTTTTATGAGTGTTCATCAGAACCGTCAAATCACTGTATAATCAATTCATTTCATTTTGACCTTACCCTTGCTGATTGTCATACAGTTTCAACAATGCAATTTCAGTCTAAGAAGTGAACAATTATTTAAAGAAAGGCAATATCAAAAAGTAAGGTCTTCAGCCTTGATTTAAAAGAACTTAGAGTTGCAGCGGACCTGCAGTTTTCTGGGAGTTTGTTCCAGATATGTGGAGCACGGAAACTGAGCGCTGCTTCTCCCTGTTAAGTTCTGTTCTAAGTTCTGGGGACAGAAAGCAGACCACTATGGGTGGTTCATAGTGTAGTAGCAGATAAGAAATGTATTTTGTCCCTAAACCGTTTAGTGATTTATAAACTAGCAAAAGTATTTTGAAATCATTTTTTTGAAGCACAGGAAGCCAGAGTAAAGACTTCCGAACTGGGGTGATGTGAACCACTTTCAGCAGCATTCTGAATCAGCTGCAGCTGTCTGATTGATTTTTTAGGGAGAGCTGTAAGACACCGTTAGAGTAGTCAAGTCTACTGAAGATAAAAGCATGGACAATTTTTTCCAAATCCTGCTGAGACAGAAGTCCTTTAACCCTTGATATATTCTTATAATGATAATAGGCTGACTTTGTAATAATAGGTGATAATAGGCTGACTTTGTAATTGTCTTAATGTGGCTGTTGAAATGCAGGTCCGAGTCTATGACTACACCAAGGTTTCTGGCTTTGTCCGTTGTTTTTAACATTGTCGTTTGACGCTGAGCTCTGACTTTTAATTGTTCCTCTTTTGCTCCTAAAACAACAGCCTCAGTTTTTGCTCAATTTAATTTTAGAAAGTTCTGGCACATCCAGTTGTTAATTTGTTCAATGCACATACTCAGTTGTTGTATTGGACTATAGGGCTTGTATGTGAGTGAATGTACATGTTGAATTGCAATGTCTTGTCTTCTGTACTGACCAGTCCTACCGAGGACCCTCTCAAAAATGGGATGACAACTCTCATTCCTTGCACAATAAATAAACTCTAAAATAAATAAATTGGCTCACAACATTATAAGAGGATTAAAGCATTACTGCACATAAGGTCCATCAATTATTTTAAAATAGGATCATCCTATGGTATATGATCAGTTCCAATCATATAAATGTAAAACAGAATGTGACATTCAATATCTTATTCTGTTTAATATCGCAGGGGCCTTGTGTGCCTTTCAGCAAAAAATCAGTGCCAACAACTGTTTAACTAGTAACTTTGTTTGTTTGTTTTTTATGTAACCACCTGCAATTGCATTAAACCTTCAAGCCCAGTAAATGAGCAATAGAGTGGCTCACTAGTAGACAATCTGGCAGGGTCAGAAAGGGCTTGATTTCATTATCATCACAGGAGCCACTTTCTCGGAGTCAGAGTCCTAATTGCAGTGGACAAAAACTATTCAAGCAATTAATACACACTTTACAATTAATGGAGCTATAAAAATCACAAGCTGGTAGCCTACTGAAAGCCAACACATGCTATTGCTGTATAGCACAGAACATTTTTATTTCCTCGCACATGTCTTAAAGGTGCTCTAAGCGATGTTGGCCGACGTTACTTCTTGTTGACGTTCAAAGTATTTTCAAACAAAAAAAGAACACTGTGTGTGTATGCTTCATGGTGCAGGTTGGCACAGTTTGTTTTTGTTGCCATTTGTAGAACCTAGGCTGTCTACAGACAGTGTTTTTTACAGTGTGTTCTGGGGACAGGCAGCTAGTAGATAGTGAGGAGATGTTTTTTACAGTGTGTTCTGGGGACAGGCAGCTAGCAGATAGTGAGGAGATGTTTTTACAGTGTGTTCTGGGGACAGGCAGCTAGCAGATAGTTTTTTTACAGGAGATAGTGAGGAGATTTTTTTACAGTGTGTTCTGGGGACAGGCAGCTAGCAGATAGTGAGGAGATGTTTTTTACAGTCTGTTCTGGGGACAGGCAGCTAGCAGATAGTGAGGAGATGTTTTTACAGTGTGTTCTGGGGACAGGCAGCTAGCAGATAGTGAGGAGATGTTTTTTACAGTGTGTTCTGGGGACAGGCAGCTAGCAGATAGTGAGGAGATGTTTTTTTACAGTGTGTTCTGGGAACAGGCAGCTAGCAGATAGTGAGGAGATGTTTTTGTTGTGTTCTGGGGACATTGTTTAGCAGCACCTTTAACTTTATTGCAATACAGATGAGTGAGGGACAGACATTCAGACATCCAAGATTATGAACTTTATTACCTGTAATTTTAAAATTTTTAAACAGGCAGCTGAGGAGATGTTTGCTGTAGGTTGAGGAGCAGCAGCTGAAAAATACAACATGGCATCATGAACTTTATTACCTGTTAATTTTTAAATATACAAAAGGAGGCCAAAATACAACATTTGACTTAAATATACAAGCCAACTGGTTTTTGTTATCTGTATGCCTTTTTAGCTATTTGCGTGTATGTCTACACTATATACAGCAAGCGTAAACATACACGCCACTTGCCGTGTTACCGGCACTTGCCATGTTATTGCGAGAAAAAAGCTACGGTTAAGTTTAGTAAAAAAAGAACAGGGTTGACTTTAGTAAAAGAAGAAAGCAATGGTTCAGTTTAGGAACGTGACACGCAGTTGGGTTTATGAAACGTGACACATAAGACACAATCCCCAGTCTCCTGGTTGAAAGTACTGTATTTTACCCATCCACCACCCCGGCCAACCTCCCTGCGCGGATTTTTGCCCTTTCAAACTACTCACTAAGGGGTAAATTCACACACTATCGTAAGGTAATGTAAATCAATAGAGGCCAAACGGGATTGATATACACGCTGAAAAGCAAGTATGCGTCTTAATAACATGCCAACAATGGCACACGAATTGGCGTGTCATACATACGCCATTTCATGAGATCAACAATTTTTATCCCATATCACACAAATCATGAAAAGACAGGAATAGCACATACAGCAATTGATTGGTAGCCAATAATGAAGCACTAAACAACTGTTTAAATAGTTTGAAAGGGGGTAATTTTGAAAGAATGCAATATAAAAATGCATATGCACATCCTAAAATGAAGATGTACTTGTGTCTAGCATTTTGTATATGCATGTATGCAAATGTTCCCATGTTTGCATATGGATGTGCATCAGAGTGCATATATTAAGGCGATGCACTTGGAAGCTAAGGGAAGCTGTGATTCTGTGTGTTAATCTCCTTTGAGTGGGGGTTAATAGCACAGAAGGCTGAATGACAGACCCTTCCAACATCCAATGGTTATTTGGCGGCTGAAGGGTTTCTCTTGCCCAAATAAGCTTTCCACCAGCCAAATCATGCAATGACAACTTGCTTTATCATCATATCCATTGTCAGGGAGGAGCCAACTGCATCATATAGGAAAAGGAGCTGGCTTTGAGATTAAAAGCAGCTGCAACAATTGGGATTTGAACAAGGCAAATCCATGACTAAGCAGCGTTGCTTCTGCTAAATGCTGTCGCAGAGATAACCACTGGTGTTGTGTATGACTTCTGTGGAGATCGATCTAAAACAGGAACCTACATAGGAGACACACTGTACAATAACACAAGATGGTGAATGTTATAGAAGGAAAAGAACCCCTCCTTGAACAGTGTTGCAGCTGCTGGAATGGTAAAATAAGAAACTCCTGTCCCAATTTAATCAGACAGTTGTTATAACCCTACTAAAACTAAGAAGACTTACTTACTTACTGCCCGTCACCCCTACCAGGGTATGGGCCGTCAACAACAACAACAGCTCTCCAGAGTCCTCTGTCCTGGGCCATTTTCTCTAACTGGTTCCAGGTGTAGCCCATCTTGGTGGTGTCAGCCTCAAGGTCGCGTCGCCAGGTGTTTCTTGGCCGACCTCTCTCTCTCTGCCTTGTGGGTTCCACCGCAACGCCTGCCTAGTGATGCTAGTTGATGGTTTTCGTAGGGTATGCCCTATCCAGCCCCATCTCCTCTTCCTGATTTCTTCTTCGGCAGGGAGTTGGCACGTCCTTTCCCTGAGGTTGGTGTTACTGATGGTGTCAGGCCATCGGATCTGGAGAATTCTTCTGAGGCAGGTGTTGATGAAGGTCTGGGCTTTTCTGATGGTGGTCTTGTTCATCCTCCAGGTCTCTGCCCCATACAGTAAGACTGACTTTACGTTGGAGTTGAATATTCTAATCTATTAATATAGATTGAAGCAGAAATAGAGGGCAGGGGAAATCCTGCGCCTCAGTAGCTTATTTTCTTTTTCTATCCTTCAAAGGTGCTGCAAAATTGCTTCATCAAGGTAACAGGGGAAAGATGAAGGGAGCTAGTGGGAACACCAGTGTCAGCCACGGTCCACCTTTTATTATCCAGCTGTGCTAGACATCCCAATCACTATCTGCAAGACAATGCTAAATGAGCCACTCAGCCCAACTGGCCTTGTGCCCATTACTCTCATCCCCCACCGTCAGGCTGGTTCTGAGTGCTTATTAAGTCAAAAGAAAGATGTTATAAGAGGGGGGGGGGGGGATGCTCCTGTGTGATTACTCCTATTCACAATTTCAAAAATAAAAAACAATGAGTAAATAGTAGTAGGTCACTACTGTAACAACTCAATTAGGAGCTCAGTGTGTGTGTTTAGTGCATTGATGTTTTAAGCTTTAACAGACTGCCACGTTTTAGGGAATGAGCTTTAAAGTCAAGCTGGATTGCTTCTCAATAGGAACACATTTTAAGCTGTTGATACATGCTGTGCACCTGTACAGTGTTTTCTTTAATCAGTATTTAATCACTGTTTCTGTCTCCTTTTAAAATTGATTGTCATCTTTCACACTACAGCCAGATGTGCTGGAGCAGTTGTTTTCTAAAAAAGTATCCACCAAGTTGAGTTTGGACTCCAGATGTCCAGATTGATTACACATGCTGAGATATTTGTGAAAAGTGGACCCACCTTAAACAGAACAGGTTTACTTACTTCTCCTGTACCCCTTTTTGACTTTAACACAATGAATGCTGGTTAAATCTTGTTCAAGCTTGGTCTTGGGTGAGGACAGTTTCATTCTTTAGTTTTGGATATGACAGTATTTAAATAATCTTCTCGACTAATCTTTAGTCTATTTATTAGTATGATATCTTATGACTTACACACACATCATTAAGTGTCACAACATTGGTGTGAACAGGAAACATGTAATGGACATGATCAGCCAACACTTTGAAAAGTTATAAATGTTTTACTGTATGTTTTAATCTAGGCCTGCTTATGAACTAGTGTGCGAGAGCTTATCGGTTTACTCATCAAGTGCCTGAGCTTAGCTCAGTATCTATCAACAAACAATATTAAAGAAAGGCAGAGAAAACAGACACTCACACGCATAAATACGTGCATTCAAAGAGATGCAGAGCCTACGTATATATACACACACGCAGTCATTTGTGTATTTGTTCACACTCCATGGTGATTTGACAGAACTAGGACAACCAATTGTGAAGTTAAAAGACCCTATAAGCCACAATGTCTTCCACCCCATGTTTAGTGCTGGCGGCTGAACCACGGCACGCTCTAAGTAATGATGGCAGCATGTGGCTCACTAGGGGGTGCTTTCAGCAGCAAAATCTGCAGTGCAGTGGTTTGTCCTCCCATACAAACATTTAGAAGTATACGTAGAGGAAATAGACACAGATCAGTGTAGTCTTAACCTCTTTCTAAAGTTTAGACAAAGATCCTTATGTGCACACAATAAATACACACAGACACACATATACAGTAGCTGTTTAAACATTCACTCACATATATCCATATCAACACATGATAAACCACACAGCACGGTTTGCATAACCATATGTACACATTAAAAAGGGGGGTCGAGTTTCAGAGGGAAAATGATTTGCTGTTCTAATGTCTTATGTGGTTTTGTGTGTTAGAATGAACATGTGTGTGTGTGTGTGTGTGTGTGTTAGAGTGGAAGAGACATCTTTGTCAGTATATAATTGTGTTTTCCATTATGCATTTCATGTTTCACATGCATTGATAGAAATACACGGTAATATCTAATATAATACACACAGTATCTAATTTCCCGTATACTTAATGACTCATTAAGTATTATGCAAAATGAGATATAGTGTGTAGGATAACTCACGACTTACTGCAAACGCAGAACTGTTTTTTTATGTATAAATATCTATTTTTTATATATCCTTTTTTATGAATTAATGGCACACATCACAGATACACAAGTCAGTGCATCAGAAAATAAACTCATTTGGTCAATCGTGAGTAGCAACTTTGCCACATTTACAGTACATTTAGAATGCATGTATGACTACATTTTTAACACAGGGTGAGTTGGAATACATTATCAGTAGGTGTAATAGCAGTATCAGTCGCTCACATTGCACTGCACTGCTTGACCACTACTGACACCCCCCCTCCTGTATTACTCCTTTGCAGGCAATCAAGTTCTCAGCATGTAACCATAATAGCAAATGGGCAAAGGTTACAAAACTACACTTTTGCCGGTACAAAGCCCTGCCATTCGCTCTGTGCTATTACGAGGATCACTATGCAAGTAACATTCACTTTGTAGTTAGACGCTGAGACGGTACTTCTCTGTCAGGGTTTGATGTGTTTCTGCATGAAACTCAGTACTGGTGGATGGGACACTGATGTTAACTCTTTCTCTACTGACGGAAACTGTAACACCCTCATAAACACAACTGTAACAACCTCATACACACACTACTGAAACACTCTCATAAGCACTATTGAAAGTGAAATCCTGTTTCAGTTGTGTATGTAAGAGTGTCTCAGTATTGTGCGTGAGAGCGTTTCAGAGGTGTTTTTGAATGTTTTAAGTATTGTGTATGAAAGCATTTGCTTCTGCTCTTACTGCAGTAAACGGTTTCCCTGAATACAGATACCGGTCAATAGTATTTTAATACTTCAGAGTTTAGACTTCATACTTACTTAGAGAAACTATTAGACTGTCAAGAGACTGGACAGGCATGTATACCAGAGGAAACTAATCAAGCTGCCAGTTCAGTGGAAGCTGTCTGGTGTTCAGGATCTTATGAATGCAGGTTTGTGTGTGGATCTATTTGCAAGACTTTTGGTGGGCATGGAGGTGGACCCTATTATTTAAACACAGTGATGGGTTAATGTTGCACAATTGACATCAGATTATGTCCATGCAATTATCTGTGTCTTTATTAGTATATTAATGAGTTCTTACATTGGTTTATGTTCATTAACATGATCTAGGGCCTTCTCTGCCAATGCAGATGAACATCAATATTCCAATGGTGTGCTTTGCATCCTCTCTCTCTATCTCTCTCTCTCTTTCTCTCTGTGCATTTCTATCTTATCCTTTCACTCTCTTACACCTCTCCTCAGCAGTGAAAATCATTTCAGACATCCGAGTCAGAACTATTTGCATATGGGCTATCAGAGAGGTCTTACCATTGCATGGCTCATTCATATTCATGAGGTCATGGCCAGACTGGTGCACTCATTGGCCCTGTCATGGCTCCAAACCTGCCTCTGTGATAAGAGCTAACAGCTATTGGATGGGTCTTCATTAGCAACCACATCCCTGTTGACCCAGTTGCCTACGGTTACAATTTCTTTTTCTGATTGCATGTGTGTGTGATTCAGGGCCAAAAATCTCAAAGTGGATGGTAACGAGGTGCTCTTGATCTAAACTGCAAAGTACTTCAGCAGTATTATCAGTGAGATAATCTCGTACAATATACATGAGGTGTTCCTTGTTTCTGAAGCTCATTATTTTTACAGAACCTATACATTCTAACACACAAGTGTCTGCTTTTTGATGGAATAACTTGAGAGGCTAGATAAACTGTTTTAGTGATTGTGCCAAAGTCATTAGACCAGTGACCTAATGCACTTACTGATTCTAATTCCCAATCCCAATCAGACAGGTTATATCAAAATCTGAACTATTGTGTTTTAGTTTCAAAATCTGTAAGACTGTGCCCATTGACCAAATGCTTTAAATTAAATTGCCTACTCTCATATTGTTCATGTTTTAGGAACTGTATATCCTTGTAGGACTAAGGTTGGTTGTTTTAAGGTTGGTTTAGAACAACGTGGAGTAAAAATGTATACACGGATTAACCTTAGCTTTGCATTTGAGGCTTTTTTTCTGCATCCTAGATGTTGGTAGAGATGCATGAGTAGCACTCTCTCAGTGCAAAAAGACAAAAAGACAACTAACACCACCCCAACCATTTAGCACATACCAAAGGGGACAACCTCAGCTGCTTTTCAGAGATACAGCCACTTTGGCTTGATAACCCGCTCTTATTTACTGAAATGCCTGTCGAAGGTCATCTGAATGAAACCCATTATGAAAGGATGGTATGTGTTGACAGTGTGCTGCAGTTTACTTCTTTGTCTATATTTTGTATTATCTCTTGATGGTCCATGATTGTGTGCATGTGGCTGTATTATACAGTATGAATGCTTCAGTATTGTGTGATCTAGAACATCAGGACATCAGCTCAATGTCAGTGAGAGAGAGAGACAAACAAACCAGTGAACAATGACAAACATGTGCTATTGTTTTTTTCACCAACTTATACTACACTGAATGTGCATATGTCACACCAGCAAAGAATGTGATGTATTTAGTCAGGAAGATAAAAAGCTTGAAAAATAACCCTTTCATTCAGATCCTTTCACACAAGTGGAAGTTAAATATGCACATAGCTCACTGCAGCACATACTTTGGCAGGACATAAAAATAAAAATAAATGTCAAATGTCCTTAGCAGAAGCCATATGTGTACTTTTTTCATACTTGCTATACTATTCACATTTCTATCCTAAGAAACTCTAGCACATTGTTCCTTCCAACCAAGTAATTACCACACAATTTCACATTTTGTTACTGACTGCAGTAAAATAAGTATAACATGGTTTTTCTAGGCACTTCTTCTGGCAATGGGGACCAGAGAAGCCATTGTAGCCATATATTTTAGTAAAAGATGGGACTTTCTTCATAGCTATACTTATTGAAATTGTAGAGTCCACCGTAATTACATCAAATAGCAACTTCTAAGAACTATGCAAAAAAGAGCCAAAAAAAAGACCAAGTTCAACCAATGCAATACTGTGTGTGTGTGTGTGTGTGTGTGTGTGTGTGTGTGTGTGTGTGTGTGTGTGTGTGTGTGTGTGTGTGTGTGTGTGTGTGTGAGGTGTAGGTGTAGATTTAAGGTGGGATGCAGGGGATGTCACCCCCAATATTTATTTAGAAGAATTAGATTTGTCCCCTCAAAACATATGAAAGACAGGGTCTCAAAACATGTACGGAATACAGGAACTGTGTCTACTTTGCAACATTGGGGGGTTAAAGCACACAACATGAGCAAAACAAATAGACATGTAGATATGGAGATTTCAAATTTGGAGCCTCTAGCTTTAACAAGGTCTCATTGTGTGGACAAATTTGTTGTTGAGATGTATATGATTCCAGAAAAGATCCCAAAATGTGTGATGTTTTACATAAAGTTTTGAACCCTATAATAAATGTTTGGGCGGAGATTAAAACCTCGTTAATAATGTGCCCCCCTCAATGTTGAAACTAAACCTACGTCAACAACTTATGTGTGAATGTGTGTTCATAACCAACCATTTGGTATGTAAGAGTTGGCAAAGATACTCATGCATCGCTATCAACATCTAGGACTCAGAAAAAACCCCTCACATGCAACAGTTAATCTGAGCTGTGTTCAATTGCATACAACTAACCCTGTACATTACTGCTTTCCAGGGAAAACACGGTTGCTGAAAGTCATGATTATCAACCAGCAAACATGCAGACTGCATGCTCTCTACTGAATTGTATCTGATTGGGGGTACTCACAGTGTAAGCATTAAGGCCTTTTTGACAAAAGTGCTCATTTTTTTTATATGTTTACTGTGTACTTATGTGTACTTGCTGTGCAATCAACTGCCATTTTTAATGTTAAAATGGCCAAAAAATGGAGAAACACTGACCCCGAGCTGAAATCCAGCTCTAGGAGCAGCCACATTCTCTTTGTTCTATTTTTTCTCCCTTTTCATTGTTCTCAACGTAATTCTTAAGAATGAATGTGCCACCATTTTATGTCAGTGCCTTTCTATGCTCAGTGCAGGGTTAACACCAGCAGAAGGCAGGGAGACAATGGTGAGACAGAAGCCTGCAGGTTTAAAGCGTCTGTTTTGAGGTAAACGGATTCACGTGGGTCATTTCACAAATGCTTAAATTACTCTTTTGCCCATACCTTTGACTTTATCTTGACTACTTTATTCCAATTCTTTTTGCTCCAGTTTCACTGCCGTCTGCATGCTTGTACTCCTTATCTAATTTTCTCTCACCTCTTCTTTAAGTCAGTTGGCTGTCTATCTCTTCGCTCATTTCTTCAATCACCCAATCTCTATACATATTTCTGCTTTCTCTCCACCTGCCTCCTTTCCCATTTTCTCTTATTTAAAGTCCCGATGCTTTATAGAATCCTGTGGCTTGCTGACTGATAAGAGGTGATGAAAGTGTTGTGATACAGTGATAGCAGAGGATAGGGACTGATGTCAGCTAAAAAACAATTACTAGGTACATGTCAGACCTTTTATAAGAGACAGATGGTGCACAGAGAGAGAACGAGAGGAAAAGCTGATAAAGTCAGGGATCATAAATGATGATGAGAATACCTACAGAAATATTGGTTTAGAAAAATATGGAAACGGTTTAAAGAATGGTGTAGAAAAAAAATATATACTATACAGTATATATTTTTTTATATATATGTATGTATACATCAGGACTGTTGCAGTGAATTACAGAGATTATTTTAGTTACGTGGATTGTCTAGTGTCCCAATAGATGCACTGTTAGTGTTGTGTGGTCTAGTGATTTATTGCTGTTTTTTTTTTGCTTCTGTCCAAATTAAAATCCTATATTCTGGATGTATGCCCACAGTTAAGCATAAGGAGCATTCTCTGATGTAATGTGTCTTAAATTACCCTTACACACCTGTGCAGCTTTGCTCAGCAACAGACTGTTCCTGTCCAGTATCATACCTTTTGAAAAGATGAAAAACCTTTGTACTTATCTTTCTTCCTCTACTTCCCTTTTCTCCTCTCTTCTGCAAAGTCTACGTAAGGTATGAACACCTGCTCTGTGGCTGACATTTATGCATCATCTCAATATGCTGCCAAGTCTGATCTGATCATCTTCAATCCTCCCCACCTCCAATACCCCTCTCTTTCTGCTATTATAAATATACACTGACATTTACTTTTACAGGTTCCGTACTGTGTTACGGCAGGAATGATACAAGTACAAAGAGTCACATGGACTCAAGTGAATGCAGAGGTATTGCATGAATACACATATGCAGAGATACACACACACACACACACACACACTGTAAAAATGCACCCAAATAAGCACACATGAACACAATTAAATAATTGATTTGTTCTAAGTCAGCCACTCATAAGCTCTGTTGAGATTACATGAGAGTTCGACAGTGATTTGAGATTTGAGTTAAAAAAAGGGAAAAAATTGCTATGGGTAATGAATTATTTACACTAATATCATGCTGATATCAATTTAGCCCATGCTGCCAATTTAATGAAGACGTTGATCAGAGCGGAAGTCGGTCAAAATGGGTCAGTGTGGATTTCCACTCTGAGAAAAAAGAAATCAGTTTTAACAATTTCAGAGAGTATCTTGCTCCCCATACATAAAATAACTATGATGCTTCAGTATTCTATAATGCATCTCAAGATTACAGATTTCTTATTCTGTCTACCTGTCACCAAAACAATCTTTCCACTTCAGTCCTTTAAACAAAAAAGTAATATTTCCATCAGCATTTCATTCAATTCACCACCTGTCATTGAACATAATGTTTTCTACCACAAAGCAATCTCCCTCTTTGCACCTGAAGCAAATCAAGGAGAATACCAGGGAAACAAGTTCTAAACATGTAATATGGGTGTCTCAAAATAGATGTGGTAATTGTTTATTGATTCTAAAGTGTACCTTAAGGCTTGTCAGAAAAACAGCTTTCCTTAGCTAGTGGTGACATACCAATCCGAACCACAACTGTACTTTTTGAGTTAGCCTCAACAAAAAGACATTAATGTGTGTGAGCCTCTGTAAGTCAGCGTGTCTCATTCTTTGACTGGCTATCTGTTCGAGTCGGCCTTCACCCTTTATATCATATACATCCATTCATCCCCATAATAACAGTACAGACTGGCACGAACAAACATGCACACATGCAGTGAATGAATACAAATATATTCAGTCCCACATAAGAGCACCTGCAAACTCTCCATCTCTGTGGATCATCCAGAAGCCCTCCAACTCATTTAAATATACATGAGCCAACACACACAGACACTCAATTAGACACACGCACACACACACACAAACAAAGGTGAATAAATGATAATCAGATTGTGATTATGGGTCTCAGTGAAACAATGGAGACAATGGCCAAGATGCGCCAATGTTTTCCACAAAAGCTAATTCCTTTCTGTATAATGCAATACCCCGCTAAATAAATTAGCTTTAGTGTGCGCTTCTGTACTGTAGGTGCATGTGTGTGTCTTTACGCGTTTGTGCCTGAGAAGGTGACAAGGTCTGAATGATTAATGGTTAGAGACAATAGAAAACATAAAAAGGAAGTCTACGGGAACACACAAACACACTCGAAAAGTAATGAATGCTCAAGCAGCAGGTGTTAAATATTGACTAGATATACAGGAGACTCTTTTTGTTTATTGGGTGGAAATTCAAATTTCTTCAACTCTGTGTGTGTGTGTGTGTGTGTGTGTGTGTGTGTGTGTGTGTGTGTGTGTGTGTGTGTGTGTGTGTGTGTGTGTTTGTATGCGCTATTCATGTGTAAATAATCCCAGGGAGGTCAGAAGCAAATAATAGCTTTGAACATGAGCTTCATGCAATTAACTGTGATCCAGAACAGATAGACTCCACAGTCGATACACGCGTGTGTGTGTGTGTACTAAATCTGTTAATACTTCTCCAGGCCTAGGGAGAGGTGCAGGATGTTACAGTTGTTGCCAATTGCTTACAGACTGGAATCAAAAGTATTATTAACATTTTCCCGGATGTGCACCACTATAACCACAATGGCAGCCTCACACTTTTCACAAAACAATACACACTGTGATTTTCAAAACACTAATCACACTTGTATACATTAGACACAGAAGTATCATGATGTCACTTCCTTGTAATTCCAAAGACTGTCAAATTACCACAACTATGAGCCAATCTGTGAAACACAGCCATCAGGTACGCACACACATGATTGCTTAATTGTAGACACACCAATCCGGTTTTAGCACTATACAAATGCAGCCGGTACATACAGTAAGTCTAGTATTTTCAGATTATTTGTTTTACTGTAATTGGATACCATATTTTATGTTTGTCTGTTGTTTGCTGAGCTAACAGTATTATGCACACTACTGTAGTACTGTAGCATTAAACCTGGGACATGTTTTGTTGGGATTCTCCATGTTGACTGATTTTGGGTATATAGAGAGAAATAAATAATATGTTTCTCAGTCTGCAGCACTGGTCTTATGTAGTGTTTGGTGAACTTATTGTATATTTGCACTTTCTCTCTGTGTATTTCATTTACAATGCTCTAGTCACTTAGAAGAAGAACTGCTAAAAGTGTTTTAGGTTAGCAATAGCCATGTGTTACTGTTTCAAACTGAATGAAGTCAAATGAAATGTTGAAATGTTTCATATGGCAACAAAATTTGTTTTTTTTTGTAAATTAGTGTATAGCTATTGCAAAAGTGTTTCATTTTGCAAAGGGTCTGAGGTGTTCTGTGGGTGAAGGTGAAGTCTGTGTGTTTCTGCTAATCACGTGTAGTGTTTTGAATTTCAAAATAGTGCTTAACCAATCGAAAAAAACTTTAATGGGTTTGTATTAGGGTGTGAGTGAAAAAAGAAGCAGTACTCCTTGTGTGTGTGTGTGTGTGTGTGTGTGTGTGTGTGTGTGTGTGTGTGTGTGTGTGTGTGTGTGTGTGTGTGTGTGTGTGTGTGTGTGTGCGCGTGTGTGTGTGTGTGTGCGTGAGTTGTGCTCATGGTAAACATGATGTTTTGGCTCATGGAGACCCAGTATACCATCCAACAGTGTGTTGGGAAATTACTAAAATAATTAAATAAATGAGAAATGGAAATGAGAGTGGGTGCATGTGGAATGAAAGTATAACTACGATGGGGACAGAGAAGCAAAAAAATGCAAATGGAATAAAAAATGTAGCTACTGGGATATCTCGGTAATGAGAAGAAAAGGACATTAGAGAGAGGAACGAGAGCAAAGATAGGAATGGAGGTATGCAACGTGGTGAGACACAGATAGAGATACGCTTGCATTGATTGTTTGAAGCTGAAGGTTCTGCATTGTTTCCTCTTAATCAGTTTTAAATGATTAATTATGGCCACGACCAGCTATTAGTCTCACCTATTTCCCTCAGTAGTAACATATATCCTGGATTATACACAGTGAATTCATAAACATATATATTTTTTGAGATTACTATGACTAGATCTCTCCTCTTCTTTGTATTTTCTTCTCAGTTACTGTACGAGGGCATGCTGTAGCATTCAAAGAAAAACACAGGAATTGAGAAATATGACCCTAATTAGATAGCTTGTTAGTGAGCAAAAACATGTACGGTAGAAACAAGTAATGTATTCAAAACATGTTCATTTTTTTGCATTTTTTCATATAAGCTTTATTACCGTGCAATGATTTATTGTTGGAGCTTTAGGTTTAGGATGACTAGAGCCTGCTCAGTAAAGCCATCGCTGCTCATTTTATGAATAAACCCAAGGCAATTTAATAAGGTAGGATACGCTCAAATGCCTTACACGTGTGCAGAATATTAGAATGTCAGTATAATGACATTCTTAACTCAGTAAATGAATGTTATGTATACATATTTCTGAGTTTTAAATATGAAAATCAGTATAGACGTCACATAGACTGTGTACTATGCAAAACTAAGTATCTTACTTCCTGGCGTGTAACCATCTTCAGCAACATCTGTATTTTCTGTTCCATTATCACACATTTTACCCACAGAGAACCAATTCTGATTAGTTGTCTGTTCAGCAATACAAAATACAAAATGATTACCATAAAATATCTTATTTCTTTAGTCTGTGCCTCTATTTTTGCTTGTCATTGTCTTTGATGAGTGGGCATTCCAATCCATGCCTTTGCTGTAGCACAGTGCAAATGACCATGGCAACACATTCCCTGTTACATGAGCTTAGTCATATTTGTCTGCATTTTTCTTGTTTTTTTAAGGTATCAACTAAGCAAACCAGGTACCACTAATATACCTAATAATACCATAAATAAACCCCTCAAACAATACCTGCATGCAATCCTTTTTGTACCCATATTTTAAATAATAGCCAGCCCTACTGTTTATAATGTATCAGTTTGTACCTGATATACCACATCTTCTTTCTTGCTAACATTTCCAAATGATTGTCAAGCATGGCCTCTCTTTCTTGCTCTCTGCATAAAAAATATTTAGAATTTATAAAGTATGAAGAACCAAGAAAACTGACCACTACTATTAGCTGCATTTGCAGGGAGGTATACAGCTAAACATAAATAAAAACCTGGAGGTCTGTGTGCACACAAAAACACAGTCTGTGGATATGTGTAATTAGTTTGCTGGATATGAGTATGAATATGAGTATGTATGTACAGTATGTGTGTGTGTGTGTGCATGCGTTGTGTGGGGTTGAACGAGAAGGAGATTTATCCCTCTTTCCAGGACCTTTGAGAGCAATTACTAGTCTAGAGCAAATCAAGCCAGCCCAGGACCCGGGAACAGAAAAAAGTCAGATTGTTTTTTTATTCCTCTTGTTGTTCTGTATTACTGCTCCCTGGTGAGAAAGAGCAGCTGTACAAGTCCGGTTTCACTGCTCTTCTGCTGTATTCTACTATCCCAGATTTTTATTTTCCCATTTGGATTAAAAAAATATATTTTTAAATACAGAACATCAACATCAACAATTGTTTGTTTAACAGTGTGAATATGTTTATATCCTAAACAGACATAATTCTTGCTTTAGTGAATTTATTTTATTGTCAATATTAATAGCAATTAAACACTCATGTGTCAGCAAAATAAAATAATATGTGGTAAGTGGTAGGTTAAAGCAAAACATAACTTTTGATCTCTGGTCAAATTCTGTCACTTAAAAGCAAACATGATTTGACAAAAATGACAATGTTTACGCCTTCTCTATGTCGTATTCCCCTTTTCCATCTCTCTCACACACACTCACTTTTATTTGCATGCACACACACACACACACACGCACACACACACACACACACACAGACACGCATACACACATAGACGCACACACACATAGAAAGACAGACAGACAGACAGACACACACACACACACATACACGCACACGCACACACACACACACACACACACACACACAACTAAAGTCAAGGAGCTGCCAATCAAAGACAAATATTCGCTGTGCAATAAGGCCCCAGTATAAAATCTGTCTAGCAACATAATTTGCTCTCTCTCTCAGACTGTGACCTCCAATAAACTGCAATATCCACAATTCCCTCTGGCCTCATGTCATGCCTTATTGGCTGCCTAATTCACAGAAAGAAAGAGAGGAGGGGAGAGACAGGGAGTAGAGAGAACATTAAATTGCGTAAAAGAGAAGAGAAAGAAAAAGAGCTTATAGAAGAAAAATGATGCAGGGCAGATATAAAGAAATTAAAGGGGATCATCAAAGCGTGAAGCACTCAGGGCACCGTGTGAGCACATCTAGCCAATCAAGTGCAGGCAAGCCAAAGGGACCAGATTACGACAGGCTGGTAGAAACAGGGTTTTTGTTCGCCAATTAATGCCGGGGCATGATTGTTTGGCTGGGTTTCTCTTTCTATCTTCTTCTTTCTCCCTCTCTCACATTCACCCACTTCCCGTCCTTCTCTCTTGTACTCCCTCTAGTTGAAAAGAAGAGAAGATAAAACAGTGATGATGAAAGGGAGAAACGGTGCCACGATCTAGGGCTAAAGGGAAAAAGGATGTGGGCCAACACTGACCACGAGGGAGGCTTTGTTGGGCTCAGAAGTAATACATACGTTTCTTGCACTCTCTGGAGGTCAATACTAGTCTACAACTTGCAAAGGTATTTTTATTTTATTTTTTTCTAAAACAAGGTTCATATGGTTTGTTAACACAGAACCATCTCAGAAGCCATCATTGGAAACTGTTTGGAAAAGGGAAGGCACTTTGAAAAAATACCTGGCATCATGTCTGCCATCATGTTTTGAAGTCATAGCCATCACTAAACTTCGCCTGTAGCTGCCAGTAGCTCCTCACCGGATGCTGATTGGTTTGGTGTTGCTGCTGTTTGGACATTACCTGAAGCCTGACAAGATGGATTTTTGTGTGATATGTAATCCTGCAATTTTCACTTGATCTCGTGATATCACGAGAATCCAGCTGCCATGCAAGGTAAACATACTACGGTCTGCTGTTTTAAAACATATGGGATTTTAAGGTTATACATTATCTAAAAAGTAATGGTTTTCAAAGAACCCCAGACGTGGTAGAGAAGTTTCTTTTACAAACAAGGCAAACTTGTTTTATTAACACAGACAATGCTTTGATCCAAAACACATTCCTTTTTTCCCCATTGGTTTCACCTCATTTTCCCCTTAGTTTGCATTTCCAGTTCTCTCATCACTGCTAAGTCTGCTGTGTACATCCATGACACATCATATTTCCAGCTGCATCTTTTTACATGACAATGCAGTTCACCCCAAGTGTCATCCTCCAATGTACAGGTGCCCCAACCAACCAGTGGTCAGCAGTAAAGGCTTCGTGCAGCATGGGAAATGAACATTTTCTTTGGCTGGTTTTTTTGGATTTCTAATTCTACCAGGCTCTTATATTTATTTTACCAGCCACCGTTTTACATTTATGTGCAATTAAATTTGGTGCAACATTTATCTTGCTTTGAAAAAAATATTTTAATTATCTTACACACCCAGACACACAGACACACTCACACACACACACACACATAGTCCGTGGCACTATCTTGTGGGGACCCATCATTGACATTGATTCCCTTGCCCCTTGCCCTAAACTTTACCATCACAACTAAAATCCTAACCCTAACCTTTACCCTCACCCTAACCATAATCTAATTCTAATCCTAAAACCAAGTCTTAACCCTCAAACAGCCGTTTAAAGTTGTGGGGTCCAGGATTTTGGCCCCCAAAGCTGTCGGGACCCAACAAGTATACTGAACTCCCGGCTTTTGGACCCCACAAATATAGTTAAACAAGAAAACACACACAAACAGACACACACACACACTCTTCAGACACCCAAACAGTGGTGCTGTGTGTGGATCAGACAATAGACTACACAATCTGACACAGCAGGTGGCAGTACGAACCTTTTAAAGCTGGTTTGCGAAACAAAAAGAAGAAGAAGAACCTAACTCTGACTGGCTGATTAGAAGCAGGAGGAGACGTAGCTAACTTTTACCTGAAACTGCAGCGGAGCAGAGAAAAAGCTTTTTTCTGGATAACATGCTGTGGGATTAATAACCTTTCGGTCCAATGGGACATGTTTAAAACTATTGGGGCTTCAAAATTATGATCCATCGGAACAATGGCATGGCACTGTACAAACCACAAAACCCTTAAGATTACATCGATTTTTGTTTATATGATTGCATTCAAAACTGCATCAGTTGATCCACTAACAGACACCCCTCATATTTAGACATCATTCATTGAACAGAAAAAAATTGTCATTCTGTTTGTTTGACAAATAACTATATCCAACCACACTTTGCCACACAGCCATCTTTGTCATTAGAAATACTGAAATAGATGACAGAAAAGTGTAAGGAAGTTATTTTATATACATATATAATACATTACATGTCATTGAGCTGACACTTCATCCAAAGCAACTTACAATTTGCCATATACAGTATGTCAGAGGTTGCACGCCTCGGGAGCAACTAGAGGTGTCTTGCTAAGGGACACATTGGGAATGGAACCCAGACACCAAAGGCGTGTTATATCCACTGCACCATCAACCCCCCCACCACGTTATCATTAAATGCTGAATCCTTTCTCTGACAATCTTTGAAGTATGTATCAGAAGATCTCATTTGGAACATTTGAAATTTGAATGAGTGAAGGTCACATGGTTATTTCAACAAACCCTTGACAAATATGAGAGTGAATTTTACCTTTAAATAGACATTTCTGCTGTTAAACAGATACTGAGAAGGTACTGCAGAAACAGAAATGCCCTGCACTGCTTAATGCAGTAATCCTGGAATTTATCCCAAATCAAAATGTGATTCAAAAGTCAGACCAGGCATGCACAGCTGTGCCTCTTTCAGTTGGCAGGAATTGGTTGTTACCTGTTTTTCCTTGTAAACCAATGATTTGCCTAGTCAGGGTACTGAAAGGGCTTATTTATTGTCTGTTTGGGAAAGGGGGAGATTGAGTATGGTTTTTTGTCCCTAGGAGAGCGGACAGCAGCGTTGGGGATGATGCCAAGTATATGCTGCATCTGGAAGCAAGAGACAAGAACCGTGGGCATTGGATGTTGAGTGTATGCCAGCTGACAATTGTCTAGACCAAGACAGACGGAGGAGAGCCCTCCATCTACAATCTTCTGGCTTTCTGAGATTGTGTGCTGAACAGAAGAATGCAGGACAGAAGAAGGGGATGGCAAGCTCTATTATGCCGACTGCTAAATTCAGGAGCCTGTTGCATCAGCAGTGAAATATGAACATGGTTGTTTAATGCATATTAGTAAAAATATAACAGTCTGAGCTAAATATGTCTAACATATTTATCCTTTTCAGAAGCCAATGTACATAATTCAAAGCCAAAGACGTAGATGTAGGAACTGCCGATTAAAATATCCCACTCTATAGAAAGTGCACACATTTGAAGAGGTTTTATTTTAGATTTGCAGGAACAAATGTCAGTATTGCTGCTACTAAGTCTAACAAAGATGCTCTACCTTGTGTATAAAATTGACATATATTGTCTTGCTTATCTTATTCAGTGTTTTAAGTTTTTCATCTTTATGTTCACCCTCCCCGTACTTATCTTTTTATGCTTACCACCTGCCTCTGCCTCTCTCTGCCTCTCTCTCTCTCTCTCTGTGCTCATCTAGTCATCGCTTGCTGCTGTCCTACCACTCCTTCACCTTTCCTTTCTTTCCATTACACTCTATATCACTTACTCTTTCTCACTCATTTAAGCCAATCCTATAGGCTGTCTTTGCAACCTTGCCATATATAAGTCCATGTCATTCCTAAGCTGTGGACAATGTGGGTAATGGGTAATGTTCATTCTCTTCTCACTTCCATCAAGGTATGTTAGTGCATAAGGTCTGCAGGAAGCAATTCATTGCTATATGCAACTCACACACATGAATGCTCCCTGGAACGTAGACATGCTGACTCACACACCTGTCATCTATCTCAGTAAGAACCAACCTTCCTGCATTCATCAATAAGCCTTTATCAATAACTTTATCATATAAGGTCAGTAAACTTTGTCTTCACAAGTACAGCTAAATCTGACCACATACCCGTACATTTGCATTCAGGTCCCTAGCCACTTGAGTGTCCCTCTCTATCAGAGTGGTAAATGTCACAGATAGAGGGTGGAGTGAAGAAACAGCAGTGTGTATGTGCTTGTATGTGCATGTGTGTGTGAGTGTGTTTGTCAGAGGAAAGAGAATGAAGTGAAGAGCTGGCAGACAGTCCATAAAGGTTAATTAATATGGAGACAACTAGCTAGCAGGGGCCTGCTACAACACGGATAGATTCATAATACACACACACACACACACAGGCCTGAATAAAGGGTTTCTCATTCAACATCTCTCTTGGTTATATCAAAAATGTTTTCATGACAGATGTGATTGTTGGCAGAAAGGTTGCAGCAAATGGGTCACGCAAGTCAGTGTTTACTACAGTTCTCACACCACCACATCAACAACACTGATGCAGCACCAATTAGTCCGTTTAAATATTGCTCTGCAGCACATCAAACTGCAGTTTTCTCTACATACAAACACGCAATCTGTGCCAAGAAAAGTCAACTCTTTGGAATTACTGACATTAATGCTTACTCATCCAAACAAAGAGATGATAGTCACTATAATAGAACAATGTAAACTAAAAGAGAAATAGCTGCTATCCAAATTATGTTTATGAAATGATTTCAATATTAAAAACCCAAATAGGAAATTGAGGTCACTGCTTTAAAACTAAGGTTTAACTAGTTACACAAACCAAGGGTTCATTTTCTTTTCCCAACCTGACTTTGAATGTTCAAGAAAATAATTCAATTAATACACCAAAGGTGTGTGACTGCTTTAAAGTGCATTCTGTATGTTAGGTATGTTAGGTGTAGTAGGTCAAGGTGCATTTTCATTGGGAACACTGAGCATTCTCTCACTGTTCATTTTCTAAAATATAATAATTGATTACGCATCACAATATCTAGGTTGAATTTAATCTGCCAAGATATTTTTAATATAGCAAGACTTGCATGGAAGTACACAACTGACAAGTGTTGATACTGTCTGGCTTTTTGTGGGGACAAATATTTTCAGTGCCTTGATGTAAAACTTGTAATTTACATTTACAAGTATGCTATCCATAAAACCCATTTAAAATAGTTCTGATAATCTACTGTATATGAGCTTGGACATGTACAGTATATAATGCATGGCCAGAGGTTTATCTTTCTAAGAATAACTTCAGTCAAGAGTCAGATTCTGCTTCTGTTGGGGTGAATGGATGTCCACCATCCAGATTAGCCTTTGTCCAACTGACTTTCATTCCCCAATACTTAAAAGGGTTATTTCGTTGATCATCTAAAAAGCCAAAGTATCCCGTCCATTTTATTTTTTTTGCTAAATGGGCATCTGCACTGGCAGCTACAATTCTAACACCTAGTTATTTTGTTACTTTGTTAGCATTCAACAGCTGCCATGTAGGTTTTAATAGCACTTCTGAAAGGAAAATTGTTTTAAAAGCTTCTCATGGAACAATTTAAAACTTGATGAGTGAATTTCCCGAACCTCTACTTTAATCAACCAGAGTCGAGGCTAGGCCCCCAGACGTTGCCACCATTTAGCAGTATGTTAATGCTCTTTCAAAAGCATCGTTGGCGAGAACGAAGGCTCCGCTGCCTGTCTCGCTACCTGCCTATCACAAGGAAGTTCAGCAAAGACATACAGATGGCACGGAACATGACGTTTATTGGTGATGGTCCCAAGTAGAAACATCGGTAGCAAATATCAAATCAAATTCAAGGTTTTTTAATAAATGTCACATTAGGTCTATGTCTAGATGGTGTGGGTTTGATTAACTAAACTTGTTTGTAATGTGGCAACAGCATTGCCACTTCAGCCATTAACTAACATTTGGGACATCATTCTAATATATTTTAACTTTATATTTATTTTAGAATTAATATTTAAGTGTCATTTTTGACCAATGTTGAGAAACCTATACATAGCCTAAATTATTCCAAAATGTAATCACTATAAATCTCTGTACACTTAGCATGTTATTTAAATGATCTATTATTGAATTTGGTAAACTGGTTGATAAGAAAAAGAGAAAAAAATGACTGCCATGATAAAGATGAGGTCAAGTGCCTAAAATTAAAGAGGAGGTGGGTATTTTGTCTCCTGTATGTAAAAATGTGAAATTATTTGATTTCACTCCAGTAGCTTGCTTTTTCAAATACTTTACTTTGTATTCCATTATTAACAGGACGGCAGGTTGTACTGGTGAGACAGGAAGGTATGGAAAGAGAGGTGAGATGAGGACAAGACAGATAGGAAAGAGGCAGATTAGAAGGACATGAGAGAGGAAGAGAGCCAATACGTCTTAAAAGAATGTATTACTTAATTATTACTTGCTTTATTAAACTGTGTACAAATATGTGTCTAAATTCTTTTACGTGTCAGCTGACATACTAATAATCTTCCAGCGGTGCAATATAAAACTTCAGCATTGCTGCTGGAAAAAAAAATCCTCAGGAAAACACTTCTGTCAAACAACGTGTGAACAATTTTCAACAACGAAACCATCATTTAAAAAGTGCTGTCTTGCACAATAGCATCCGCTGCCCATTACATCCTCTTTGCTAAGATGGATACGCTTTAGACTGACTCACAGCCTTTCTCTGAGTACATTACTCCTCACTCATACCGATACATATTCATACAAACAATAAAAAAGACAAATCCAGATGATGGATGTCCAATCAAAGTGCCCAACTAAGTTCACTGCACTTTAAAATGTGAAAGGCCACAGTTAATTTAATGTTAGCAGCATAAAGTTTCGAAGAAGATGAAATATATAAGTGGCTGGTGTTATAAGGGTAAAAAAAAAAAATGTGGGTCTTCAATGGACAAATCATTCACCACTGGTGAAAGCATGCACCATTTCTGCATTGCATTTGTTCAGCATTAAATATATGTTGTTTACCCAAAGAACTATATTTACTAGGGAATGGTCATCTAGTAGGAGAGTGAGTCATGATGGACAAACATAGAAAACAAGAACCAATGTGAGACTGACTGTTATAAACCTCAGTGTTATTTGTAGTCTTAGAGGCACAGGGGAAACAAACAATGCATTTTTAGCTGGTCAAATGAACACCCTTCTCTGCATGGTCTATCAGTAATGTCAATGTTGTTTTTTGCGATCAACTTTTCTTGTACTGACTGGTCAAAATGAACGTGGCCAAATACACCAAAAATAATTTTGGATCCACCTCTTACACTAATGTCCATGGATCGTTAGGATGGAGAGGCGAAAGGCTTGGACCCCGTCATGTTTACAGTTCTAGTACATTATTGTATTCTCATGGTATGCACAACACATCTGTGATGAGCCACAGGTTTTGCTCACATTTAAACCTATTAAATAATTACATGTTGGGTTGCCAGCAACAGTCAAATAACCTGTACTAGTTATATGTGTTGCATTACAAAAAAAAGACATGCACCAAAATCAGGAAAAGAGCTGTCCAACAGCCAGAATGTTCATGATACAATTGTTCACTTAATAAGCAGTTTTTAGCTATGGGAACAAGCTACATACCATTGCATTTGCATAGTCTCTTCAGCCTTTCTCAGGCTGGCACCAAAATAACAAATTCAGTGTCTTATCCAGAAATTTAATCTGTATTGTCATGGGATACTAGTCAAAGATCCTCTATATGTACAAATTGGCTGCTGCCTTACAATGTGATAGAAATAATAAACAGTTGATATAATATGCTCATTTAAAAAGAGCAAAAACAATATGTCAACCATCCAAACACTGCCCAATATAGATTAGATTAGTCACAGAAGCCAAGGCAGAACCAGACAGCAGACTCATGCCTCACACACAGTTAGCTACAGCCTGCAAATCAGCCAGCAAACCACCCAGTCAATAAAACACAGACAAGCCTAGCAATCAGCCAGCCAAGGCAGTTCCCTATCCTGTAAAGATTGGATTAGTCATAGGACGAATGGCTTCAGCAAAGCCACTGTAACAGCTGCCCTCCATGGTGGTAATTTCAGCAATTTCCTTCAGTTCCAGAAAACCTGACACCTTATATCAAATCAACCTTTCACTATAGTCAAAAAATCCCCATACTGTACCTATAGCTCAAAGAAAGTTACAGTTGATCTTGTATTCTTTCACAGTTTAACTGCTGGTTGAAATGAAGAGGAGGTATGTTTCCAGAAAAAAGACATACAGTAAGTATGAACTTTAAATGGTTTTATCTTAATTCAACCATTTTCCATAAATCTACTTAGACAATTGCAGAATTGTAACTACATTAAGTCTGAGCGCAAACACAACTGTCAAGTATAACCAAGGGATTGTATTTATTAAGATTGTACAAGCTTTAGCATGAAGCATATAATAGTGATATGAAGACTTTATCATGGCTACATTTAAATTTTAATTAAATCTGACCAGTAGCCATGTAATTAAATCATAAGTTTGTGCAAAATAAATCTGCAGACGAACTGAATGTAATTCAAATGACATATTTCATCATCATCACCATACATTCTCACCAAAACAGTAAGCCCATCCTAATTCAAAAGTTCAGGAAAATGACATGAGTTATTTAAAATTAATTTTCAGTGAATTATCTCAAAGCTAACATCACTGAAAACACAGCACATCTCCTGCAGCCTACATAACTGAGAAGTATTTCAATCTATAATGGATTTCATGCTTAATTATTATTTCTTATGCAAGAGGAAATTGAATTGGTGAGATAAATCATTTAAAAAATCAAATATCCTAAAATAGCAACTGTAAAGGTTTACTAGAGACGTCGTGTTTATGTTTTCAGATGTTGGATTCAGTGTTCCACCTCAGATTGGTCTGAATTGTGACCCAACAAAATTGCACATACAAGGAGTTTCCATCATAGGGAGTCTGGGCTCATCCTTAGGGACAGGGTGAGCCCCTGAGACATCTGGGAGAAGCTCAAATTAAAATATAACTTTTTTTTAAAATCTCCTCATTTTAAAAAGAGTTCTTTCAGTTGGTGTTGAGCATCTGATTAGAATGCCTCTTGGACATTTCCCAGTTGAGGTATTCCTAGCAAGTGCAATGGAGGAGAACCTGGAACCAAGCCAGGATGAGCAGAAGAGATTACATATCTGACTGGGAAACCCCATATGAAGCAGGAGGTAACTGACCAGGTGCCAGACAAACATACCCCAGATACTGTATATATCTCATTAGTCACTCTGACACCTCCACAAGATAGTATAGGAAAATAGGGAATCAATAGGTCTTTTCTCTCAATCTACCTTTTACATACATCTTTCTCCATCACTTCCAATGTCAACCTGCAGTAATTAGTCATCCTCCAATAATTAGTTTTTTTTTCCCTTTCTATCCCTAACTTCTCCTATGCAATTATTATTTATGAGTTATAAAGTATGCATCACTTGCAGAGTTGCATTCAGCAAAATCTTTAAGCAACTATGACATTTATGTGATCAAAGGACACAATCAATCACCCAGGAGGAATACATTTTTTGTCATTTCACGCCAATAACATTTTGAGGCAATTCAGATGTACAATTTTGCCGTAAGCCAAGAAGAGAATTACATACTGAGACAACATCTAAGTGGAAAACAAGAAAGAGGGCTATGCTGAACAAACCAGACCATCTGTTCCCCGCCTTACAACCATCTTGTGGTGTTGTATTGATGATTACAATACAACCTGAGCTGAGATGGAAATTAAATAGACAAATAAATCTGATCAAAACTGAGTTTGGCATGTTTCTTTTAAACAAGCAGTGTTTTTGACAGTTGCCAGATGACGCTGCTTTGCAGGAGTCATGTTGTTGTTTCTCACAGATGATTACCATTGCTACCCCTGGGGACAATCATGTTGTATATGACAGCAAGCTACACCTTTTATGTCATATTCATAATCTCCAGATCAATACAGTGTAGAGATGCATGTCTTTTAGGTCAGAAGCAGGAGATGCAACAAGGTCTTCCGTGCGAGTACAGGCATTCCAGAAGCTTTGGTATCCGGCCTGGAACTGCAGTGTATTTCTAAGTATTTCTAACCACAGATCAAATATTAGCATTAGCAACTTGCACACTAAGTTTGTTTTGTTTGATTGATAGTTGCAAATGCAAAACATATAGCAACCAAGTGGCATCAGGTCAAGAAACAAAAGGTTATATATATGTCAGTTTTTTTCTACCCTGGGTTAACGTATTAGTAATAACAGGATTTATTTTTACCCTTTGTTCTATGTCTGTGGGTTGTACTCGTTTCTTTATCCATGCCTTACCAATTTTTACCCAATTGTATCAGCAAAAAGCATAGATTGAGGCAGCATAAGTGAATATGAAATTATACACATTTATGCACATTATGCACAATTATGCAAATTGTCAGAAACCTTAATTATTTTGAGCCGGTGATTGAGGATATTGAACTCTTTTTTGTTGAATTATTTCTAGATTCAGGGGACATGATGAAGTTATTTGGAGGTTTATAACTCACATGGGGAGGTACTCTCTTAAACATATTGGATTCCTGTTTGATTGGCAAGCATTTTTTTTAATATCCACAGCAATGCTCACGGTAAACAATCCCTAACCTGAGGGTCTAACTTATAGCTCCATCAATGAGGTCTTGACAGCTAGAATGGACATGATGAAAATAGAAGAAAGAGATTGTGTGACAGAGCCAGAGACATATGCGGGGAGGGATGTTAGAGAGAGAGAGACACTGAGCAAGAAGCAGCTATCAGTGGCACAAATAGAGACAAAGGGGACAGGGAAAATGACCAATGGGAAACCAACAGGAAGAAGAGAGAGTGATTCAGATTAAATTCCAGCTCTGAATGTTAAAAGGATCCAGTGGCTAGGGTTTTGAGCAAACTACAAAGTCCCACAATAGTCGAACATATTAAAGAATCTGGATTATTTAACATAGCCATGAGCAATAATGCTGTATTTGTCCATCTTTGTATGTGTGCATTAATGGCCTGTGCAGCTTTACTTTCATTAAAGCAACATTTCCTCCCCATTCTTTTTGGGTCACTAAGTGATGGCTAATACAGACTGGAATCAAACAGTTGAGTCCTCTCAGCCCCTTTAAGATGTGTGAATGCATGTATCATAATGCACTTTTGCCTATTTAAACTAGAGAGGGGAGGCGCGTTTAAAGCAGACATGAAGGCATCAGATAGAGCAAGCATCATTGAGAGCGACTGGAATGCTTTGTAGGGCAGATGAGAATAGGGTGAGTGACAGTGACAGGCCGATTCAACAGCTTACCACGACAATCCCACCGCTTACTTACTCACTTCCTTGTTGGAGCCTTATTCCCTCAGTCAATCTAATGTGCTCTTCCTTTTTTTCTGTTTCTTTTGACGACTATAGACTGTGCTTGTTTATGTTTTTCTAATTCCACTCGTCGTCAATCACTCTCTCTCACCAGACAGATCATTAGGATTAGTGCTCTGACACTGCCTATCCCATCAGATGCTGATCGGCCACAGTGGCAGAGGGTGGGAAACAGAAAATGAGCTCCTGACAGATAACAGCCTGCTCTGTACCTTACATCAGACAAAAGAGATTGAGGGGGGAAAAGAAGGCGAGTGAGAAAGGGGGAATTGCAGAGCAGACGTCTCTTTGACACTCATCTTTAGACTTTAAGGATATTTGCTTTTCTGCTGAGAAAAGATTTGTTTTTTCATGGCAGTGGTCTCAGCCATTCAGGGTTTCTCTTCATCAGTGACAGCAAAGATAAGAATGAAATTGTCCTTATTCAGCATTAGGGAATTGCCAGGAGATTTTCCCCATGGAAATAGAGAACAATTTATGTATTAGCTTTATTTGACAGTGCATCTTACAAGTGTGATTCCCTTGATTCATTTTACGATTATTGCCGTTTGAAATGAATAATTCATAATAATCTATGTTAATTTTATTTTTGATTTATTCTTAAGCACATTTTTGTTGTATATTCAAACAAACAAGGATGGGAAGATTAGCGGTTTGTTCATTATCTTATGGATTCAAATAAATCTGCTCTTTATTTAACAACTAACAGAAAAAATGGCTCTGTAGGTCTGAATGGGGGCTCGGTGCAGGTAATGAATGAATGGAATTCAGTGATGTTGTACATAGCTTTGTGAAACTCTTTATGCACAGCAATCACTGATAAAATGGGACTGCTAATGGCATACAGGAGAGCACGGAGTAATGAGCAGGACCTCCCAGCTGTGTTGTGCCTGCTGACTAATGCGGCGTCCCTAACAACAACAGCGCCAGCCACTGGCTCAGTACAGCTCTAAAGAGGAAGGTCATCTATGACATGAGCCGTGAACAGATGAAGTGTGTGGGCTATATGTGGCAATTTAGTGCTTGGAATATAGTTTGTAATACAGGGATATACTATGTATAGCTACATGCATGTATAAAGTGGGTGAGTGTCTCTTCAGCCTTCTATTCTCCAAATGACGGATATGTCATATCCATGGCATTGGGTCAAAGCTTACAAATTGGGCCAATAAGCACAATACAAAAAGTCCTATTGGCCAGCTCTTCCCTTGTTAAATTATTTAGATCACTCTATGACACATAGCATGTAAATACTTTTACAGTGATATAATAAAAGATGACAGACATATTCAATTTGAGGGGCTTGCTCCTCTGGTACAGCGGGCCGGGGGTTCGATTCCGACCTGCGGCCCTTTGCTGCACGTCTTTCCCCCCCTCTCTCCCCTTTTTCCCCGTTTTCTGTTGAAAGGCTGAAAATGCCCAAAAAATCATGTTAACATTTTTTTTTAAAGATTATGTAAGGTTTCAGTGTTAGGTTTTATTTATATAACTTTCCATGTTAACATAGCTAGACATTTTCTATGTGCTGCAAACAGATTTTAAAAAAATTGCAAAGCCAGTTTCATTGCACAAGCCAACAAGTCGTGAGCAATGTTGTTCCCATTTAGTTCAATAGAGTGAAAAGACTGCAGCAAATATTACCAGCACTTTCCAAACTATATGTATACTGTACATGTTTGTGAATGTGATACTCAAAGCATTTGCTTCTATTTTAACGTTTCAATATATTATTCCATTAACGGCGCCATATGACATTCAGAGTCTGGGCCATGATTGCCTGAACACGGCAGACAAGAAAGAACAGGACAGAACACTTTAAAACACTCTGTTCCCTCTCAAAATTCTGCTGATGAATTGTCAGATTTTAGGAACCCTAGCAATGCTGTGTCATCAGCACGTTTAATGTGTGAGCTGAAGCCGATGCCTGGCATTAATTGGTTTACAGAGTGTATAAGATGGGGGACAACACACACCCTTGGGAGGCATCTGTATTCATTTGACATCATGGCAGCAAGGTGAGAAGTAAAACCAATCAAGGTCAGCACAAAACTCTCTGCCTGGTGTTAAATTGTTCTTTAATCTCTCTACAAATAAAATAAATGTGTATTCTTTCATCTCAAATATTTAACTAAATTGACATTATTATGCTATAGTTTGAATTGCTAATGAAAACCAGTTCTGGATCAAGCCCACTTGTCTCAAGTCTCATCATGGTTGCAGCTAAAAAACATACTGATCTATGCATTGATATTTTTTAATCTGTCACAGTCATCATTTCACAGCTTTCAGGGTACTTACCAAATAGGATGGCAAGGTTATTGAGTCCTGTCGCCAAGTGACTTTCAAAGGCATCAAAGGGAGAGTGACATTATATTATAGATGTTTGTAAGGATGAATATGTCCCTTTAAATCTGTTTGATCAGATATACAGTGTTTGTAGGAAATTAATCTTGGAATGAAAAACCTGATTTCATTCATTGGCAATGTTAAGGCCAAAAATGCAGGAGTACTGGGATAGTTACAACTGTGTTTGGAGTGGCGAGCAAGTGTTTGCCTTCAACACTGGAAGTCTAGGTCTAGGTCACTTATATGGCCAGTGACATGTTGTTTGAACACAACCACAATCTTTTTGAAAGAAATACAATTCTCTTCCTCTCATTTACCACCTTTTCCTCCTCACACCCACATGCCCTTTATCTCTTTCTCATCTAACCCCACCTTTTGAAAGAAAATGTTAAACATTGACTTTGTGTCTGTGTTGAATATATATCAAAAGCCAAGTGCTTTTGCATGTTAAATTATGGATGATCAGGTTTCAGTATGGCGCTAATGTTTTTAAAAGAGGTCTCGCAGTAAAGGCCGGGAGAGTGGCTTTGCTTTGCTGATTCATGTGCCTGACACACAACAGACACATGCATTAAAAATGCAAAAGAAAATGTTAATGTATGTACACACACACACACACACACACACACTCGAGTACTCCTCCTGATGCTCTTAAAGTAGCTGGCTCTGGGGTAGAAGCAGCTTTGATCAAGAGGAACTTGACATGCTGCTAGTGGTGTGTGTGTGTGTGCGTGTGGGTGTGTGTGTGTGTGTGTGTGTGTGTGTGTGTGTGTGTGTGTCTCGCTCACTGATGTCAGGCTTCATCAAGTCAAACCATTTTCTACTCCTTAGAGCAGAATCAAGACTAAATTATATTTGGCCTGTTGCTTGACTTGAAAATATCACAGAATATGTTTTTTTTTTAATTATCTTGGTATACACCTCAAAATATATTTTTTGCCATTTTCAGGCTATATTTTTGTCCTGTTCCAATCACCTAGAACATACTATTTAATAATTAAAATGTAGTGATTAGTTTCAATGATTTTCCTCATAAAATGATGTCTTTTACATTTTTATGACAACTGTAGTGCACCAAGCATGACAAGAATAGGTAAATCTGAGCATGCAAATGACAAAATATGTACACCTTACTGATACCATATTAGAACTTCCATAAAGATACCCAAGTTTAATCTCATATTCCAAGAAGACATTCATATAAAATATAATCCATATTTTGCTCAGACCTCTTGCTACTGCCCACCACTTCTAATAAAGTATATTATATGATAAAGTATAATTGAAATAAAGTGCTTCTTGACGGATTCTATGCGTGCCAAATTAAAGAATGGCACCTTACAATGCAGAAAGTACCATGAAATTAGATCCAAAGACACTCCAGGGAGAAGATGTTGTATCATTTTACAGAATGTTGTGCTATACTGACTGTGAGCCTCATTTGCAGGATTGCTTCTGATTAAAATGTCATTGTTATCAATTTATTTCTGTCAGACAATTAGATTAAAGTACAATACAATAAAATACAATGACTCAGATTTATATTCTAGTAAACACGTCCACAGGGTTTTAAAAGCTCCAATGACAAATGCATGGGTCCACAAATTCCCAATCATGTATTATTTATTTGATGAGGAAGTTTCAGCTTTCCCAGACAGATACTGCAATTCTAAACACACACTGAAACTTTCCTTCGAGTGACATTATTTTCTAGAGCCTTTCCGAGCTCATCTGCTGATATTGCCACTCTAACCTAAGTTGGATCTATTGGATAAGAAGCACACACATCACTGCATGCTGTCCTTTAACCTTTTTTTCAGAGCTCTTGTGAAGATGGCCAGTTATTAAACCAAGGAAACTGTGTATGGAAACTGACATTGAGACGGGACGAGAGCAAGAGGTGTGTGTGTATATGTGTAATGCTATTCATTGGGGAATGATGATGTGTATCAGCACAGCGGAAAAGTAATTGTGCTGTTCACAGCCTGAGGCTATTCTCTCTCTCTCTCTCTCTCACACTCACACCCTTAAAGGACCCTAAAGAAGGCTCCTGATGTGCTCATCTTAGTACTCTGCCCCTGTTAAAGGTAATTTCAATAGTTTGAAGAATCTGTCTAAAATATTTTATACCCAAATGTTATTGGAACTGCTTGCATTTTCTGTCAGAGCATCGTCCTTCACCTCCCTTCTTCTGGGAAGAAAAGGGGGAGTGTAAATATGTTGAGTCCGTTTTTCTTGATATTCTCAATTTGGTTTCTCATAAAGGCTCTATGAGATATATAAATTGCTTCAGTTCTCCAAAAGCGGGTTGGAAAATGCCTGAACTGTCCGTTACACTCTTTTTGGCTGTCTGTCTCACTCACAGCAGCTCCGCCTCACGGTGCACTTCAAAAGTAAGGAGCATGCACTGGGAGGAAGGGAAGGACAGAGAGAGCGAAAGAGTAGGGAAAAAGGAAGTGCATTACACTGCATGCTAAGGCTGTTGTGGTGCCTGGGTTTATATGATAGGACCATATAAACTACACATTCACAAATATTATCATTAACTAAAAACATCTTACTTATAGATATGAAATGTGCATCTTTTTTTAGTTCTTGGTACATTTAGGCATGTTTAATGTTAGACTTTAGTCTACCTTAGGTAGTAAATGGCCTTAGTCTTTTCATAGGTGTATTACATTATGGATCTGTCAATCCCGTTTGGGTGATTGATGTAAAGTTTTGACGAGTTCAAAACATTCTTTTCCTTAAGATTGAATGAACCAGTGGACTAAAATCTAGCAGTGGATATAAATGGACATATACTGTTGGGGAAATTTACTGTTACTTAAATTCACAATGAAATATTGACACATATTTAAACAGAATATCCCCATCCCATATGGTTTCAACAAGGTACAAAATTGGAATCCTTACTTGACAACTTAAAGAACATTCATCAGAACAAAATAGATATATAAACATGCACCCATGCAACAGTCACAAAATAAATGTCCATGACACCTTAATACACAAACACACGGACTGAGGTGTGTTTAATAGATGCACATTGTTGTATTCATGCATTAGAATGCATCATTCTAATTAGTAGTATGTGTGCGATGTGTCTGCATCTGGGTTAACTTGTGGGTTAGCAAGAATTAAATTTGTTTGTCTGTTTTTGTGGATTCCAATGATGTGAGTGTGATCGCCATAAGAAGAAGCAATGAGATATTTGCTACTGTGGCACTCAAGAGAAGCTAAGAGAAGTATTAAGTAGAAGCCAAATATGTAAAAATGAGATGGTGCACACAGCTTGTATTATTACTGGAAACAATAAGTTCATCTTCTACGAAGTTACTCTACTACAGACTGGGATGCAAAGCTCAGCCTTTGCATCTCTGAAACAGTAACCTTTACTTACAGTTTTTCCATGCGGACCAAACTCTAATTCATTTTTCATTGCTTGAACACAGTTTTCAAAAGTCTACATACTAATCCAATGGCTTTGTACACAACAATATAGATTTACAGCACTTTGTATAAATGCTAACACACTGTTGTCACAACTGTTAACCACACATTCAACAGAATGGACTTTAGCCTGGTGTATTTCAAACACATGTGATTGCAATTTCAGCTTAAAGCCTAAGCAGGTATCTTGTTTTAGACGGGTTAGTTAACACATATAGTTCCAGTCAAACTTTTTTCAGTATTTACTTAATTACTACAGATAAACTTAAATATCTGTTATAGCAAACTGCTGATGCATCTTCAGTGGAAGTGGTCAGACACGGGCTAGGGAGTTTTCCCCAGCAAACCCACATACACACAGACATGTATGTACAGTACATAAACCTGGTCTGTGTCCATATCAAGTAAAAGATTGTATCCAGAAAGAAATTCACCTCACTATTGTGTAAGGTATTAACTGTGTGAGCTGACGGCAGGTTAACTCAGGTTAATAGAGAGAGTAGTGGTACATAAGATTGTAACACAATGCTAATCTCATCTGAATGGACAGAAGGGTGAGTTGATAAAGAGAGATTGGGGAACACAGAAAAAGGCAGAGAGGAAAGAAAAAACAAAGGAACACACTGGAAGCAAAAATTTGAACAATGTCCACAAACCACAAGTTGAAAGACCCAAACACACACACACCGTGTTGCAACTGTGACTTCAAAGCAATGACAATGACCAGATTTGAGCTCAGTTGATGGCACAGTCAATAGACTGGCATGTAGGGCATAACAGCACAAGTGTGTGTGTATGTGTGTGGTGTGTGTGTGTGTGTGTGCGTGTGTGTGTGTGTGTGTGTGTGTGTGTCTGTTTGTGACAGAAAGTGTGTCTGTGTGTTGCTGCCACAGCAAAAAGCGGTCAAGCTGTTGATTTACTAGATAAGCATTCTGGATGGCTGCTCTTGGCTGAAGTCTTTACTCACACACACACAGAGGCACATACACATACAGACTCCAGAGATGATGATAGATCTGGCTATGATACACGTGATATTAAACCTGGTGTTTCAGCACAACATAGGTTTCACTGTGTGTAGCCACTCAGATCCAGATAAGAACGTATTGGATGTGTGTGTGTGTGTGTGTGTGTGTGTGTGTGTGTGTGTGTGTGTGTGTGTGTGTGTCTCAGGCTGTACCTGCACCTAGTATCATATATTCTCTCCCCTGATCTAACTGCAACAGCCTGAAGTGTGTAAAGTAAGATGTAAACAATAAGTACCCCACATCATCTCCAGACTCCATCTGGAACTTGTAAACAAAATAAGACAATCAGCTATGAAAAAAGAAATGGATTAATGCTACTCGCCATACCTGCCCTTAGTGCTGCTATCTCTGAGTCACTAAAACTGCATACATAGGCAAAACAACCTAATGAGAACATATCTTTTGTTTCAAGATCTACAAAAACAAATGCCATCCATAAATGTAGTCATAGGACGATCAGCCCATATTGGCATGACACTTGATAAGGAAAGGCTATAGTAACTGTATGCAGCCTATATGGTTTCTCACTAGGATTCCACATATTTGCTACATCCTGTTGTGTTTGTTTTGATTGTGAGTAGACAATGAATTCTGAAATCACAATTAGAATGTTTTATTAAGTTGATTTTACTAAAAGACACGAGCAACCACAGTGGTACTGTATTCCTTAATGACACATATAGACCAGGAGCAGCCCAATATGACTTTGGCCCTTCTCTATATGAGTCTCTGCCTCAGTACTCATGGAGGAAGCTTCTTACTGAAGTGCAGTTGAAACCTATCTTACAACATTTAGTTTTATTCCCCAAACTCCTATCAAAGTATAATAACTACAAATGGGGCTAAATTACCTTGTGGCAAAGTTATCCACACTGAAATAAAGCAAAAGTATTGATGTGTGAATTCCTGAGTACGCAAAAACGAGAGGCAATTTTAACTACTGGGACAGTCAGTGTTGGCAGTTCATGTCTAAAGCAACTTAAATGAGGGTATAACTAGGGTATAACTCCATAACTGTAGCACCAAAGTGAAATAGAACTTAAATTAGTTGAAAATGCAGTGCATGTCCACCCAGAGGGCGTACAGCGTAAAACTTTCAGGGCAGATCTGTCTGATGATAAAAGCACTCAGCTGAGTACGTCTCCTCCTGTCTTAATCAACAGAGAACACAAACATGCAGATGCATGCACTCACACACACGCAACTTTCAAACCCTTTTCCCAGATGATTGAGATTGAGATGAAGCATAGAGCGTTTTGGTAACTGCTTCACTGCGGCTGCAATCAGACGTCATAATCTGTCACTTTGACTAAGTAAGTGTGCCTTGGGTTATTCTTTGAGACAGTAAGTAACACTAAAGCACTGAATAAATCAAAAGTGACTTTTTGCTAAGCTTTGATGGATAAATATCTGATATAAAGCCTGAATTTAATGTTCAGACCAAAATAAAAGCATACATGCATGGATAAACAACTTTGCAGACTTTCTATTTTAGATAATTTACTAAATACTAGGGCTGTCAAAATTAATGCGATAACAAGTTTACACAATTTCCTTTTAAATCCACTCACTTTTTTGATGGGCGGTTAACGCACATGTGTTCAGTGATTTGGTAGTTTGCGTAGAATGGGAAATTAGGAAGCAATGCAAAGAAAATATAAAGAAAAGGGTCTATTGAATGGCAAGTTCAGTTTCAAAACCCTTCCAGATGGTTCCTTCGACCAAAGTTATTTACATGTACTGTCAATGTGAATTGAGTGCGTTGAGTCTCAAATACCACTTGCTTGAAGAACATATGGCTCCCCTCCATGTTAAAGGCTGGCCATACTGGATAGTTTGCAACTAAGATGCCTGGACAACTCTACAAGCAACACACTTTTAAAACTGAGTGTCATTCAGGTTCATTCTTTTGTGTTGAGCTGCTTAAAAAAATTGGATGTTTAGTTAACCTTTAAAAGTGTAAAGTGTAACACTACATTGTGTTAACATTGCCATGTTAATGTTATGTTAATGTAATATTCAGGTCAATATTCCTATGTGCTGTTGCTTGATAGGCTTGAGTGTGGAAATGGGGCCCATTTGCAATTCCTTGACAACTCATCCGCTGAGGATAGTGTGATAGTGTAAAAAGCTCTAGAACTTATACTGAATACCTTGACCAGTGAAAATGTTTTATTAAAATCTTATCGTAGACTGCAGATGGAAACAAGGCAAGAATTGTTGGTTTTGACAAGTAAAAAGAAAACAAAAATTTGTAGATTTACTTCTTGACTTTTATTCAAATTTGTTCTAAAGCTGCACAATTAGGGCCAGAATTATAATCACGATTATTTTGATCAATACTGAGATCATGATTAATTGTCACAATTATTTGTTGATTTTCACCAAAACAACAAATGTTATTGTCACATAGGCTATTTATAACTACTTTCACATCCATATTATGGTATTCAAATCAATTTTATTTAGAGTATCAATTCATAACAACAGTTTCAACAACAATAACAGACTGATTAAAATAGAGAGGGAGAGTGCGATGGACTGAAGCATATGCTACTCACAGAGTGACGGCTGACTCATTATGAATGGGTCCAGCATGGGTCGAATGGCGGGTCAGCGGAGTTACACACGTTGTGTGTATGAAATGTCTGTATCGTCACTGCGCTGCATTTTTATGACCTATGATATTCTGGCCATGGGTCACATCTCTGGCCCAGGTCCAGCAGCTCCGTCTCACACGCTATTACTCTACAAACTGAAGTTAGTTGCATTCAATAACTTCTTTTGTGTTCTTTTCCGTGGCCGCCGTGATAGCAGTTTCCAGCGGAAACACTGGTACAAATACAGGTTTGCCTCTCATACTTAACAATATACAGCTGTGTTAATAACAATTAAAACTGTGGACAAATGTCAGAGGTCGCAGCTGTGTCTCTCCATGTTGCTGGGAGCTGTGTGTGAGTGAATGGGGGCGGGACTGAGCAAAAGGAGAGATACAAACACAGGCATGGTTTTACAAAGAAATGGGTCATGTAATGCAACATTCAACCATATTGATATAAACTACATTGCTTTCTTTGTGGAGCGGCAGCGGATGCAATGACATTAGGTGCACCGTTGGGACCTAGGAAAAATATTATTCACACCCTAGAGCCCTGTGAGCTAACAGACACTAACAACTAATGTTGCGTTTACTGGTAAACTGGTAAACCTTGAGACCGACGTATAACCGACTGCTATCTGTTGTGGAATTTTCTTCCCATCACTCTGTCCTCTGTAAGTGTCTACATCTAGAAACTAAGCTACGTGGTGCAGGGAACTCTGACTGGCACATGATCAGACAGTGGTTCACGGAGCGGTAGATGGGCTTTGCAAAAAAAACCGGAGCGTTCTACGACATGACGCATTTAAAATGTCGCTCAATCACGCAAATTTGATCGTGGGAAGCCAAAATCGTGATTGTGATTAAAATTTGATTAATTGTGCAGCCCTAATTTGTACATAGCCAATAGTGCGTCTGTGCTATATATACGCCGGGGCATAGTTCAATGTTTTATCTACGATTATCTCAAAGAAAGCTGTTTGAATACTCTAATAAATCTTTCCAAATCAGTTCTTCATATACACAGCCATGCAAACAAGCAGACAGAAGCATCCACCCACACCGATACACGATTACGAGCTACACCCACTGCCATCTGTTTTTGAATTAAAAAAGAAATGAATTAAATACAACCTTGGAATGGTACATTTGGAGAACACTGCTGGTGTTGTCAGATTCTCTTGCATCAGAAAAATGCATTCACATGTTAAACAAATTCTCTTGACTTAAAACATCAACTCAGTGTTTCATTTTTGTATAGTCTGCCACAATTATGAGTACAATTATAATGAGGAAAATATTTTTAAATGGGATGTTTGATCAACTGTGTGATTATACACTCTAAATCAACAATAACAATTTCCTCTTGGTTTGCGAGATATTATGGATTGTTGCCAACAAATGATAATAGACCTATCTAAAAAAATTGATTTAGTTTTCCTGCATGTGATTTCTCATCTTCTTTGAAGTACAATGCCTGTTGATGTTAGAATACTGATGGACATCTGCTTATAGGTAAGCACTTATCAGTATGTGATAGCTGATCTTCGCCCATGCTTCTAATATGTATGTATGTGTGTGGGAGCGACATCAGTGTTGGCAGTAACAGACATATGTGGACCGTGATGGATCTGGTATAATACAGTTGATGGATGAAGAGATTATTGTTAGCGGCACAGGCATTCTGCTGCTTTGATAGAGTGTGTATTTGTGTGTTAATGTGTGTGTTTTCCAATTCATACAATAATGCTTAGATAAGACACTCGCTGACCTCGAGACATCTTCCTTGTGGCAATTTTCTTATCTCTACCTCATTTCTCTCACTCATCCCCCTGACCTCATTTGTCACTTCTTGTCCTTTTTCTCCCTCCACCCACACCTTGTTTCCTCCATCGCTTCAATCGCTCTAACCACTGTAATATGACAGTACTTCACAAAAGACTTCACACCTCTCTGTCTCTCCCCTTCAGCCATCGACAGCCGTGTCCGTTGCACTTATAATACTAGCCAATCCTGAGAACATTAATGATTTTCTTTGCTGAATTACCAGCACACACACGTGGCGGGTTGATTGAATGAAAGGCTGGCTGTTCATTTGCTTAATGGTGATACAAATATCACTAAAAGTCAAAGTGTGACCCTCATTGCCTGCCAGGTTGCACATCTGACAAACTAGATAAATAACCAACTGAACGAGGCAGGTGGAGAGAAGATGCCCTTGCTGGCAAACAAACAGAAATACTTGCCATCTATCTTCTCTGTACTGACACCAGAGCGTGAGGGTCTCTATGTATAATGATTGGTGTCAGACTGTAATTAGAAGTAATAATGTACAGTATACATGCAAGTGCTGTGTGCTTTGTGTTGGCATCATGTTGGCATCCATGCATCCAAAGAAAGATGTCAAAGTGTAACTTTAACAGTTCCCCCAGCATTTTTCTCAACCATTCCACAGTTATTTCTGACTCTAGCTTTGGGGATAAATACTTTACTTCTATTTAGCTCCAGCCTCCACCCTCTTTCCAGATTTACAAACCTTCAAAATAAGATGCCTCACAGCTAAATAATGGACAAAGCTTAAGAGTTGGATTTGTTAGCCATCCATTTCATAGCTTAAACGTATAAGTGTATTTCATGGAAGAAGAGAGATATCACAAACATGTTTTTCCCCCCAAGAACAAGAAATACAGCCAACTGTGAGCTTTTCTGAGGAAATCAAATGTTGCAGATTTTATCTTTGTACTTTTATATTTAAAGGTAAAAAGGATTATGGACTTCAAAGAATCAAAACTTTCCAAGACCTGCTACAGTAAATCTGGGTTGACATGGTATGCAAACAAACTAAAATAAATATTGTGTCATATAAAAAAATTCCCTTTTTGGATAGCAGTCAAAAAGAGAACAGATGAGCTGTAAACCAAGCTGAAAATTGTATATACAGAAATGCAATGTTACAGCAAAACAGATTCCTTCAGGGAAAATGTCCTTTTTGGAATGGCAGTGTCACAAAACACTCAAATCTCAAATCATTTAGAGCAGAACTGACATGCAACATTTTGCCAGGTTATGTTTCCAATTTCAGGGAGTCCCGTTTGATTTTGGCTGTCATATTTCATACAAAGTTGTTTCTGTCTTGTGGTATGAGTCATGTTTTGTGTTTAATGTTAAGCCTAACAAGCAGCTGTGTACATTGTCTCAATATGTTTTACAGTGTGTAAATCTACCAATAGCTAATGTAATAAGAACACTCTCTTGCCAGTGATGGTTCTGCATTTGCATGCTGAGGACATCTTAAAGCTTATGTTTTTGTTTTTTGTTTTTTAACAACTGTATGCACAATTATTTGGTGCAGCAGTGAATGCATTTCTACTCGGGGATCAATGTAGTTCATCTTATCGCTAATCTTCCAGCAAGATCGACAGATAGGACATTTTGTTTATGACGAGGAAAACTGAACAAGCATGGGATACAACCTTAAGTTCTAAAGATGCTGTAAGTGATTCTGATAAAGAGTAATTATGCTTTCAGAACTAAAGGTCCAAGGTCCTTTGTGTTCCACTTCTGGGACTGCTCCGGTGCTGCAGGAAATTCCACCGGATGCTTTCTTTGTGTTAGCTAGATTATCTGTCCAATCTGAGTTTTCTCACACTTTTGCAATCTCTGCAGCTCTGTGCGGAGTTTAGCACTGCCAATGACAATTCTGATTGGTTTAATGAAATGCCATTAAACCAGAGCATGTTTGGCTCCCATCCCCAAATGCTATGTTCAGTGCAAAGCAAAACTAAAGGACAAGAGTCTAAACATTTCCTTTGGATTATAAAGGCTGAGAAACTCATAATAAGGGCTTATCCTGTGACATTTACAGCATATAGTAACAGGTGTGGACACAATACCATGAAAACATGCAAAATGTAAGACAACACAACACAATAGAGTTATTTCTACCTGTAGTAGCTCATTGCACAATACAATAGCTTCAATTTAGTTAAACACTTTACAATACCGTATCATGCAATGCAATAACGCATTTAACTGCAGCCTTAAGAATTACCATAGAGTGTCACAAAGGTTGTATTTATCACGGAGCTGTTGTATTGAAATACATTAGATTCAACAAGTGTTTGGTGTACACATTACTTAGATAATCTTGTCTCTACTTTCCATATTTGGCAAATTGAATTATGTGACATTGACATCAACTTCCATCTTTCAAACAACCTACCAAGTCAATGTATATTAACAAAGGATAGATAAATCATGAATCCATGATGAGTGATGTCTACGACATGTATCAAGTTAATCTTATCATGCTGCAAAGGGTTACAAAAGCATGCCCATCCAGACGACATATACTAGGTGCTGGACAGAAGAACATGGTCAAGATGGTAAAATAATATTGCTCCCATTAACATAAACTTTTTTTGTTGCCCTCATTTTTCATGAGCTGAACTCAAAGATCTAAGGCATATTCTACGTACACATAAGGCTTATTTCAATATTTGACTCTCAAATCTGTCTAAATCTGTGTTAGTGAGCACTTACTAACTTAGTTAGAGAGTGTTAGTAAGGTGGATGGATTATCTCGGCAAAGGAGAAGTGCTCACTAAGACAGATTTAAACAAATTTGTGAGCAATATTTGAGAGAAATAAGCCATTTGTGTACATAGAAAAAGTCTTTGATCTTTGAGTTCAGCTCGTGAAAAATGGGGGCAAAAACAAAAGTGTTGCGATTATAATTTTGTTCAGTATATATGGTCTTAGTTTTTGGTTCAGGACTTTTTCAATACCAGTACCTATACCGTGAACTGGATACTGGTTTCTGAACGATTTTTAGTTACCAATTTTATGAAATTTAACAAAAAAGAAATTACAACATTGCAGCACAAATCTTTTTTTCAACTGTGGGTAATGTAGAGTTTTTTCTGCATGTCTTTACAACGTGTAACATTCGACAGCCAATCACACACACACATGCCTTAGGCTAATGACATTTGTTCCTTAGGTACTGAAATGTAGTATTGAATGATGAGGCATTTTTCAATACTTGATTCTAAGGAGGCAATTCAGTCTTGGCCTAAAAAGTCAAATTCAATACCCAGCCATTATCAAAAGTCTAAAGATTTTCTGGCATCAATGGATTGTTCACTTGTGGTATTGCATGAACTGTGCCCTGTGAAGTCTTAACTTTGACAGACATTGCTGCCTATGGGTAATTGTCAGTTGAGTCATTCTGACATTGAAGTCTAAGGTTAACATAATGGCTAACCAACTGAGATGATACTTTTCAAGGCAACCAATGGTAGGAAATTATATCAAAGCAGGATATTTCCCTAAGCCTAAAGGAACTATTGGTCTTCCTTAATAACTGTTTTCACAGTTAATCCCAATTAATCTATTTTAGTTCACAAGAGGTATGGTTTATAACCAAAAGAGTAATGAAAAAGTAATGAAATTAATATAATACAACTTGTAACTGTTCTTCACTTTTGGAAAAACATCATAGTAGATACAAAATCTAACACATGAATATCAAAAGTAACTGCAAAGATAGCAGAAAATGATACAATAATTGCATAGACAATGTAATGATAGAAAATGTGAAAATACTGTATAAGCTTGCAGTTGATATTTTAAGATGTTATGTAGTCTAGAGAGATAACTATATTAATGAATAAATATATTAGTGGTAGTGATGTTAGCCTTTACACATAAACACCATATTTACCAGTAGCAGCATTTCTGCTGTTTCAAAGCATTGTCCTGTCCAGAGTTGTTAAACTGAGAAAACATTCATTGGAATTTAAACAGCTTGGGGTCAGCGCTGCTAACCGATACACTATTGACAGACATAAACATGCACTCAAACACACACATGCCTTGTGTTTCTCTTACCTTTTGTTGGAGAAGAGTCACATCAACATAGAAAAGGGCATGAAAGAAAGAAAGAGAAAGACAAACAGAGGAAGAGAGAATAATTTACATTCCAAAATTAAATTTTGCATAATTTTAGGTGACAATAAAAGATGTCAGGCTCTTGGTCAACACGTTTGATTGTGTGTGTGTGTGTGTGTGTGTGTCTAATACAAAGTATGCCTCTATTTAAGAACAATAACATTGAGTGGCAGGGATGATATAGACAACATTTTACACATACCTTAAAGACATGTGTGCACACACACATCATACTGTTACAAAGAAAATATTAGGGATCCAACAATATGAAAATACCAGTATCAAAATTACTGTTTGTAATGGCCGATAACCAATATTTACAGATATGATCTGTGACAAGTTTCTATAATATTTTTTGTACATACTGAAAAACATGGAATGTCTTTCGTTATTTGCAAAACATTTGGAAAAGCCCATAAATCATAGATTTGAATTGTTTGTTCTCAACAAGTTACGTAGAGGACCACCATGAAAAAGTAGCCTAACTAATGGTGGTTAGTTTTAGGCTACTTTTACAACATGTAGCAAGTGTATGACTTAATGAAAGTCCAGTTTAACTCATATCTGTGAAAAAGTTTGGATCATAAATCAAAAACTTAGGACACAAAATAAAATATCCTTCCATTTTATGACTAATCAGGGTTTTCCTGGTATTGGAGAGGGAGAGACAACTAAAGCCACTTGGAAGAGCATCTTTTTGCTAGCTCTGTGGCTAAACCTAAATCCTTCACTTTCTTTAACTAGCAGCTAGAAAGCAAGACACAGGAACCTGGCTTGGGTCTTCAAGAGTTGTAGCGTTCACGTTCACAGCTGTAGCGTCACTCACCGACTGACCTTCCTCCACAGCGCTGCAGAAAAGGGTCTGGCTAATCCACACAGTATTCCGGGATGGAAGAAAACCGTGCTCTGGTTTATTGGCATTTTTTAAAACCAATGACAATCGTCCTGAGTGCCGCTAAGTGCCGGACAAAGCCCAGGTGCCTCTGCATAATAGCCTCTGGAAGGAACTTGTTTTGATGGAATGTATAAAACGTTCAAAAGTTGTTTTAGTTGTGCAACAGAAAACTCCAACACCAAGAAAACGGAAGGCAACGTACATCCAGCCAAAAAGATGGACATCTAGCAAAATATCCACCGGCAACGGAGCAATCCCTGAAGTGGAAGGTTGTGGATATAGACTACTCACCGACACACACACCTCCCTCTCTCTCTTTTGATTCTTTCTCTCCTCGCACTCTCACCAACATGTTGGCTGCAGCTGCTGCTGTGTGTGTTCAGACTGCTTCCTAGAAGCTTGCTCCTGATATTATTTGTGAACTTCTGGATGGCGATTCTTCATATGAGTTATTAAATTGGTGGATTTGACATGGTATCCTTGCATTATTCCGACCTTGCAAGTATTGCATACTGCACTCACTGAAAAAACATTCAGGTCATGGACATTGCTTGGATCGATGCAGATGTATAAATATGATGAATGACTAACATTGGCTGATACTAATGGGATTGCCGATATATTGTGCATCCTTAGAAAAAACATAGCTTGGACCGACGTGTTTCTAAGGTCAACACAAAAATAATTGTTCTCATTTCTAAAGAAAACCTTTCACCAGACGCAAACCTGAACAAACACACACATGCTGTTGTCTGCCCACGCAACAGACATTCTCCCTACCTTTAGCACCTGCATAGCACATACAGTATACATGTGTGTACGCTTCCACACACCACAGATATTAGGGCATTTGAGAGATAACCATTGATTTGTTTTTTGTGCAGCCTCTAGACAGTCATTCTGAGAGAAGGAATCAGCAGAATAATTGTTAATTTCCTAGTCTACTCTATATTTCAGTGATAGAGAGGAAATTCTGCAGATAGACAGGAAAACAGACATACACAGACAAACAGGAGGATACGGACACAGATTGGCAAACAAACAGGCAGATGAGAAGGATAATTGTTAATTTCCTGCTGTGGTCGTGACAGGTTGATAGACATTGTGGTGCACGGACTGTTCATTTTCTTTGCTCATCTCAACTCAAAAAGCAAACACAAAGGAAGATAAAGGAGATGATTGGAATGGAATGCCATTACTGGTATCTTTCAGAAACTAAGGTCATGCATCATAAATCCGGTACAAGTGAAGCCCTAAAAGCATAGATATATGCTATTAAGGCTCTAGAGGCTTGACCAGTCTCTTGGGATGAAATTTGGGTAAAAGCTAATGCACACTGTCGGATGTACTGATTTATCTTCCCTTCCCTCTGTAATTTCAATGCACTGGTCCATGTAGTCAAGCCTACAGAGCCTGATTGAGGTTGTACATTTAGGGAAATACCGTATTGGTCCAAATATAACCCTATAACAACCCTGACTATACGACTCTTTCAACACTCATTTTTTGGAAAAATACTTTTTGAAGACCAAATCTTGATTTTATATAGAAAATAATTCTATAAAAAAACAAATTGAAAAAAACTAGGTAGGCTGTTGTTTTTAACATCTTTTAAACAATATAATACTTTCAATATATTTTTAGACAAGTTGTATCTATAATGAATGATATCAGGAAATGATGGTGGAGACTTCAACAGATAAGTAGTCAGAGGATTTCAGGTTATTTGCAGCATTTATTCAGACAGTGAACACACTTTTATGACAAAGAAGCCTCCTGTGAACACATGAATGTCTGTACAAGAGTGACTGCTGAACATTAGAAAAACTGCTTTTTTATATTCTTCTTGCCCACACATTGTCTATTTCTGTAGAATAGTGTTACCTTCAAACTACTCCTTATATGTAAGACACTTCTAATAGATTTACCCATTCCAATCTATTCTAAACTGTGGGATAGGATTACCTCAAACTAAGCCTTCTGTGGAAGACCCTCAGAATAGATGAAATACATTAAAAACCTGTATGCTTAAATATTCCACCTATCATAAGTGTCACATCTAAATTAACGGTAAATATTGCCCGAGGCCTTCTGCTGAATGACTGCTCTGGCAATGAGATTTTCTCTGGCTGTTTGGATTTGTAGACGGTGGAACATCTCCATGACAATGCCTCGTTGTACTTCCTTTCTAACTTCTGACATTTTAGGCTTGTTTGTAGCTGGATATATCATGTGTTGCATCTAAATATGAATGTGGATAAGGATGCTTGCTACAGTTACACTTCTTGTGAGAAATCAGCAAAAAAACATTTTATTTCGCTTATTCACTGCTTTGTTCTAACGCTGTTCAGTCTCTCTCTAGCTTGACCATATAACGTTACCATGCGGGTAACCATGAGGCTCCTTCTAAAACTAAGCCATTTCAACCAGCTGTTTGTAACATAAAAATAAAATGGATTATTTCATTTCTATAGTTTATAGCTGACTTTACCTGCCTACTTCTCTTTTGGCTGTTGAAAGGTGACATCCCCTCTCAATGCAACAGCATCAATTTAGCCTGGTTGCACACACTAAAAAAAAAGCCGAGGCAGCCACAGTGTCTTCCTCTCTGTGTCTCTCTCTAACATTGTGCAGTGGTCATTAAGTGTGTGGATAAGAGAGACTTCTGTTCCAAGTCCCATTTCCTGGTTGTAGCTGTATTGCAACGACTTGTCAGTGTCTCTGCCAAATGCAAATTGTAGAGAGTACTACTGAAGGCTTGTGAGTGTGTGTGACTGTGTGTTTGCTAAAACTACGACAAAAGGCATAGGCAGGGATGCTGGTTTGCTGAACAACATTTTCCAAACCAAAGTGTCTGAGTGACACACTGACTTCTTATCTGAAGCAAAAAAAAGGCTCAAAGTCTTTTACATCAGTCTGCGTGTATATGTTGTGTTTGTATTTTACACAGCTGAATAACATAGTATACATAAACAGAACTACATTATTTATAAATGTTTAGATAAAAGTGTAAGCGTGTACCAGTCAGAAAAATAATTTTCATTCTTCATTCTATTACTGTAGTAATCAAAAGATGACAATCGCTGACTTTTCAGAAGTGAATTAGCTGTGATTTAGTTAGACGGACAGGAAAAAAGAAAATTGTTTTTCATATTTCAAAATCAGAGAAGGAAGAGTAAGTAGACTTCGACGTTTATCACTGAGGGGCTTTGAAGGGATGAAAAGAAAAGTATTTCAAGAAGAGTTTTTCACACACAAAAGAGAGCGAGAATAGACAAACCCATATACTGTATATTTCACTATTTTGCCATTGGGAGGTCATTTGTTCTCAGTCATCCCTCTGGGGAAATCTACAGTTGGGAACGCAGTCCTGAGTTTTACAAATAGCATTGGCTAATAAAGCTGAGCCTGCATCTTTCACTGTGGGATTTTTTACTGTTTTGAACTACTGTGTGCCTGTGCATGTGTGTGTGCGTGTGTGTGTGTGTGTGTGTGTGTGTGTGTGTGTGTATGTGCGTGTACTGACGTTTGCTCGATATGTGTTAAGTATACAGTATGTGCACATGTGTGTGTATGCACTGTATTTGTGATTGTGTGTAGCCATCAAACCAAGGTTGTAAAGTGCTGACGTGACTTCTAGTGCAGCTCCTATAAATCTTCATATACAGGACCACATGTGACTGCAACAATAGACTCAATATATATTTTAAAACCCCAGTTCTAAAAGATGAAAAGGGTTCTACAACGACAGCTCCCTGGTCAAGGGTTAAAGTTGATAGTACACATTCTCTTTGTCATCCTCTTGCTCACTTATACACCTACACTACAAGTGTTGTGACCATGCGGTGCTGCTTTTTCTGATCTCCAAACTGTTACAGTGGTAAGGGCGCACTTAAAAAACTGCTGCATGTGTGCCAACACACACGCATACACATACTGAAATTCCCTTGGGATAATGAAACTGCATGAAATCGCTTGTTCTTCGGACTAATGATTCTACAGAGTTCCTTTTCAGACCCGATGGGTCCATATGGTCTCGATTCACTTTTTCAAAAAAGTCATCATCATTTACTATCTAAAGTACTGAATGCATCTTTGATTTTTTCTCTCTCACACACATTTTAAAGCATGAAAAGACACTGAGACACATTCACAACAACAAAATAATTCAAAGAGATAAAGTAGTTGTTTTAGGTATTTCCCAAAGCTATTCTGTCCTACCATCCCTTACACTATCAATAGCGCCTCCTTCAATGGAATCACATAACCATCGACGGCCAGTTCGACAACACTTTAAAGCCTCAATGGAAATGTATTCACAGCGGAGGCACTCAAGGATTTAGGGAAGCCTGTAATGTGTAGCGCTAATATTGGAATTCCATGAAAAGGGTTGCCAACAAGGGGTCTAACATGTGCTTGTCAATAAAACAGTAACAATGAGACAGAGAGGGAAATGGGTAAAGGCATGATTATACCCATAGGTTGAAAGTGACATCTCACATCAAGATCATTATATTTGTAGTAAGAAAGTCTGTTGAAATATGTCTGAATTAAGTCTTCATTATTTTATTAATTATAGGGCATTTGGTTTGACAAAGCAGGCACAAACATAAGAAACAAGATATGTGGAACTCCAATGTTTGTACAACCTCCAAGGGCATTTATCTTCCTCCTTAACTTCTTAGCTAACTCTGCTTGCATACAAGTGGAGATGTTTATTTACGGTGTCAAGATCAATGTCGGCCTCAGATCAATAACTTCCTGGAAACCTCTACGCTAGCTGCCTATAGATTGGGCTACATCAATCCCCCTCATCATCTTCTTTTTCTGTATACTCTTCTCCTCACTAGTTAAATTTATTTCCCTCTCACTGTGAAATTGATAGTCGAGCAGTTTAAGACGTCTTATTCACCTAGCTGTGCATCTTAAGACGGCTACTAGTTTTATCTCTTTTTTTCTGTTTCTCGTTCACAGTCGCACTTTCCTTTTTCGCAGGGGACACAACACTGGACCTACAACATGGAAACTACTCCACCTGACATTTCTACAGCAGTTAATATCTCTTGGATGTCATTTCCTGGGTGACATGCAATACACTCTGATTTCTCTCACTGCAGCCACTCGCATAGTCAGCAACAATAGAGTACACATTTTTTTTCTTTGTATGGATTTAGTAGTATGGTCTCCAGCACTACATAAAAATCAATGCATAAAATCAATGTAGAGACTTTTTCCTACTTTTTGGTAAGACTGCTGTTTGTTCTATCAATATATTAGTGCAGTATGACGGGCATAACATGCAGCTGATATGAGAAAAAGTAATTTGATTCAAAGCCATGTAGTCAAATAGGAGTCAGTGTAATAAGCTGTGGGTACTCATTGTAAGTCAATGTAGCTTCAAGGTGGAGGTATTAGAAAACCTTCATTTTGAAATTGTAATTTTGGGTTGTCATTTAAAATGTCAACCTTTTATAACTCGTGTGCCAAGTTTATTGGCGTTATATATTCATATACTTCACATTAACGGCAAGGATCAAAAAACTATTTTGGACATACAAAGGAAGAAACAAAAAACATCACTAAATGCTAACTGATGTTTTTTTTGTTTTCCACCACCAGGAGGAAACAAATCAGCTGACAACATTCTGTATATATTTGACTGTTAAATAGTTTAATTGTTTTAAATAAGTGTGATGATCATGTTCTGAGACCTGAATGCGCTCATCTTCAAGTCTGAATCATCCCATGCAAATGTCTTTGAAAAATCCTGTCATAACATGCATGGCATGACTTAAAGCCCCGGCATGGTGCAGCTTAACATAAAATTGCCTTATATAGGCAAAATCTTTAAAATATATGAATGTTGGTGTGACTTCTTTTGGAAATGCCCCCTAAAAGAAATGTTCATCTCAAGCATGTAGCTGACATTTACCTCAGCCACTCAAATACGCAGACATGGATTTAAGTTTTTTTTCTCTTGCATGCAGAGAGTTTACATTTTATTTATTAGGTGTAAGGTTAAGTGTAGGAACTAACATCTTCACAGGATTACATCTTCATTAAACAGTAATGTATGTACATGTGCACTAAAAAAACAGTTGGATCATAATATGGAACGACCCAAAGGAAGATATACTGTTGCAGTGCTCATCAAAACTCAATTTGATGGTCAGCCAATGATTAAGGTGCATACCATATAACTGTAACACCTACAGATCAATTCCAGACCCACCCACCCATCCATCCATCCATCCATCCCCCATCCATCCATATTATGAATGGCAGGTCACCCTTCAGGCTCTTAGTCATTATTTTCAACACATTCTCATGAATGTGTTTATATGATATCATACGAAAATAATATACAAAATTAGGCTACTGGATGGTCACGTGATTGACACTTACATGACGGTTTAGCAGTCCTAACAGTTAAATTTAGCCAACAAAACGTGACTGTTAGCCGGCTTTGGAGCACCTAAACCCTTGTGTTGTCTTCCCGTCTAAATTCAAAATCAACACTTTTGTTGACGCTTTTTATCAAAGGTTTTAACTTTTTCTTATGCTTTTGTCCCTTTTTCAACCCTTTTGTCACTTTTCAACACTACGTAACACTAACTTATTAACGTTAGTTTACAGTTATTTTTGGAATTTATGGTCAATAAACCTCATTTATAGGAAATTATAACTAATGTTTGAGTTAGAAAAGCAGAAATTAGGAATTATTTAGACTAAAATTAAAGGATGCATGTTGGTATGTTGATGGATAATCACAGACTGGAATATGTCAATTTATACTATTTCAAAACCACTTGAATCTTTTTTTTTTTTTTTTTTTTTTAATGCTATAAAATTGAATAAGACGCCCCAAAATGAAAGAATGTAGAGATTTGTACTTGCCAAAGAGTGTTGTGTGGAATCAATCATGTTATTTTGGGTAATTACAATTGGGTAGTTAGAAAGAACCTTGATAAGGGAAAACGGGTCAATTTGACCCGAGGACAACATGAGAGTTAAGGTGAGTTGTTGCAGTTAAATTTAGCCGACAAAAGGTGGGGTCATGTGGCGACAACTGCTAAGTGTAAGTAAGTAAGTTAAGTAAGTACCAAGGTTAGGATTTAAAAAAAAGATTGTGGTTTGGATTAAAACAGCTGTTCCCTTAAGTAGTACTCCCAGGACACAAACACGTGTTTCCTCAGTAAATGCCTTTGGTTGTTCCCTTAACATGTTCCGGGGAAATAAACTCGGCTCCCCCCATAACTATATGTATGAATGGTTATATAATAACAGTAATAAAATGTCAAAAGACATGTCAGGTACTCTATCTGCAGTCAGCAGCACTTGAAAATCTCTGACTTCCTCTAATGGTCGTAATGAGAATCTTGCAAGTCTCTTTTTGTGGTGTGAGTGCACAGATATGTGTGTAAGGGAAGGCTTTTTGCTACATATATAATGGCAAATGGAGGGATAATCGCTTGAAGGGGAAGAGAGGTGATGTCCAGAGGGAGAGTCGAGGAAAACACTGTGAAATGGAAGTGCTCAGGAGGAAAAATGACCTTTCCACCTCTTTCTATGTCTCTCCATCTCTCTCTACCACACACACAAAATGTGTGCAAACTCTATGTCTCTGGCTCGGCATCGTTGTGCCCTCTCCAGCCTCTCTTCTCTCCCAGTCCCTTGCCTGATTGCCTTTCCATTAGATCACTACAACACAGCATATCCACATTTCATACTTCTTTTAATAGAAACATTCAGAAAGGTCATAGAAGGGCTTGGCTGACCCAAACAACTGTTAAAAGGACCTGATCTCTCATGTCAGTCCTTATAATATGACACAGGAGGGAACAAAGGAGAGGTAAAGGGAGCAGGGTAGAGAAAGCAATGAGTGGAAAAGAATAGGACAGGAGGAGATAGTAAGAAGACAGGAGGTAAATAAAGGTGTCATCCATAATAGCATGGTCACTAGTGTAAGTGCTTTTAACATCAAGCTGTTAGTTGGGGTCTCAGTGTTTCAGTGTGGTTGATGTGGTCTTCAGAGAATAAAGAGATTAAAGCCAAACAATACTGGAATATTTAAGGTTGATTCGGATACTGATATTTGAGACAAAAATAGATAACCCTATATCTATTTTCATTAAGTACAAACGCATAACCAGATGACACCGTTTGATGAGGATTGCTTAAATTTGATGTGAAAGAATTGTGATCCAGGGCTGTACTCGAGTCCGGACTCAAGAACATTTTTCTATGGTCTCGGACTTGTCTGTTACTTGCTAGTATTTGGACTTGGACTTGTCTCGGTCTCGGCCACTTGGGCTTTTGGGCTTGACCAAGTCCAGGTGTCTTTATTATGTTGATAATAATATTGGAGGGAAAGTGAAACCCCAAATGATTGTCTTGATACTGTCATGCATAAGACCTTTTTTCTGTCCTGGACTCGGTCTTGACTCGGACTCAAACCATTTTGGACTCGGTCTTGTCTTGGACTTGAACCTCTTTGGACTCTGTCTTGACTTGGACTGGACTAGTCCTGGTCTTGGACTTGTCTTGGACTCGACAAAGGTGGTCTTGACTACAGCCCTGTTGTGATCACAATACAATTATTCTCCAGTTGAAAAGTAAACTTGTCAGTGCTCTCTGGTGGAAAAACTATATAATGGGGAACATTAATACTGAACATTAACATTAATAATTACAGGTAACAATTATTACATTGTTAATAATTCTTACATGTTACAACACTTATTGGGTTTTAAAAATGTACGACTAAGGGATCCAAACCAGCAATCTCATGGCTCGGCCTGTTAATTCCCAGGTGGAGGCTTGAGTTTAACGATTTAACATTCAGCTTAAGTCATATTTTCCTATTATCACCAGCAACACTTTAGCATTCACAGTGGTAATTGCTGCAGTTGATTTGTGTGCATGAGAGCTGTGCCACATTGAATATTCATAATGGTCTGATAATAATACTGTATTCAAATTATTTAAATTAACAATTTCCTCTTTCACAAACTAATGTGAAAGGAGAATACATAAGAATGACACACACACACACACACACACACACACAAACACACACACACACACACACACAAATATGTCAGTCACTGAACTCTCAAGCTGAATGGCTGGGGCAATTATTCAAAGAACAATGTATATGTTACTAGGTATAAAAGTGTCACTGAATAGTGTATTTACATACATTGTAATAATGTAATGCAACCAATGTGCGTTACTAGTACAATTAAGTACAATTACTTTAATTGTCATTGGTTATTTTTGCTAATTATGTGTAGTGACAGTAGTCTAAGTCTACGACGTTCCACTTCAAGGATATCTTTCATTTTGGCTAGATGTCCGTTACCTTCCGATTTCTTTGCATTGACATTTTAAACTCTGGTGGCTTTCTGAAGACTATGGTTAACTGCTAAATCCAGACAGCTAACTAGACTATCTGTCCAATCTAAGTTTTCTGTTGCACAACTAAAACAATCTTTGATATTACACATGTTCCACCCAACAAGTTCCTTCCCGAGGCTATTTTGCAGAGTCACCGTTGCTCCATACATAGCGCCGCCCACGACAATTGTGATTGGTTTAAAGAAATGCCAATAAAACAGAGCATGATGTTCTCCCATCCAAGGTTACTGTAACCCTTAACCATAATGTTACTTTATTCAGGTGATCTTGTAATACAGGAATTTATCCCAGGTTTGTATGGTGACTGAAGTACACATGACGACGGATCCTAACACCTATTATAGGGTTATAACAAACATCTACATTTTCTGAAAGTATTGTGTGATTATGTACTGATTATAATAATAAATATAAATGCTGTTATTACATTTTTATAAATTTCAAAGCATGTCTTTGAGAAATAGACCAGCTGGACTTGCATTCATTCATTTTTAAAGGGCATATTGTGCGTTGAAGCCCAGCATTGGTTGAATTAAAATAAATTACATAAACAATCTCACCAAAGTTTTAGAAAAATGACTATTTGCATAGTGTGACATAGTAAAACTGTACAGCACAGTATCTCTGAAGTAGAAACATGTCCTACTACGTATATAGAGAATCAGATGATGCATATCAGTACCTTCAACATAAAGGCCATATATGCTAAACTGCACATTCTGTCAAACATGTAATATGTTTGCTTCTTTCTTTTTCCCCTTCCTGAGGTCTGGTGCCTTTTAGCAATCTTGACATCTAGCCTGCAGTATACATTTGCACACTTTTTTGTCACACACATGCACACACACACACACACACACACACACACACACACACACACACAAACACACGCACACACGCACACACACAAAAATGATTGCAATGGAGACAAAGTTAGCTGCTGCCACAGCTACCTTTCCATCTAGTCACAAATAGTTTGGGTTTGACACCAGAACATGACCTTTCCTCCCTGAGATGACAAGACAACCACCAAGAAAAGCAAGATATGAATATCAAATGTACTGCCTCTTCATATCTCTATTATCTCTCTCTACTTCTCTCACACTTCCGTAAACCCCACTTGTTTGCACTTTTGGCTCTCTCTCTTTATCTCCTGCTCCCAGGGGAGTATTGTTGTATCGTTTGATTGAAGTGAAACAAAAATACTCTAAACTTATACTAGTGACACCTGTGTATCTATCAATATACCATTACATTAAAAATATGCCTGAATTCTGAATGTTTTCATATTTGTTTCCTTTTATCAGAAGTTACCAAAAGATAATCCTGTTTTTAATTTATATTTCAGTTTTTTGCAGTCAAGAACAGGGACAGCCATAGATGCAGTACGTTATGGGCTAGTTGTTGGGTTAAATGGGGTGGTGGGCACAAAGATTCTATGTCCTCATCTAAAGCCAGTCAATCCAGCAGCCCTCTTAAGCAGCGTTTCATATTCATAACATGTTTCCCATCTGGCTGCAGGGCGCTAACCGATAGAAATCCCACAGTCTACTCTAATCGCATTACTCTGCTCATAGAGAATTCACACCCAATGTGAGGCTTCAGCCTTTTGATGTTCCACATCCACTGACTGGTAGGCAGAAGCCTTTCTCATTGTCTGACTGAATGCATGAATGAAAGAGTGACTCTGTTTGGTGGGCCAACCACCTAACTGTTTGACCTAGAGAAGAAAAGTTCAAGTAACTGTCTCACTCACTGACTTACAGACTGTCTATAAGTGGTGTGGTTCTAATGAACATTTGTAAACATGGGTTAGCTGGTCAGTGTGGTCACCACTATTCAATGTACATTCTTTCCAGATAGTCAGATATGGGTGGTGATGGTGCAGCGGATATGTCACATGCCTTTGGTGTGTAAGAGCTGGATTCGATTTCCACTGTGATACAATTAACCCTTGTGTCCCTGAGCAAGACACATAACCCCTAGTGCGAGCTCTGAAATATATATCAATTGTTAGTTGCTGTGTATAAAAGTGACTATTCACTTTTATCCTAAATGTAATGTGAATATGGATAAATTATGGATATTTATATGGATAAATATTAAAAAATAAACATACTAAATGTCAGAATCATAACACACGTTGTTGCAGGGCCACTGTGAGACACTTGACCAAAATTCATATTACAGTAGAAGTGGATGGTATCCAAGTAACCATCACAAATCAATCACAACTCTACAATAAATTCAAATTTAAAAATTGTCTGATTAAATTATGTTTCATTCTCCAAACAGAGGCTTTTCCATGTCCCTTGCCTTTCTTTCCTCTTGAAGCAAAGACAGTTGGTAAATAAAATAGTGTACCAGGAAAATATGCTACCCATTACTAATTAAAGTCTTTTAACAGCTTTTTTAATGTTTAATGTCAGTGTATGGTATATATATATATATATATATATATATATATATATATATATATATATATATATATATATATATACCTTTTAGCACAACAAAATGGCTACACTAACTGTAAATATAGTGGATAACAGGTGGAGGAAAGCTCTGAAAATTGTAGCCTTATGTTTGTCCGTCCTTTTAGCCTCTGTTTTTGCCATTTTTCTGACATGACAAAAGCTACTCTTTGGAATTAAAAATAATCTTCAATATTATAAATAATTTAAAAAAAAAAAACTTTTTCTATGCATTTAATAACCAAATTCCAGCAGAATTGTCCAACTGTCACTTTGCTCATTTGAAAGCCAAGATGTCTCTCTCTCATGGTGGGGCTAAATTCTCTGGGCGGGCAAAGCAGAGAAAGGGGAGGTAACTTTGCTCCTTGTGACCTCATAAGGAGCAAGATTCCAGATCAGCCCATCTGAGCTTTCATTTTCTCATAGGCGGAGCAGGATACCCAGGGCTTGGTTTACACCTTTTTCCATTTCTAGCCACTGGGGGCCCATAGGCAGGTTGGGTGAACTCATATTAATGTTAAATAACCTCATAATAATTAAAATATGCAGTCTGCCTCTACACATGAATAGTAACATGTTCATGCCATGTGAACTTTAATTACAACAAAAGCTACAATGATTTTCTTTAGCCATTAAGACACGTAAGTCAAACTGTATTTACAGCACTTTAGCACAAAAGCAGCCAAAAATGTTAATGCCACATGATATCAACAACTTATTCACAAACATCACTCTGCAATGTATCTGTGCTTCTAAGACTTGATGGACAAATCCCCAGTTGGATAAATCCTTACAACATAGAATTAGAGTAATCCTTATATATCCTTTAGTGTAAGTGATAGTGCATGTAATCCAGAATTCTGCTTTATCAGTGCCAATTGAAGTCTTGTATTTACTTTCCTCCAATGCATAGTCCCAGATGAAAGGCATTTTTAATCCAAGACACTTGGCTGTCTATTTCATTGTTATACAATTCCTTTAAAAAAGATATAAGCCTTGTCAACGCACAAATTCTACTGTTTAGCCCCACCTAATTTAGCAATTCTCATTCATGACAAGTATGTGATCTGAGAAAAAAGGTTCAAACACACATTTAGGAGTGCCACTACAGCTGTAGTTGGTGCTAGCCAAGTAGCAGCCAGTTGCTCCAGCTCTGTGTTCTTCTTGTGTTTTTTCTGCTTTGAGTTGTCATGTCATTTCTTCCTCCATTTCACTTCACTTAATTGCACTGCAGTGAAGTGAAAGTCAATATTAAGAGACAGGTAGGACTTTTTCCTGTTTTCTCTGTTGCTTATTTTGGTTTCTGGACATGAAAACCACATCTGTGGCTATGGAGGTATAGTTTACACTCCCATAATCATGTTGAGCAAACTGGTTCTCTTACCCAGAGTTAAGCATCATACCTGGTGGAGCTGAAGATGCATGCCACAAATTTATGACAGGAGCAAAACAGAGGGGAAGAAAGAAATACAGGCCTTTACCTGCACTATCCTTGAAAAATGTAATTAGACCGACATGCTTGGCGCAGGGGCCTTCTGGTTCCATATCAATGTGGTTTTACAGCCAATCATAGTGTATTAGCTGTTACATTGGCATTAATAGGTATTAAAGGTCCCATGACATGGTGCTCTTTGGATGCTTTTATATAGACCTTAGTGGTCCCCCAATACCATATCTGAAGTCTCTTTCCCAAAATTCAGCCTTGGTGCATAATTACAGCCACTAGAGCCAGTCCCACTATGAGCTTTCCTTAGTATGGGCCATTACTGAGTCTGTAGCTTTTGAGGAGGAGAGGACTGCCACTTTGCTCGTTTGAAAGCCAGGATGTCTCTCTCTCATGGGTGGCGCTAAATTCTCTGGGGGGGGGCAAAGCAGAGAAAGGGGAGTTAACCTTGCCCCTTATGACCTCATAAGTAGCAAGATTCCAGATTGGCCCATCTGAGCTTTCATTTTCTCAAAGGCAGGGCTCAGTTTAGTTTTAAGATTTATATAAGGGCAGCTTTGGACGGGATGCTTGTAAAAGTCTGGGTTGCCACTGGTTACTGAGGGCATGCCACAAAGTTCCGTTCTGGGCTTTGTTCTGTTCACCAGTTATGTTAATAATATTGTCTCTTCTCTACATAAATTTCAAATAAACCTTTACACAGGTGATGTTGTGTGGCACATTACTTATTGAAAAATAATCCTGTTAATGCATCCTGAAAGATCCTTGAAAATGAAGATACTTTAATGAATCCAATCTATAAAACAGAAGAATATATCTAACATATATAAAACAAATATTATGTTAAGATCAAGACTAAAAGACTGAAAGTCAGTATAATATTTCCAATTTAGATAAGCATGCTAAAAGTCTGTTAGAAAAGCTTGGCTTATTGTGTACATTAATACAAGCTGATTCCCTTGCAGTTGTAGGAATGAAATTGTATATGACTACAGTTTTCATCTTAGTTCTGGATTATGGGGATCACAGAAATGCAATGGATCCCACTCTGACACACTCAGATCAGGTTTACAAGTTCACTCTTAGGCTCATGACTGCTGGTTATTACAACAATCATCACTGCATCTCATACAATAATGCAGACATACAATAATCTTTTTTCATAATATATATATATATATATATATATATATATATATATATATATATATATATATATATATATATATATATATATATATATATAGACTGCTGTACATTATGAAGGTACATATTTATGTTGATTCACTGCCTGGCTGATAATTCAGGTATCCTATACCAGAAATAATCCTAAGAATATCTTTACTAATTTATTTGTCTAATTATATAATTTACAGTGTCACCCGGAAACCAAAATCTTTACACCACTTTATTATTTAAAAACTAAGAAATTCAAAAACTTTAACTCTGGACTCTTGTTGTTTTTGCTGTTTGTTTCTTAAATTTCATATTTTTCAACGGAACTGTGAATAGGCATGCTCAGCCAACCTGTACTGTGTATAAATAAAGGTTAAATTAAAAATATATCCATGACTTTCACACTATCATAATAGCTTACAGCGGTAAGAAGAAAGCTGGCAAGAAGAGTCTGACATTCTTTTGAACCAATTATGATAAACATCTCATATTACTGTTCAGGAGAATTGTAGTGTGAGTGTGTGTGTGAGTGTGTGTGTGTGTTTGTGTGTCTGTGTGTGTGTGTCTGTGTGTGTGCATTGACTGTGAAAGCTCTGTGTCTACAGCAAGGGAAGATTTGCCAAGGGAATCTGCTTGTACCATTGTTTAAATGTCATTTGCAAGATGGACAAGCTGTTGAGAGGTGTGTAAGGTGTGTATGGTGTGTATATTTAGAGTGCCATGGTGAGTGGTATTTTCACAAATAAACTGATCAACACATCTATGTCTGTCTTTTATGTAACTGCTTTCATTATGAGACCTGTAAGCTTGTCATGCCAAATATTAGCTGCACAAGCCTTCTCCAAATGCATTCCTCTAAAATGGAAAGTCATTATGGCAACTGCACAACTTGGCTTCTTTATTTATTTATTTATATGCTCTTGGGAAATGAAACAAACCTATGCCATGTTTTACATAATCCACTGTCTGTGATCACAAAGCTTCTAATCATTTGTGAATGAGATTGCAAATAAATCTCTTCCCCACTGCACACACATACACTTGCTGCCAATTACGCCCAAACTTTGGATTTAGTAGTATAGTAGTTTAGTAGTAGTAGAAATACTCAGACACATCTCATTAATCATTTGATGGCAAAAAAGGGCATGTACACCATGTGAGACTATAGCTACAAACGAGCAAATAGGCTGCATAGAGAAACATTGTCAATAGGCTGACCATTGAGCTTGGTGCTGTTTAGTCCAATTAATTAAAAAAAATGATCTACTATGTGTAGGTGCAAAATGTAATTCTGAATTGTTATGACTTGGTGTAAAAAACTGATGAGCTGTTGATCCCAACTGTTTAAGTGTTAAAACATTTCAATAATATATCAAAGAAATATAATGGACAGAGGGGAGTCGGCATCCATTCTTTTGCGCCATTGACTGTTTTAGTCACTGGAAACGCCATGTAAAAACCAGTATCATCATTCACACAGAGAATAATGGGAATGGAAGATACTCGTTCCTTGAGTGGAAAGGGGGCCTTAATGATGACAGGCCCTACCTCAAATCGAGGCGATTCATTTTGTGCCTTTGCTCATAACAGTATATAAGTGCTTGACCGCCTAATTGATTTTTACTACTATGTAGAAATTACACGGCTAGTTCTTTAATCAAATTTACTAACCATATTTTACAGTAAAAGTAGCAAGTGCATTGAGCTGTAGTGGAAGTTTTGTCTCCCAGCTTTCACATTAGAGAGCGCTGAAGCCAGCCAGCCACATCAACTGCACTTTATTAGCCCCAGTAACTGCAATATTAGGTATAAGTGTTGGTGCTATCACTGTACTCTTATCTATCCAAATATATTATGTATAAACTAAAACATTAATAAAACGTTAAGTACTACTACTACGACTACTAAAGTTGCTTACAGTCATTTTATTCATAAATCAACATTTCCTTTTTTTTCTATTTTTTTTTTTCATTTTCTGTTCGATGTATAAGCATTTATAAAATTGTCTTAAAAAGACCAAATGATGTGCCTTTCCAGTGTTTTTCTTTAAGATGGAGACTTGGACCTGTGTGGAAATTCTGTCATTTTGCTGTGGATACACAAGGCTCGTTTCCTGAGAATATCCCACAGATCTTAAATAAAGGAGGAAAACCACAGGCAGCACGGAAAGTGATAAAACACTGTCACACACACACAGTGTATCCAAAGAAGAAGAAAACCACAGGAAGCGTCCTGATGATTTCTTGAAGAGGGGAAATACTGTTCAAACTATTCTGTCTGCCTTTCTGCCCCACTGAAAGAACCCCCAATCACAATTCAGACTTGACAACTCCATTGAAGTCATTCAGCATTTTCTCCTGACACAAACATATGCACATACACACACACATCATTTATGTCTATGCAATTGTCCCAAAGCCCTGGAAAAGACTAACTATTTAATAATAATCTCGTGTTCCCAGAAGATCTATAAAGTCAATCCATGAGTGTGTGCGTGCACATGTATTGATTCAGACTTCTCCAGTCTTACCGTAAATCACGACTGAAAGACACTGTGGGGACCTGTCATAAATGTCGTGAGAAAAGAAAAGCAACGGATAGAGAGAAAGCAAGAAAAATACTTTTTTGGTAGCAAGAGAAACAGGTACAGAGACTAACAATAAGCCAAGGTCTATCTTTCACTCTGCCTCTGGTTTTGTGTTAGCATTCAAAAAAGCAAGGGGAAAATTCAGCAGTGGGAGGAAGGAAGAAAAGACACTGACGACATTTAGCATTAAATTTTTATTTCTCGACTCGCTTTGCTCCATTTTATCCATTTAACCTTTTAAAATCCTCAAGTTTGTCCTGGGGATTGATTTCACCTTGTTGTTTTTCTCAGCTCCATTTAAAAAAAAAATGGCACTTAGCATGTGCTGGCTTTAAACAGGTTTAAGACATGTTTTGAGGTCTCACTGGCCCATTAGATAGGGGGAGGGGAAAAAAACGCCTCTTTCTAAATCATAACTGCCTCTACACTGATAGGCCAAATGTAATGATGTATGAAGGGGGTTGGTAATTGGAGAGCAATGCCAATGTTGTCCTTAAAGCCTCCCCCCAACAACATCCAGCAAACTCTGGGTAAAAAGTGAAAGCTACTCACACAATTGACATTGTAGATGCTGACTTTAAAAAATTATTCACAAAAGCAGAATACAAGTTTGTTGAAAGGTAGATTTTCTCTTTATTCAATGGCGTATGATAAGCATGTGCCTCACCCTAATTCTGACATTAACTCAATCAATTACTGCCTCGCGGTTGTTTGCCTCTGTCATGCAGTCAAGTTGCAGTGTCCAGACTCATAAGACTTACTAATAAAAAGTGTATTTTTTTGGTGAAACATGGATGCTTCACACACTTCTTCAACCCGACAGCACAGAAGATCTATACAATCACCACAGTTTAAAGGTGGACACCCGACATTAGAGTCAGAACAATTTGGTATCCGACCAAACAATCTCCCCTTTTGTTTCTGAGTTACGGTAAATAATGACAAAGTGGAAATGTGTTTTGGCAGAACATATTAATTTCTCAGTGAAGTTGACCTTGGACCTTTTGGATATAAAATGTCATCATCATGTATGACATGTCACAATTAGCGTATTCATTTTTTGAGTTATGGGCAAAAATGTGTTTTGAATATTCACAGCGACCGTGACCTTTGACAACCAAAATGTAATCGGTTCATCCTTGCGTCCAAATGGATATTTATGCTAAATTTGAAGAGATTCCCTCAAGGCATCACTGAGATATCAGGTTCACAAGAACGGGACGGACAGACAATGCCAAACATAACGCCTCCGACCACGGCCGTCTCCGGCGCCGATGCAGAAAAAGTAGGAAAGTGAAAAAGACAGTGAGAACTACTGGTGATCATGTGTTGCAACGTGACAAATCTTCTTACAGTAAAGCAGAAGACATACCTCTAAACCGTAAAATCACCTTAACACACACAGACACACACACATAGGAGCATCTCGATTACAGTGGGTGGCAACAATATAATACAATAATAACTTTTAACTGTTTTTGCTCTGCATCTTGGTATTGTAACAGGTCTTTGAGGGTCAGAATTCTAGCTGATAGACAGGTGTTCAAATACTTATTTGCAGCTGTATCATACAAATAAATAGTTAATAAATCATACATTGTGATTTCTGGATTTTTTTTTTTAGATTATGTCTCTCACAGTAGACATGCACCTACGATGACAATTTCAGACCCCACCATGATTTCTAAGTGGGAGAACTTGCAAAATAGCAGGGTGTTCAAATACTTATTTTACTCACTGTATATAATCCAAACATGTGCATTTTACCTATTAGGATTCTTTGTCATTCTAAAAGATAAAGGATTTTTAATTGACTCTTTAGTTTGAGCTTTGTGACTTTGGTTCACAAGTAGCTTCATCCTCTTATGGAGTATCAGATAGTGAAAAAATCATTAAAAAACGACTCAGCCCTTTGCAGCAGTCCAAGAGATAAATGCCGCTGCTTGGTGGGAAGAGTGAAGGATGAGGGAGCCAGCGTGCTCAAGGCTGACCCTGTGGTATCAGTCTGCGCAATGTTAAAAAGGTTCTCTAGGCTATGTAGAGTCAGTTTTGGCTGATCTGACCTCTTTTAGTATTCTTAAAGATCCAGTAGCATAGTCTGGGTATCACGTGGCAACGGGAAGAAGTGAGAGTAGAAGGGGGCTTATAAGGAGAACTTTGAGTTAAGGAGTAACTTTGAAACCAGAAATACAAAATTCTAGCATATATATTCGGGGGTGAGAAATGTTCTGCTAGAAACATGTACCTAGCTGCTTTAAGGATTTAAACACGGAAATCTGCAAGTTTAAAATGTTCCTTTCATGTCTTCATAATGTATTAAAAACAAAAAACACATAACTGTGATCTATTTCATCACCCTGCCAACCTTTTTGGACAAAAATAATTCAACACATTTCTGTAAATTATAGAGTTCATTATGTTTCAGTTGATCACAAGTGAGCAAGACACAAAGCAGAACTTAGTTGCATCCAGGCACCACGTTGTATCTGTCATTGTCCCTCAACCTCCACCATAGAAAAAGTGTGGACATTTCCTGGTAATTACAGGTCAGGCATATAGCATCAAAGGTAAAGTACCGGCTCCAAAAAGGTTTTTAATGCTGGTTAATGTACTGTTTTAATGAACACTAAATGAGCAAAAAATAATCCTGCTTGTGTAAAAAGGTCTTGTTCTCTACAGCAGAAAAAAAACAAAACATTTAAGTTGGGTAATCCTCTAAAGTAGGATTTTTTTGGCAAGTTTTGACTAGTCAGTTATGGCCTTTGTAATAATAACAATAAACTTAAATATTCAAAATAAGGAGGTGTTCTTCAAGTTTTTTTTTTATTCTTGACAGGGAACTTAACTAGTTGTTAAGTGTCTAAAACCTAACCTTTCGCCGCCACATAATGCTCACGTTTTGCCTAAACTTAACAGTAAGCTCTGACAAAATGACCGGCAGCCGCGTTGGAATGTGACAGTGCTCAGTTCGACCTGCTAGCTTATATCTATCTAGACACCTCACAAAGCATGGGAGCTAATATCTGTCATCCTATTAGGTAGGTCTTTTCATTATCTCCTTAACACATACTCTGTCACTACCCCCACACACGTCCCTCAGCATAATCATTACACTAAATGAATCGGTTTAGTTGTGTAGTATGTCAGCTTTAGTGTACACCGTGAATAGTTACCTTGTTATACTAAGAAAATATTATCTTACAAATGCAGATCCACTTACTCTCATTTTCACTCATTTGCTCTTTCTCTTTCACCTACACAGCTCAAAAACACACCTAGGTCTCATTAGATCAGCTCATCACAGCTTCCCACCACAACCCTTTCACTGACTATCAAAGACAGCAGCCAACCATTTGTACTGGCAACAAAATGGTGCAGAGGAGAGGGGAGTGCAGGCTGCCAACAGGAGGAAAACATATATTTTAGAACATTTCCATAATCCATCTTCAGATTTTACCCATAAAACCTTAGTTTTTTAGACAGTGGAAGGCCCCAAGGAGGAGACATTAATCTCACGCAGGCCATATAAAATCCTATAAAACTTTGCATACTGTGATGATTTTATATTATGTATTATTGTAATATATGAACTCATAATGTAAAAGTGTCCATTAGCTATAAAATGCAAGTGGATAATATAATAATATATCACAGTTTATGTTAGTTTTTAGAATATGAAATTTGTTTAAGATAATTTTTTTCGGCATTTTTGCACTTTTGACAGGACAGCTTAGACCTGAGAGAGGAGAGAGGGGGAATGACATGCAGCAGTCGAAGGACTGAGCCTCTGCATATGGGCATGCACTCTACCAGGTGAGCTACCCAGGCGCCCATATGAAATGAGTTTTAATCTTGTGGTGAAAAATTTCAGCATAGATATTAGATATAAAAATTTAAAAAAAAATGTATATTGTATAAACCATATACAGTATGATTAAAACATGTAATCTACTCTATTGGCTTTGTAGCCAACATTACAAAAGAGCCAACCTGAAGAGTGTTTACTCTTATTTTACTCTATTCATTGTGAGGGCCATAATTACGACAGTGGACAGTTATTGCTGTAGTCGCACATATACAGTATAAGAATACCCTGATTATAAGATAATAAGCCCAATCCCTTTTTCCAACAGTTGTTGTTAGTGTATTATTTGAAAAGGCCCTGTCCACCCACAGAGGAGTTTTCACTTATCTTGGCTTGACCTCTGCTCAGGCTGAAGGTGGGCATTACATGAGCTCACTGCACTCACCAAATGATAAATGGGTATTGTCCCAAACTGACAGGTGCAACAAAGCTAAATGAAAGTGGGGAACACTCTTGAGAAGAGCTCAAATTAGTAGAAATAATTGATTATTTATTTTACCTGTGTGGGTGTACTATGGATGTGCAATGCTTTTAAAGATAAAAGGCACTGTGCATATTCTATTATCTAAATAAAAGAAACAAGAAAATAGAACATATACTGGTATTTCAACCAGTGGGTTATATTAACCATCATTAAATGTGGGGTAACATGTATATATATTTACATATATTAGGTATTTACATATATTAGGTATATTAGGTAAAAATTTGACCCGACTGTGATCCGACTTTTTTAAATGCAATATCCAGAAAAAAGACTTATATTCAGGTCTAAACTGTGAGTTGCCAGAAGACCTTGAATAAAAGAACATTCAAGAAACCCTTAAAAACGAAATTATAGCTGTTGTAGAGTAATGCTTTGTAATCATCCTTTGGTCCACTAAAAACCTTTGGGATGTAATTTGTTTAATTATTTATTAATATTTAATTGTTTTTTTTCTGACTGGAATAGGAAATCCCTTTGCCTCAAAATAGGAATGTGAAGATACAACATAATATAGAAGACTCTCCAAAGCGTGTGTGTGTCTCTTCTTCCATGCATATACACTTGCAGGTCCACATGTGTGTGCCTAATAGGGCAAGGTGTTGCTCAGCGAATGCATGAGTCAGACATGTATGTCACACAGCCCCTTAACCAGTTCACCCATCAGTGAGAGGCCTGTAATGTCTAAATGGTCCCTGCATGAAATGAAATGCAAATGACTCATGTGGTAAGTGGGGTGGGGTGTGTGTGTGTGTGTGTGTGTGTGTGTGTGCCTGTGTGCGTGCGTGGATGCGTGTGCCTCATGAGCAAGAAAAAAATGGGATAGTGGGTATGAGTGAGTGCATGTGGCACTTTGTCTGTGTGTTAAGGAGAACCAACGCTATACCTGTTTACCAATGCATGAGGTCAGAACCCAGTGAGAGCAATCATCAGGGTCCTTTCTTTAGAGAGCTGCCATGTCATCTCGTTTGCCCGCTCCCTCTGTTTTCTCTCTCTCTCTCTTTTTCTCTCACATCTACTGCGAAGCACATATCTTACCTTCCAAACCTTTGGAAACTTGACAAAATTGGCTCATACAAAAACATGATAGCTTTTTCTTAACTGACAGTCAAATTGCCAACTGTAAAGAAGTTTCAAGGCTTCCTCTAAATTGAAGCCTATAGTCCCATATTTGATTTATCCAATGCTTTGTCAATAATGAATACACACAATCTCTCACAAGCCCTCTGTGTCCTCTGTCCTTTTGTTACATAAAGATGAGAAATGGACAAACGCCATCTCCATGAGATTTCTCAGAGTTTGAAAGGTGATGTGAGTCCACAGTTATGGACAGACACACAGTTATCATGGTGTGTGTTCATGGTCTCATGCCGGTCTCTGTCCGCTTATGTTTGGCTCCTAAAGTGATGTTGTGGCAGAGATCTCATAGTTGAGCATGCAGAGGCTGTTGCCATGGTTTTAGCTTCTGAAGGCTGTTATTTCACAGCAGAAGGAGGGAAATAAACACTGTATAGAGTGACTCATTCTGAAAAACAGACCTCTTCCTGGTTAATCCAAACAGTACGACAGTGTTTGTGTATGTGGTTGCATCTAGTTGTGAGTCTCCTCTGTGCCCAGTTTTTAAAGTTTGACACTGTGTCTGTGTTTCTCTATGAATTACTGTGTTTCTACATGCCGTATGTGTTTGTCCCCATGTGTGTCTGTGCCTCTGTCAGCCCACCATGTAGACAGCTTAGATAAAAGAAGATCAGAAAGCACAAAAGACAAAAAGACAGACATGACAGCAGGGAAGAGAGTGGGAGTGAATAAACAGGGCAACAGTTGAACGGAGAAGGAGTAAAAAATCAAGGGAGATGGAGACAGAGGGAAAGGACAGAGAACAGGAAAAGAAGAAGAAAGAAAGATACAGAAAGAAGGCCAGAAGCACAGAGAACAAATGAGGAAAGCATATTGAACCTGAAGACTGAGACAGAAAGAAAAGAAGCAAACAGAAGAGAATGGGAGATCTGGAGGTAACTGTTTTCTACTTGTTGGCCCTGATCGGCACACAAACACATACAAAAGCAGTGCTAAACCACTGAACATAGATGCCAAACCCACCAACCTGTAAAGAATTATCTGGAACAGAGAGTGTCTTGGCACACAGAGGGTGAACGATGGAAGCATTATCTAAGCATAAGACAGAGCAGGCTAACAATATCCATATATCTATCAACCCGCAGTGTGTACAAGAATGAGCTAACCAAAACATGCTGTTTCCATTTCTACTCAACATAATGTATCATTGACTTTATAATTCAACCACAAAATATAATCTTGCCACAGTGATTCCCAAGCTGATAATCATTGTGCTATAGGCAGCTGCAGAGCAACAGAGATTTACCCCTGACATGGTATGGTGGGGTTGAACTACTGAGTGGCTGCCAGAGAGGTACTAACGCAGAGATGTGTTGGGATAGCCTGTTCCAATGTTATGCAGAACAAGAGCCCCAGTGAGCAGGAGTTATCATACAACCTCTGCCAAGAAGAGGCCAACATGTGCCAGCCTAGCAAAGGGCAAGTGCAGTACTGCGGAGAGAAACGAAGGCTGTATCTCCACATGGTATAAACAGCTTACCCTCTGGCAAGGGGATGCCGTTGTATGTGCCAAGATAACACAGGGTAAAGGCATAGAGATATGGATGCCAGGGAAGTGAAAACCTCTCTGCATGTGTCTGTAGCTACTGTAAAGATGCCACAGGGCAGAGACAGAGAGATCGACCTCTGCTACTAAGGTGGCAACTCTGTTTGCCTGCAGGTATAACCCAGTACTGTCAGGGGACATGAGGCTGCAGGACTACACTTGAGATGATAATCCTGATACTTTCTGCGATATGTCACAATATTTTGTATCAAAACACATTCAAGAATAAATACGGTACTTGTTGCCAATGTACAAACATTCTTTAAGACCTACAAATTAAGATAGTGGTGCAGTTCCCTGGCCCGATTGCTTTGCCCCTGGAGATTTTGCTTGCAGAAATCTAGGGAATCTCTCATATGATCGACTTAACACACTCAACACTGCATTGCCTTGGGTCCTGAGCAATCCACCTGCCAAGTGTGAAGTCAATCCGATGAACGGTTCTGCATATATGCTTGCTACACACATACAGTACATACATACAGACAGAGATTCCCAGCTTTATAGTTACATAATGCTGCTACAGCGCCACCTATCGGCCAGATGGCACCAAATTTATCATGGTCACATGTCACATACACAAGCATTTAAGAGAAATATCATTATATTAAATATTTTGCAATTTAAGCCCTGCCCACAGCATTTGAGCAAACCTTGAGGGCCAGCTATAGCAAAACTTTTTGGAACATCAAAAATCTGAAAACAGTAACTTTTTCCTACTAGGTCCTGAGATGTTCTGTACTACGGAGCCCCCGAGGTGACATGGAGGGGAAAAAAATCAAGGAAAAAAAGAATGAATAACACATGTACTGGAACAATCACTTTTGCAACATCTTGATTTTGTTTTGCGAGATCTCAAGTTTTATTTGCAAGATCTTAACTTTGAGAGGGAGAAGAAAAAAAATGGACTCTTTATGCATGTAAACGATCAGGAACAATGAAAACACAATGTTTACCACACAATATTTTATACAATGAAACAGTGAGTTCATGAGTTTGCCACATAGCTAGCTAGCTATACTACCATGAATGTATCAGGGGAACAAACTAACTATATTTAGCTATATAGCTATATAAACACAAGAAAGAAGCTCATGAACGAGCATGTCGCTACGACAACAAAAACTAGCGCTACTGACATAAACAGTCAACAACATTCTTCATTATAACACTTCTGTTTGGCAAGTATTAATTAGCAATGCTTATCAAAATAAATAATGGATGTATTTAGACAACCAATGTCATGTAATCATGTCATGCTACTAGCTAGATACTAGCTAGCTACTAAGGTTAGCCTGCAGTCATTGACACAATAGTCAACAACAATGTCCATTGTAACACTTCACTTTGGCATATATTAATTAGTAATGCTTATCAAAATAAACGTTGGATGTGTTTAAACAACCAAGAAGATGTAATAATCTCCGTGTCAAAGTCAAGATCTCGCAAATAAAACTCAAGATCTCGCAAAACAAAGTCAAGATCTTGCAAAAGTGATTTTTTCCATGTTACCTCGGGGGCTCCGTACTGTACCAAGTTTGTTGATGATTGCTCAAAAGTTGTAGGAGGATTAGAAGAAAAAAAACTGATTTGGACCCAATCCTAAATGGAACGATCTTGAAAAAGGATATATTATATATATACTGTATATATATATATATATATATATATATATATATATATATATATATATATATATGGATAGAATTGCCTTGACCTACAGAAAATGTTTGCTTCTGAGACTTCAAACTTTAAAAAAATAAGCCAAAATGTAAAGTTCATTTGTATAGCCACCATCTGGCCAAATTGCACCACATTCAACACTGCACTCCCTTGGTTGCTCATTCCTTGCTTTATACAGTATATTCTATTATTCTATTATCTATATATTCTATATATATATATATATATATATATATATATATATATATATATATATATATATATATACACACACACACACACACAAACAATGCATAAACAACCAGGTCAAAATTGCAACATAAAAAATCAGATTAAATGCCTAACAGCGTCATATTGCCTAGAGTTTCACTCTTCCTGGTAGATTGTAAATTTAAAAGCTGCAGTATACATTAAATGTATTCTAAGAAGAAAGAGGCTGTAAAAACACAACTGTCACAACTTCAGGGGCAACCTCTAGCTCACCCAGTAAGAGCATTCCTGCAGCGGCCCATTACTGCGTGTCATCCCCCCATCTCTCTCCCCCTTTCATGCCTATCAACTGTAATAAAGGGAAAAAAGCCCCAAAGATAATCTTTAAAAACTGTCCCAACTTCATATAACATCCACAGGTCTTGAGTTAAAGACTAAATTATGTTTCATAAATGTTTTTGTAATGAAAATTTACTTGGGGGAAACTACAGTAAGTGAATATGTGCAAATAAAGGCATTATATTTTCATGCAATACTTAATAGCATCATAATGACAAGCCACCCACAGTGAAAATGCCAGCCAGGCACAGATAAAAACCAAAGAGAAATGGCACTTTTCAACACAATACACCGGGAAATAGAGATGCCAATGACCTGGGAAGAGAGATACCAGCCCTGTGAGGAAAAATGACCAGCAAGCTGATTGTGACTACAACCTGGCATGAATAGGGGCCCCGCAGGGCAAATGTATTTACCCATCTATAAAGATGGAGGGAGAGATAGAGGGCGAGCATGAATATGCCCTGAATCAATGCCAGCCTGCTACTAAAACACTGCAGCTACGATGGGCCAGGTGGTAAGGAAATGTCAGAGAGGTCTGGCAGAAACAGAGTGTTTTCCTGTACCAGCCTGGAATTAGCAGTATATGCAGTGTTTCTCTTTACCAATCCAACATTGACAGAGGACACTCAGGATCAGATTTACAAAGCATTTTGCGCCATGGTATATTCATGAATTGAAAGTCCCTTAAAAAGAGGTTGTGGTGGGCCACCCGTATTCTGAAGCATTTAAATGATAGCAGACAAAAGCTGTGAAATAATGAATGGCCACAGATTCTGACCATCTGCTGATATTTTTCAACTAAAAGTGAACTGTGTTGAATTTTAAAACATCAAAAGTGACCTCAGAGGAGCTTTGGGAATTTTAAGGTGCTATTGAGTGCTGTAACAAAAACAGGCTGTGTGTTATTGCAACAAGAAGTAATTACATATTTTATGTTGTTTATGCTGCATTTACCTCATTCACAAAATGTGACCCGTCCATGTGACTGGTTGCAAAATGACCTACAAATCAACACTTTAATAACTCAACAAAACACGAATACAAACATCACAAGCATAACATTTACTTGTTATTTAAAAATTTGAAGACCCAAGGAAGTGCAATGTCAAGTGGCATTTCTTTGTTGCTCGCTACAGTACATTTAAGAACAGATGAAGAAAAAGAGACCCGAGAGACCGGAGATCTTACGCTGAAGCAAACTAGAACATTTCAAGCATCAGCGTAATTTTAAGAATGTACAGTAGCAAATGACACGTATACTGTAGCATTGCTGGGGGATGAAAATATGTAGTGGCTGGTGCATTGCTCAAGACGCAAGGAAGTGTAGTGTCGAATGTGATGGTGTTAGGATGAGCGATTCTCGAGAAAACAGCAAGCAGCAATGGGGCACTGGACTACTGTATTAAATGGTGCAAGAGTTCATGAAATTGTGTTCATCGCCTGTATATCTTGATTTCTCCCATGGCAGTCAAATTAACAACAAGAAGTGTAATGACATGTTGCTACGAGGCATAGCACCACAAAAAAGCCTTCTTCATTACACACACAGACACACACAAAGTTGCGATCCTGCTAATGAGACACATATGGACCTCTGATCACCATCGGTATCTCTCATATTTTTCTGCCTCACACTAACAGTCACTGAACATGTAAGAGAAATACAGAGACAGACTGGGACATATTTGCGTGTGTGTGAGTGTGTTTCCATCTGTGGACCTGAAACAGTATGAATCGGTCAGTGTTAATCTCTCTGTCATGCACGTCTGGCCAGCATTACACATTTTATTAAATTGGTTTTCAAACATGTATACAATACGAAAACCAGAAAAGCAAGAAATGTTGATAATATACTTTGTTGTTCTTAACTGTTATGCTAATTTGGTATTTTTCAACAAAGGCAGCAGGAAAGAAAAGGAAATAATCCTGTGGAATGAAGCTTAAGATGTCTGAAACATCAGCCAGCTTGACTGAGACCATGATGGAGACAAATATTTGCACAAAAAAAGAAGGTATAAGAGAAACAAATATCCACAATGTCTTTAGGGGTTAAAAAGAATAATTCAGAAATGTAAAGCTAGGAATATGCCCAGGAGGGAATGTGAAAGTCAAAGGTGGTCTTACTGATATTGATTTGTTATGGTGAGGAATATGTATCAAGAGGCAGTCAGCAGGAAAGCAAACAGGTCAAGAAACACACACACACACACACACAAAAGGAGGCACTGTATAACTGAAAGGTAGTTTCATTGATATTGATTTAGCTAATGAGTTGAATGAGAAATGGAGAATTTATTGGGGGGAAGAGGGAGCACAGTTGTCACACATCCATCAGACCCCCCCCCCCGTAGGAGGGAAACCAGCCGAGTGTCTACATGTGCTAGATGTGATTTTGTGTTTATTGGTATGTTTGCCTGGGAAAGTTCAGTCTCTGTGTGTGTGTGTGTGTGTGTGTGTGTGTGTGTGCAAATGTCTGTTGTGCCCTGCCAAGCCCTGCACCTTTATCTTTGGCCATTTATCCATCCGACTGTCCATCTGCCCACTTGTCTCTCCGGCTGTTTATATGCAAGTCCAATCTGGAGGTCTTTAAACAATTTGATGGTTCATTGTGTGTGTGTGTGTGTGTGTGTGTGTGTGTGTGTGTGTGTGTGTGTGTGTGTGTGTGTGTGTGTTTGTATTAAAACACTTCTTATAACTGTCTCAGTGTCAACACTTTTCCAAATCTCTACAGTTGGGGACCATTTTAATCTATACATAGACACAGCTGTTTCTTGACACTATATGTCCCTCTGTCTCTGTTTGTCCTCTGCACCCTGTACCCTCCTCTATCCACAGCATGGGTATTTAACTCTAAGCCGTATGCCTCTGGTCTTAAGCAACTTGGAACTACATTACAAACTAATTTATTAATTTTATTCAATTAAGCACTTCCAAGTGTTTTACACATCGGGGGCGTGACAAATAAACAACACGGAAATGCAAAATAATAGCCTGCGGATATTTATAAATCCCACATAAATCCCCCTATAGGCACCACACATGCACAACAAGGTGTTTACTGTTTGTTGTGTGTTTTGAGCCACAAAATGGAGACGCCGATTTAGGCATTTGTATTAGTACCTTCTTTACTTTGACAGGACCAATAAGAAGTGTCACTCAAAATTGTTTGAACCTTGTTTAAAAAAAACTGACAACACACACTTTCATACCAAAACTAATTCAACACATTGACAGCAACACTGTCACCTTGTTGGAAATTTCCACAAAAATCCTACTGAAGACGTTTTGACAAAACATCACCCACACACACACACACATACACACACACACACACACATACCAACGGAGGCATTGTGTAACTGAAAGGTAGTTTCATTGAAATCCTACAAAAATCCTACTGAAGACGTTTTAAAAAAAAAACAATGCCCAGACATACAGAAACACACACACACACACACACACACACACATACACACACACAAAAAGCTCTACCAGGTGTAAGTGAGACAGTGACGTCTGTTTTCCTTGTGAAAACTCATCAATCACTGATTTGTTGTGTCCTGGAGGGCGGGGGGGAGAGAGACAGTGAAAGATTGTCTGCTCTAGAGAAATGAAAAGATATGAGCAGAGGGGAGAGAATAGAAGAAGGAAAAAGAGGGTTGACCCATTTGGCAGAGAGGCAATGAAAATGAAAAGTGGTGAAAACCATGGTGTAGTTGTAAATGTGTCATTCTGACCTTATCTAAACAAGGCCCTGAGAAATGTAAGCTTACAGTTTCCATGTAGCATTGTTTGAAGCTGCTCATTGAATGAACTCTTCTATCTTTGTTCACTAAAGAGAATGAAGCAGTGAGTCATTTCCCGTATTAAGTCACATATTGTATGTAGTGGACAACAAACTAATGTTTTGATGCCAAGAAATTTTTCTGGTGGAAACCAGGCCAATGAGTAGATGTCAGATAGCCTTGTTTGGATCTTTACCAGCAAGGTTTTTTTTTTTTTTTTATGATGAAGCTGTCTGAGCTTTAATTAGAAACTAAGTCAAGAGTTAAACTCAGAACTGGCAACAATAATAAATGTTGGGAATGGTGAGTGTAGTTTCCCCTGCTAATAGACAACTCCCTTGATTATTTATGAAATGCAAAAAAAAAAAAAAACGTTTAAAGATTGTTTAAGAGCACACAGGGGACTCTCCAGCTCCAGGGCCACCATCAGGACTTCCAACAATTTTGCAACCAGGTCCTCTTCTCAGAGAGGGGTAAGGAGAAGATGAAAGAAAACAAGTAGCTTACACTGAAAGTGAATCATGTCTGAAAAAGGAACGGTGAGAAAAAGCAGGAAACGAAAGCAGGGGGAACTGAAGACAAGTTGGATGATGATTAGGAAGAGGCAAAAGGGGGAGAAAGGGTAAGAACAAAGATGAGGAGCAGAAAACAAAATACACACAGGGACGAGGAGAACAGGGAAAATTGTTAGCGAGTCAAAATGGGTCTAAAACATACAGCCGAGAAAGATAAACATGAAAAGTAAGAGACTGATGTACTGTATATGCACAGAGGCAAGATAAGACTGAGAATCAAATGACTGTGCCCCCTGTGAAGTTATGTGCCACCAATGCTGTTACATTGTTCAACTGTGAGCTTCAGTGACAGCCCCCTATATGAGAGTGAGAGATTTGTGTGACTGACAGGCGGATTGATTGGGGTGTCATCATCAAAAGTCACCCTCTGATTTCTTCTGGCTCCCAAGACAAAAAGAAGCAAAATGGGACAGATAAGATGAGAGTGACAGAGAGGATGAGTGCCTGTATTTACACAGTTAACTGGGTTACCGCCTTAGCATCATTACTAGTTTAAGGACCAAAAGGGGCAGAAAATAAATAATAGTAAAACAGAAAAACGTAGCTTATGATTGGATGTACTTTGTCATACCTTCATGAGGAGACAAACAGTGACAGAAAGAGAGGGAAACAACAGATTTAGTGTGAAAATAAGTGCTAGCTCTAACTAATGCTCAGTCATTTACTCAGTCTCCTGAATATCACATATTATATCGTATTCCAGAGACTTGTGAGGGGTTGATTTATCACATTGGTTTATCGTCATGCTTTGATGGAGGCGTCTGATCATTGTTTCAATAAATTCTCTGTCAAAGTGTCTGTCCTTGTGAGTTTTCATGTTTCAATTTCGCAGTTATGACAGTCATGGCTTTGTCCTTCTGGCTAATATACAAGGCATCATTGGCCGACTGTGATTCTTAGTAAACTGATATGTTCTTGAGGTTTTGGTGAAGATAGCTACAGCTGCCATAACTGCAGCTCATTGTCAATAAGGTTGGTCTGACATTTGACAATATGTAGGGACTTACTTGAACAAAATGAGCAGTGACATTTGTTATGATGGGTAACATAACATAGGCTACAGTACTTCAAACTTTTGTCAAAAAGCTCTCTGTGTACTTTGTCAACACCTTGTCTTTTTTGTTATTTACAGTAGTTCTATGAGCAGATATCGTTGTATTTATTTTATTTTATTTATTTTATTATGTAATGTTTTAATATTGTCTGATTAAATGTTGTTTTGGACCCCAGGAAGATAGTAGGTTGTGGATCCTTATAGTAAATACACATTTTCCAGAAAGCTTCTTTCAAGCTCCAAAGCAAACAGTGCTCCAAAATAGTAGCTATAGCTGCTTTAGAAAACACCAAAGTAGTCCTAACAATACACATAGCATATTCAATAAGGAGACCCACTTTCTTTTAGTTATTGATTGAGGTAATCAAATTGCAAACAGCTGTCTGTGCAAATCTAAATTGTCACTGTGGTAAAAAAAAACAGCTACAAACCAGAGCATGGGAGCAGAAAAGCCCCTGTGCTGCAGTTAGAGCAACACTACTGCTGGTTTTTAGGACCCACGTAAAAGAAAACAACATCAGTGTGTAAACTCTGCTTTTACAGAAAAATGCATTCATCATTTTATTTATTTATTATGTTATTTTCAATCGTGGCACTGTTTCCCTGCATTTCATAAATAATGTTCTTAAGTCCTGATTGAACTTTTGTTGTTGTTGTTGTTGGTTATCATTCATCAACTCTTGAGCAGAGATTTTGGAGAGATGGGATTTTGAAAAAGACTGCAACACACGGCTTAACAACTATGTCCATTAGGGTAGCAACATGAGCCTAAACCCTGTCATTGCAACTGCAACATAAATCCTCTAGTACACTGGTTAGACCGTGAACATAGCTTTCCACTCTGTATTACACAGGTCTCCTGCAGCAGGCTGTCTCACGGGACAGGATGTTGCCTTTCTGCAAGTGCCTCCATTCTGATCTTTTTCATTTGGTTTGGCTCTTCAACTATGCATTCAGGATATTTAGTCATTGTTTTTTTTTTATTTATCACTAATAAGCAACCTTAAATGTGCTTTCTTCAAGGAAACTTAGTGAACATACTGTCCTCAAAATAGTACACACACTCATACACACAAACTCTACCTCCAATAAGGATTTATTGACTTGGTCGTTAGATATGGCCGGCATTCACACGTGGATTAAACAACGTTGTTTTTGATGAATTTCAAAGAAATATACCATCAATATTTTTAATTTGAGAATTTTTTCGCAACTCAAACCCAGTATTAAGCTGCCCCTGAAGATTCTAACAGACAAATAATCTGTAGCTGCTGGTTAGACCTTCATATCAGTGAAGAGACATGTACAAAGGTTCAATGTATCATTAATCATGGGATATTTTGCATTGATCAATTATTTGGTAGGACAATAATATGGTCATTTTAAAAAAATCTCAAAATGTTAAAAAATCATTGGTAACAATATTGAATCTAAATATTAAGAATTACTTTTTCTATTTTTTTTTACAAAAATACAGGCTTTCCAAGTGAATAGCCATTTAATTAGCTCTCATATTTAATACATGAAAATAAGTTTTATTAACTAATTTACTCTATTGCCTAACTAGTGGTGTTATTATTCTTCTGGCCGGATGAGGACATGTCTTCACCTCTCTAGGGGCTGGAAGCTGGCACGTTGCTTTCCAAAGAGATCAAAGAATTGCCTCACAGACATGTCCTCCCACGGAGTCCCGGAGGTGACATGGAGGGGGAGGAAAAACAAAGACAAATAAAAAAAATACAATATAGAACAAAAATACATGTACTGGGGACAAACACTTCGGGGATGTTCCACAATGTTTACCGTTAATTTGTTATACAATGAAACAGCGAGTTCATGCGTTCACCACATAGCTAGCTATACCATGGATGTATTAAGAGAATGAACTAGCTATACCATGGATGTTCATTAAGAGAATGAACAACTGTCAGCTTGTTATGGTTTGGGGTTTTTGCTGGGGTTATTTTTCCTGTCTTGCTCCTTGTGTTTGTTTCTTGGTCTTGTGTGGTTGTCTCTGGCATGTGCTCCCTGGTAAAGCCTGTTGTCCTAGTCTGCATGTCTTGTCTTGCCCAGCGCATTCATGATGTGATTCACCTGATGTCTCATGTTCCCCGTTGCCTCATTACCTCATGTATTTAACCCCTGTGTTCCTTTTTGTCTTTTGTCACACCAGTCACAAACTGCCAGCCTGCCAAACCTGTGTGCCTCGTCATTGACATCAACTGTCCTGCCTGCACAATTGTTTTTTCCCCGTGTATGGTTTGGGGTTTTTTTTGCTGGGTTTTTTGGACTTTTTCCTGTCTTGCTCCTTTGTGTTTGTTTCTTGGTCTTGTGTGGTTGTCTCTGGCATGTGCTCCCTGGTACTTGCCTGTTCTACCGCACTTCTAGCTAGCTAGGTGAGTTGTTTGATTTGCAAGATCTCATAAATAAAACTCAATATCTCGCAAAACAAAGTCGAGATCTTGCAAAAGTGTTTGTCCCCAGTACATATTGTTTTTTTAGTTATTTTGTTTTCCTCCATGTCACCTCCGGGGCTCCGTAGTCCTCCTGCTGGAGAAAAACATTTAATTGGCTTTATCAGTCAATCACTGGAGAGGGACATGTTTGACACTGTGGTACAGCCAACCTATGACCCATTTACGTAAATGTGACTAACAAGTCTCAAGCTAAAATAAGCAAATAACAAAGCAGTGTAATGGCCGCAGTAATCACCTCTTCACAACACATTTCTGCTGGTTGTATTTTCATGAAAGTGCTGCGAGGTCCTACTTTTTAAGGATGAGGCTTATTGGTTTATTAATGTCCTTCAAATTACTACTGATCATTGCTACAGGTCTAATGAAAAGATTGAAACCGTTACATGTGATTCTGTTGTAAGCGTTCATAGTCCTCATGCATGGCACTGGCAAAATAATAAATGGAAACAAAAGTGTGTCTCAGAGGAGGATGGGTATGATCTGAAGAAAACAGCTTTTTGTATTCATACATTTTCTGCGACTCTTGGGTTACTTGTTTGTTTCTTTCCTGTGGTGATGTAAATTCCACTTTTGAGTGTGGTTTGTTGTTGTGCTATGTGCTGGGCTGAGCTGCGAGATTTTTTCCCCCTTTCTGTTTTAGAAGTCTAAGGGTTGAAAAGCACATAGGCAGTGTCTGGAAATTGGAAGTCATGCTTCCTAATCCCGTAGCATTTGAATACACCGGAGAGGGTGTGAAGTCACAAACACATGCAGCTAACTAACAATGACATACACATACAGAAATACACAATTTAAAAAAAAGACTAAGCCACAGACATGCATAGACATATCCAGAGGAGAACAAATTCCAACAAATAGATTAAGCAAACCACATGCACACAATCTGACTACAGAGAAAGCACTTTGGCCTTTTGACTTCGCATGGAGCCAACAACAAAATGATTCATGAATCAAAACAAATTCTGTGAATAATAATTTAACATGTGGAGAAAGGAGGGGAGCAGAGGATGGATGTAAGAGCTGGGGTTAGCTGGTGACACAGAATGAAAAGTGGAAGGAAGAGAGAGGGAGAAAGCATAGATGGTGGTAGGAGGTAAAGAGACACAGGGGAGCAAGGGGACAGAAACCGTTGAGAGCCAGACGAACAATGAATGAGGATTCAAGAGACTGAAGTACAGCTTTTAGTCACGCAAGCATGTGCACTGGCACACACACACACACACACACACACAGGTCTTATTGTTTTTAATGCAGTTTAAAGGGGTGCATTCTCCAGTCTTTTGGGGTAGTGTGAACAATTTATTACTACGCTGTTTGTTTTTTTCCCAAAGTTGACTTATATCATGGCTTTTCTCTTTTTCTTTTTGTCTCTTATTTGGTCTTTATTAGTCAGCCAAGGCTTCATGTTTCTGCTTGAATGACCTTACTGGTGTTTTATCCCACGTACTACAAATTATGCATGCTTTCAATTACTGTTGATCCATTTTCTAATGAATACCATAGCATTAAGTTTTGCATAGGCTTTGCATTCTAATGTGACTCTTTAGGCTGCACAACTCATCTTTCCATGTCTGAGCACTCAATGCTTTCACTTACAGACTAATACATTTGGGATCTGGCTCTTGGTAATGGCTAAATGCTGTGCAATAATTATCCATTCTTCTTTAGTTCTTAAGTTTACCAGTATGACAACAATGAAAGTCAAAGTTGGCTTTGTCACACTACACTTGCCTCAGCCACTTTGCCCATATGTAATCACCACCAGACATGTTTCATCTGCCTTGGCATTGACTGTGATGCTGTCAGTGCAGAAAACCCCCCCTACCTGCCTCAACAGCTATTGTAGCCATTGAAGGCTAAACACTGTTGGGATATATTTCTGTGCTCTCCTTTCACTATGTTGCATTTTGGATGACGGCAACAGTGAGCAGTATGGTGATAGTTCTCCTGAGCCCTGTCTCTCTGACCACATACTTGACCCACCATCATTCCATGCCGGCAGGCAGAGGCCCAGGGTATAAATGATCAAGGCTAAAGTCATGGCGCCATTCCCTTTCTTGCCAACAAAGACAGGAAGGCAGTGTCTGGGTAGCAAATGGAAACAGTCCAGCTCTTGGTTTACTTTGATTGCAAGTGGTACACACTTCTGGTTGAAATGATCACATCCCAGCAATGATGTGTGAAAACCCTTGGTTGTAAGCAATCAAGCTGTTGACATATGTCAGTGATGAGCCTCTGCCTGGACAAACTTTAATTCCTCTGTTTAGCTCCAGCGCTTCAACATGGAGAGAGGTCAGTAATTGTGGTTTCCCCATGGCAGACATAATTGGATAATTTTACTCAAACAGCACACTTGTATGAACTAGAATAATGATATGGGCCATACATTTCTCGGCTTCTTCTGTTTTTCCTGGCACCACCACCTCTCTTGAGATGGTTTTGTTAACTATTGAAGAAAGTTTAGTCTATTGGGCAGACAATGTGCTATTGGCGCCTAAATGGTATTCATTGGTTGTTATGTAAGACAGGCTCTTTGGATTCCAACATGCCAGAGCCCAGTCAGTACCAAGAAAGGAAGAACAATGGCATGCTGTAGAAAACAGTCAGCAGTAGCATGACATTTACACTTTTTGTCAATGTGGTAGAAATGCAGTTGTTTTACTGCAGTTGATATCTGGTCTTTTACATGTAAATAATTTAAAAATGAAAGTCAACATGTTTTTTTTTTTCTTCTTTCCTAAAACTATCATAAAGCTATTTGTTGATTATCCAGGTTGAACTGATAAAGATCACAGAAATGTTGTAGGCTTAGTTTTAAGATGGATTTTCTGTCTGAGGAACTCCACCCTGGGGATGAAGTTATCCACTCACGCTAAAAAATTAGCATGTTTGCCAGGCAAGATTAGCACACAGGAGTTGGGTGGTGAGCGCAGTGCTTTGATATGTTGCTGACATTTACTGTAAGTGTGTTGTGTTACTTCCAATGTTCCTGTGTTACAGATGCTACTTTGCTGGTCTAGAAAACCTTACTCAACTCTGCTTTATTGTTTAAATTAGCGGCTATATGCCCGGATTGCATTTAAATTACACTATACTCAAACACATACAGTGGCTAGAATACGTTTACACACCCATTTTAAGTTGATTAAAAAAAGGAATTAAAAACCATCTTTTGGAAATTGATCTTAATGCCTTAATTCAAAAAGATTTGGAAAATCCAACCTTTCAAGAACACCAATTTTCTTTGTGAATGAATAATGTATTGTAAATAAATAAATGCTCTTCCTTAAAATACAGGGGGCATAAGTATACACACCCCTATGTTAAATTCCCATAGAGGCAGGCAGAGTTTTATTATTAAAGGCCAGTTATTTCATGGATCAGGATACTATGCATCCTGATAAAGTTCCCATGGCCTTTGGAATTAAAATAGCCCCATATCATCACATGCCCTTCACCATACATAGAGATTGGCTTGGTTTTATTTCAGTTAGCCTAATGGCTGGTTTGATTTGCATTGAGAGATGATCTTATGGAAAGTTCCCCATGCCTATATTATACATGCCTAGTATTATATATCTTAACCTGTCTCTTCTAGTTATGCTGTTATAATTCTAGAATGCTGGGGGATTTCCTTCCTTCCTTTGACACACTGAGCTGCTCTCTCCTCTCTCTTTCCATTTGTGTGCATCCTGTCCCAGAAATGCTTTTTACTAACCTAGTTCTGGGGAGTTTACTCCCTGGAGTCCTTATGTTTTCTTTTCGTCCAGCATATTTCCTTGGATTAGGATGGCAACAAGATCTTGGTTGCAGCTGTCACCGTGGTCCTGCTGCACTCCCTGCTACGCTCTGCAATTCCTTCCGATGTCCTGCAGCGTCCTGCTGCACCCTGCTGAGCCCTGCTGCATCCTGCTACGTCTACCTATGCTCTGCTATTCCATGCTACACCTTGTTACGCCCTGTAGTGCCCTGCTATGACATGACCTACTATGACTACCATTTGTAGTCGCTGTTCCATTATCTTTATTGTGACTATTATTGCCACTGTGCATTACACCCCCAACCGGCACCGTCAGACACTGCCCACCAAGAGCCTGGGTCTGTCTGAGGTTTCTATCTAAAAGGTTTTCCCCGCCACTGTCGCACTGCTTGCTCTTGGGGGAATTACTAGAATTATTGGAGCTTTGTAAATTATAGAGTGTGGAATAGACCTACTCTATCTAGGTGTCCAGAGAGAACTTTTGTTATGATTTGGTACTATAAATAAAATTGAATTGAATTTAAATTGAATTGAAAAGCCATCAGGATTTTGACTATCCATTAAAATGGTGATTTTTTTAAACAAGAGGAATTAAAGTGATGTTTTGCACTGGTTCCTCAACCTGGGAATTTGGAATGCCATGCTTGTTAAAATATTAAAAATGATATCACCTTGGCTTGAATCAAAGAGCATATGAAAACATAAATAAAGATCTTGAGGCTTTTCATTACAATATTTGGTATACACTATCCCAATTCTATATTGGTTTAATCACGTTGTGATAGAATGTCTTGGCACAACTCATTACCCAATGTATTTATTTTTTGGTTGAAAAAAATATTGAAAAACATGTATTATACTTACCTACAGTATGTATCAGCAAATCAACTGTATACACACACACACACACACACTACTGTTACATGTGTTAACCTGCTGGTGGCCAAACCACTGTGCCCAAATCATAATGAAACTTTTAACACTTGAATTCACTCTCTGTGTACAGATGCTGTGCATATTAGTGCCTCAGGGATACACACACACTCACAAGCTCCCCCTCGTCACGTATATCCCTTTAACTATCTTGTTTTGACTTACACACTCAACGCACAAAGCAGTGTGCAGGGTGTAATTCAATTAAGCTATGCAGAGTGTGAGAGCTTGGTGGTGGTTTTTATGATCGACCATTTCAGTCATTCATGTAGGGTCAGGGTCGGTGGACTTTCTTTTCCTCAAAGACCGGGGCTCCCTTTAGACAAAGCACAGACAACTGCACCCTCCCTCTTCAAACCACCAACCCAGGTTGATCAATTTTACTAACACAATATTATTAGCATCTTTAGCATATTTTCAGCCTCTGTTAATGACAATGTGTTAATTAATGAAGTGTAAAGAGTAAATGTATTTAATTGTTAGCTGACAACTAAAATGCATTTACAGTTACCCGACAACAGTCTATTAACATGCCTAATTAAATATTATGCCACATGCAGATAAAAAACTTACATCCCTAATTATGAGCCCAATTTTATCATGCTTCATGCTTGCTGATTTTCTTGCTTTATTCTTGCAGGCATACAAAATAAAGCCGGTGTTATTTTATCTTTTTTTTTATTATCAGCAAATCTCCTTCAAAGACCAGAAGCAACAATGAATGTACTGGCCTTGGTCGTCTTCACTTTGCAAAACTCCACTCTCCTCTATCCTTGAAACTCATCATCAGCTAGGGGTTTACTTGCTAACTCATCAGGTTTGTTGCAGTAAACCTATGTAGGTTGAACGCTATCATTGGGTAGCACTTCTGCAAATCACACACTGAAACCAAAGTTACAGCCTTGAAAAAGTCCAGGTAGACCTTATGTGTTGTTCTGCTCATTACATGGCAAGGTTGTGTTTTGCCTTCTTTTGTACACTGTGATGCTCCCGCTTTCAGAAATGTGACACCAGGGTGATAGCCATTACTAATGTTGGTCTGAATTACAGTAGCAAAATTCCTGTTCATTCTTTAGAATGCAACCATCCCTTTTACCTCAATCAATGAAGCCTCTGTTTCTTTGGAACTTAAATTTCCACAGCACATTTCCTGCTAGAAATGAGCGATACTCATCTGAGATGAGGAAATGGTTATTCTCCTGGTTCAACATGTTTCCATTCAATTTTGCTTTTGCTAGTGCACTTTATGTGCGAAGTAAACATGAAACTGAGTATGTGCAACTTTAAGAATTCAAATGCTATTTTTATTGTCTGACAACAGGGGTGTCTGGCTGCCTTCAAAAAAATGTGAGCATAAACAGTCTGGGATGTATGTAAAATCTGAAGGTGTTCAAATGCAAAATGGAGAAGGGCAGCTGGTATAGGTGACTGGCATCCTCTGAGGACAGTCTGCATTCAAGCATTCTGTGGGTGAAAAAATCCCACCACCATTAAGTGCTTGTGGTCTCTGAAGGACATGAATAAAATATGAATGAATTAGAGGCTACACAGGGTTATTTCAGACAAAATAGATAGCAGCTTGTCTTTTAAGAAGGTCTGTACCAGCCAAATTTCTCCCACAGGAAATATGTGATAAAACCATGGCTTGATGGATGCCAAGAACATGCACGTACAAAGAGAATCTAGAAGGCCATTAGTGTTCAACAGACAACACATCAGCATGCTCTAACCACTGTGATCCCATGATAATACACAGCAAACACTCTGCACATCCTCTTTTCCTATCCTCACCTCTCAAGAGCCCCTCTTATCTTCTCCCCAAATCTTTCCTCCTCCATAATCCTGCCTCTGGACTTATTTGCTCCTTTGTCCACCCAGTCATTTCTTCTGGTACTTCTCACCCTGTGTGCAACCCTCTTCCCTTGGCTATTCTGTCCAGACCTCTTCTCTCTTCCTCAAAGCTCTTACATCCCCTACCCAGCCCTCTTACCAATAAAACAACATCCCAGGTGCCATTGTCCAACTTTGTGAGAATCCTTCTCTACTTTCTTCTTTGTTCTTTCCATTTCTTTCCTCTTTGCAAATGTAACTCATCCTTCCAAACAACTCAGTTGCAATTTGTACAATAACTTTAACTTTTTCTCTCAAATGCTTTCCTCTTCTCATCTGTTCTTAGTTTTCAGAATATCATTGTGCTTTGTGTCAACTTTGGGCGTTTTCTACAGACTTTCCTCATCCCCTGTTTCTCCTGACCTGTTAAGCCCTTTTACGCCACTGTTCCAGCCACTGAGATAATGAGAATAGATACCCCTTTCTAATTATTAATGAGGCAACACTCATGAATTCACATTTCAAAACCAGTACAAGCCAACTTAAAGCTCCCTATTCAAACTTCCCCCTACCTGTTGCCTCCTTGTCATTTGTTTCTGGCCTACCCCATCTCCACCCATTAATCCTCCTCTCCTGCCTCAGTCCTTTATTTTTCTTTTTTTTTCTACCCATCTCCTCATCTTCTTTCTCCTTAGTGGTCTTGGGAAATGAGCACCCTCTTCCACCTCTTCTTCTCAGCCCTCACCTTCTACAGCATCTGAACCCTCTGTTATGCTCATCTGTCTTGTCCTTTTTCTTTCCCTCTCTGACTCTCTAAAGACCTTACAGCTAAAAGGTGTGAAGGAGGAACTAAGTGCTTTCTCCTGTCTATAAACAATGTCATTTATGCCTGCATGGCTCTAGGCTTGCCATGGCTGTGGGAGGGAAAGAAGGGAAATGTCTGAAGAGATTTATCCATTGCTCAATCTCTATCTCTCCAATGTTCTCGCTCACTCTCTTTCCTACCCTGTCCCCCTCAAGTGAAAGGTTAGCCAGCAGCAGAATTGAGGAAAGAACAATAAAGAGGGTGCAGTGAGACACCCTTAGATGAGAAACTCTGACAGCCTATAGTTGACAGGGGATTATGGGACAGTACCAAGTTTGTTTGTTTTTTAACTTAGCCTGGTCAAGATATTTAATGGCTGGTACCTTTTATTTCCTTCTTTTTTTGGGGGGGTATTTCCATTTTTAATGGATAGGACAACTCAGCTATGAAAGAGGAAAAACGTTATGTGGTAATGCCTATATAACTGGTGAGAACAGCTGTTTGTATATCTGAAAGGAAATGCAGCAATTTGGTAGGGTGTCTGGGCTTTATATTGATGCTGCAGTGTATGACTAAGATATATAGTCTACCAAGTAATTGCAGTATAAACAGTGCCTCTGATCATTGCAGGTGTCTTGAACATATGCACATATCTCGGTAATATAACCCACTTCTAATATATTTCTGTGTGCTTACATTTCCACACTTTGTATGTACATGTATATTTGGTTAATACAATTCTTGTATGTAGCTATTCATACAAATCAAATTGTACTATAAACTATAAAAAAATAACAGAAAATGTGATATCTGCTGGCGTACAGATTAAATTAGATAATGAGAAGGAATACCAAATAAAGATCCATAATGTATGAGCTAGACTGGATTTATTTAGCTCCAATTATGTAGTCACATCAAATGTCACCTTGAAGTACCTTGTGTCAAATCAACATAAATTGAGTATAATTACTTTATTCTTGTGGTAAATCAACATTTCTCCTCTCCATGTTATATAACGCTATGACAGAACAAAGAGGGAGAAAAAATACAGCAGTATGGAAAAGCTACTGACAATGATCCCAAGTATCTCCCCATTAAGACACTCATAACATTTGCACATTTATGCATGAGGCATAGCAGCTTAAATTCATTGATAATTCAAATCTCCAGCCACTTTAGAGAGATTTTAACGTTATTGGTGTTGGTCTGTTGGGCTGGGGCTGGGGGGGCTGGGGCTGGGGCTGGGCGGCGGCATAAACACCACACATCAGGGCTCAAGTTTTTGGCCCGTGCGCTCTAGTGCGTACCTACTCACCACAGGAAGTGGTGGTATGCAGAAGTAAGGATACTCATGTGGACAACAACAGTACTCAGTACCCGTGAGTATCGGCCCATTTCAGGCACCGAGTGTAAAAATGCCAAGGTCTTATTTCACGTTAAGGGGTTCTCGAAGGACTGCTGTGAAATGAATCAAGAAAAAGAAAAAAAGCAGAAAGAAACAATTTTACAAGTGTTTTGGATCTTTTGAGCCAAGAAGGGCAGAACTGGAAATTAAACCCACTATTAAACAATCCAGAACAAATGAACTGCAATCATGCGTACAGATCAAACAAAACCCAAATACTATTTATGTATTCCAAAAATACATTGTGTGAAACTGTGATTTTGAGAGTTTGTCAGCACGTCAGCACCTCCAATTCTGGCGGTCCTGATCAAGGACATGTCAGCAGCAATGTCATTTTACTTAATACAAAGTTATTTTCATAATAATAAAGTAATATAATAGCTTAAGTATCATAGTTGTGGGGTTTATACATATGTGGGTTTGTTAGTACATGTAGTCTTAAATGTGGTTATGACTAATAACTATTACAATAATTATTACCATCTTCCCCCACTCCATAGAAGGCCACCAAATGCAGCATGAAGAGACAATTTAGCAGTCATCAGCTCATTTCCCCCAGCCACAGGCCACATTCCCCTCTTCACTTTTCCTTCTCCCATGTTGCATCCCCAAACACCTGAGGGCAAGCCTTATCTCATTTTGTTCTTCTCTTTCTCTCTTGATCTCTCTGCATCACTATATCTCTCTGCCTATCTATCCTTTATGTGATTGACTAAGGCCGATGCCGTTTCATTGGCTCTTCTGAGCATTTATTAAAGTGCTTCATAAAGCTAATTTTCTTTCCATGTTCCCATGTGTGATCCTGAAACATTGTTATATGTGATAACCCTCTCGGCTTTCCTATTTCTCAGTTCAACTCTATTCTTATTGCATTTCTCTCTCTCTCTCTCTCTCTCTCTCTCTCTCTTTCTCTCTCTCTCACAGTCTCATCCAGGTGATTTACACACATCACCCCATTTGTCAAGCAGAAGAGGCTATCACTATGTAACTCAGTGGTCTGACTGACAGCCTGTCAACGGGGCAAAGGGAAGTCTGTAATAATTTTCCCTGGATATAGATGGGGTGGCACAGAGAGAAGGATATGTGAAAGTGAAGTAAATACACAGTTTTACAAGGCTAAGCTAACCTGGGCTCGTAACACATCTACTAAAAGCTAACCTAGCCGGTAACATTAATTCACCTGTCTCCTCTTCCCAGCATGTTGCGTTTAACGCGAGAATGAGACTAAACCTACCTGGATGAGTGTATGTCTTTCCTTCCTCTAGAAGGGCTGTGCTGTGTTAAACTTACTCACCCAGGCAGAGACAATCTCCTGAATTAATCTCCTCCCACACAGCTTCAATGGACTGAGTTATCTGCATCACACAAACACAGCCCCTCATGTCACGTCTCAAGACTTGCCCTAGATAACTACTCAAAAAAACACTAAACTGATTTAGTTTTTATGCAAATGAAAAAACATTGCATGAGATTATATTATTTTTTTGCCCTGATGAGCCGATATTCAAACAAGTCTACATTTTAATTCAAATAATACGTTTTATTATCTTATAATAGATATATTTGATGTCATGTTCCTCCATGGCTATACCTGCTGTTTCACCTCCTTCTCCCCATTACTTTTTCATCCCCCTGTTGTTCTGTGTGAAAGTTGGAAGCGGCAGTAAATTAAATGGCTTTAGAAAATGAAAAGCCAAAATCACATCAATAGAGGCCACATGGGGAGACGGAAGTAGATCGGTTAAGGTTATGTGTGTGTGTGTGTGTGTGTGTGTGTGTGTGTAACTGGCAAAATTCATAGTTTAAAACATTATTTGTATAATTTTGGATTATGATAATACAGTCAGCTCTCACGCCAATAGAACCTTGAATTCAATTACACTGAATAAAAGCAGGGAAACCACAAGAGAGCACTTTATATCCAAAAAGCACCAAATCAAGTTTTTTTGGCTGGTATCTGTCTGTGTATTTTATGACTCTAATAAAACACAGGCATTAGTGTGGGGTAGCTTTCTACTTGCATTGTGTGTATGTGTGTTCATGTGTGTGCATTGGCACTGACAGTATATCTGTGCTGTATTGAGTTTTTTGTCCATTGGTCAAATAGCACTTTACTAAGCCAAATGCTCTTGAGGGCAAGTTTCTTTCAGTTTTTATCCTCCAGTGAATAAAAGTTATTTGATTCTACTTTACTCTCTGTGTGTGCATCTCTGGCTCGTGCACAGTGTGAAATACAGCACTGAGCCATGATGCTGTAATGAAGTATGCTGTATATGCAGTCAAATGGAAACAATTTAAATGAAAATGGACAGGCTACCAAACAGCAGATTGCAAATATACCACACAATTCTTAAAACAAGGTTTACTGTTTTCGTGTATCCAGAAATTAGACGATGTAATGTAAAGCTGTCCTGATGCTGTTACAGTCACACAGCAGAGTGTACAGTGGTAGTACAGATCACCATGAGGCAGGGGAAATCTATTTGTTGTATTGCTAAATGTTGCAATAATATTAAGACTGATGTCAGCATTACTGAAATAAAAGCAATTCTGTCAGAGTTACAAACAGACAAGTTGCTAGTGTCTTATGTATTTTAGTAAAATGTGTTTAACACAGCAAGGAGTGGAAACAGTGACACATGTATGAGAGCAATGTAAGGGGCTGTTGTGGGTTTACTTGTGCAGGTAAAAGGTATATAATGTAATCAGATATACAACGTGTGTTTATTCATATCCAGGCATCAACATTTTGTCATGCTAGTTTATTGTCTGTGCTGCGTATTGAGGGGAGGAGAGAAAGAATAATCACTCCACAAAGTCAATGGGTTTTCTCACCTGGTCCAATACTTTTTAAATGTGAATTTAAAGTTCATATTTCATGTGGAGTCTTAAGGGCAATAGTCTGTGGTTTTCAGTTGAATGGCAGTGCTGCTATAAAAGAGAACAACAACACACTACAAAAATAATTTTACATTGATCTTTTTCAATCTGCAGTGAAGGACTGTCTTTGTGTGTTCAGAGAGAGGAAGCTAGCTGTCAAGCAGCCATACAGACTGGCACAAAGACAGAAAGAGAGAGAGAGGCAGAGAGAGTGTGCACTGGTCAATGCTCAGTAGGGAGAGGAAGGAAACATTTCAATAGAGATGCACTTTTGATTTCTATTCCAATGACACGTTCTATCTATAAACCAATCAACAGGCCTACCACCAGCCACACACACACACACACACACACACAAAACACACACACACACACACACACAAACACACACACACGGAAGCTCCAGAAGTCTGGTTGGATTAGGATCTGGTTTGTACCCAGCTGTCAGCTGCAGGACCCCATCTTACATACACACACACACAAAGAAAATAGCATCATATTGCCTCTTGTAAAATGTGAGTGTTGCCATGGATATGACCCCCCCCCCCACCCCATTTAGTACGGAGGTTAAAGAAAAATAAAGACGAGGTGGGAAAGAGAAATGGGTAAAAATGGAAGGCAATGCTAAACAACAGAGTTTATCATCTGCATACCACTGCAGAGGGGAGGAAGGATACATCGAGTGGAGAAAAATGAGCAGGGGAATGTCAATGCATCAAGAAAGCCACTGTGTGCTCAGTATTAGTGGATCTCTGTGCATGTGTGTGTGTGTACAGTTAGATAAATGGGCAAATGAAGAGAGAATGGCAGCAGAAGGAGGACTTCCAGGCTGGAACAGTGATAGAACGACCTTAGAAAATGAGATGTCTTTGGTCTCTATGGCAGCTAACGAGACTGTTATGTGCCTTCACATCAGCCAGCGTGCCCACATAGAGATGAGGAGGACTGACATAAACATGGAAGAGGAAAGCAAGGAAAGAGAATGGGGCATAAGGCTAAATGAATTGTGGCCCCGGTTTCCATGGCAGCTTATTTCTGCGTGAGTCTGCTTTATGGGGAAAATGTGGAGAGTTAAGAGGCAGAAGGGAAGGAAAGCTCAGTGACCTTAAAGATGATTGCGTTGATTTATTATATAAAGGTAATAACCTGAGGTCAGTATACAGGTATGGTGCAGATGTGTTTGAATGACGTTGATTGGCAAACAAAGGCAGTATATAGACAAACGTGGTATATTAGACCACCACAGATGAAGATTTATATGCTGTCAAGACAAAGCCACATACCTACTATTTTCTTTCCCAGCCATTTTCTAATGCCTATTGTTTTAATTTAGGAAAAAGGCCTCATGTTGAAAACGAATGACTCACCAGTAAATGTCAGAACATGGACTACACAATAAAGAGAATACTGGAAATATAAAAGTCCAATCCGATTGTTTTGGGAAAGTCTGCAGAAGCCGCAATATAGCTAAATGTGACAGATGTTTTATTTTGTGTCCCCCATGTTTGAAGTCTATATTTTGAACTGCATTGCAAATCTGAGAGTCAACACCAAAACGCATGCAGACACAGTTTCCACTAATTAACCAAAAAGTAGCAAAAAAACACTTTATTCATTTCACACTTATTTATTGTAATGATAAATCCAGTTAACAGTCCAGCCCAATTTCATATCCTCAGAGTTAGATGTTTCCTCGGATCAGGGAGGCTCCAAAATCATGGTTGCAGTTGTCGCCATGGTCCCTCTACACGTTCCGTTCTGCGATGCCATGTTACATCCTGCCACGATCTGCGGTGCCCAGCTATGTCCTGCTGTGCCTTGTAATGCCGCATAGTGCCCTGCTATGCCATGAACTACTACAAAGAACTACTACAAACTACTATTTTTTGTGACTGTTATTGCCACTCTTCATTTTAACCCCAACCGGTCGTCAGACACCGCCTACCAAGAGCCTGGGTCTGTCCGAGGTTTCTGCCTAAAAGGAAGTTTTTCCTCGCCACTGTCGCACTGTTGCTTGCTCTGGGGGAAACTACTAGAACTGTTGGGTCCTTGTAAATTCTGGAGTATGGTCTAGACCTGCTCTATCTGTAAAGTGTCTTGAGATAACTCTTGTTATGAATTGATACTATAAATAAAACTGAATTGAATAGAATTAACAAGTTTGAATGTGTCCTCTGAGTCATGTCACCGGAGGACTGACTCATTGTTAACCAAAAGTAAATGAAACAATGCTGATGAAAAATATATGAAATAGCCAACAGATTCAACCGGGGGAATTGGTTAAAAAAATGTATTTTTCAAGTAAGGATTTAGTTTAGCATGATAGATACATTTAGGGCTGGACGATATAGAGAAAATAAAAATTCACAATATTCTTGACCAAATACCTCAATGTTGATATTGCGACGATATTGTATGGTTGACTATCGGTGCTTTCACAAAATGTTATTTACACAATGAGATTTCTGATAAATATTCTCCAGAAATGATTTAATTACTTAGTGGGTAAAGATAAATAATAGAAAAACTAGTCTGGTAAGTTCAGAAAATAACATCACTTTATTGTAAAACCAGGTAAAGACAACACTTACCATATTACGATCTAGTCACATATCGCGATATCGATACAACATTGATATGTTGCCCAGCCCTAGATCTGATCAAATGTTTCTCTTGTTGGAGAATGATTTGCACCTAACATGCAAACAAGTATAAATAGGTTGCAAATATTGTTGCAAACTCTCAATTACGGTATTTTTTAAGCTGCATTAAGCAACAGTTGATAGTTGAAATCTCTCCTGGTGCTGCTGAACCACTGAGTATCAACACTATGTAGCTCTATGCAGCTTTTAGCCATGTTAAGGTGTATGAAAGCATGAAACAGCAGAGATCTAAACTAAACAGGTTAAAAACTAAAGACTAGACTTAAAGACTGGCTGAAGAAACATACTTTCTTTCTTCTCAAAGGGTAAGAAGGGAATACTTGCATCAGGTGGCCAGTGGGATGTGCATGTTGTAATTGGACAATTGCTTTGACATTAGCCATAACGACTTTATAAAAATTATTTTCCGTGGGATTGTTTTGGAAATGTTCTTCTACCGACCCCCAGGGTTTAATGTAGCGTAAAGCTTTGTATCACAAGTCTTTTAGTTTTATTTTTTTAACTAGGAGCATTCAATAGTGAAAGAGGAAAACAGAATGACACTTAGATCCAAGCCTCAAATGCCAAATGTAATGCCGTGATCTGCTGTTGCATTATGCAGTCAATCAAATTCTATGTCAATAATGTTTAGTGCTTTATGTTTCTCATCCAGTGATTTGACTTTTCTGCTGGTACACTTTATGTTTGGATTACAGACTTTGACTCTCTCTTTTAAAATCTTTTAAAAGGCACATTAATGTTTTATGACTAGGGAGATCATCTAATATTGCGAGGTTCTGAGGAGAAATTCAAAATGCCCTGATTACAAAGATCAAGTCATTCATTTATTTGCACTCTAAATTAAAATCCTTCAAAAGTAGATGAAAATAGAGAGTGAGAGAGAAAAAAAGATTCTAATAAGATAAAGACCATAGTCAGAATGAGGCGTGTATGTTTAATTTAAATTTGAAAAAACGCTGCCCTTTTTAGAATAAGTTTTTTTTTCTTTCATTATCACAGTGTACTCATCAATATGACAAAGTCTGACTTAGTTATTCTCATCACACAAATGGCGTCAAGTGTTTCTCACTCCCTTAAGGCATTGGCTTCATGCTGACTTTAGAACTATACACCATCGTTACTGTGAATCACAAGTTCCACTCTGTCAAAATGAATCAATTGAAAAGATGACACATCGCCTAAATATATTTCCAGTCTCTCTAATCCATTGAAACTTTAATTAAGAATTTTACAAGATGACAATTTTATCATTCTTATATACACGTCCAATTTTGCATTAGCAGCCCTCATAACTAATCTTTACCGCTACTGAAGAATGTCCACCACAATCTCTTGTAGAACATTACTGTAAGCAAATATTTTGTGGAAAAAAGGTCATAAAATAGACATTTGATAGTATATATAACTACCAATTTTAAAAAATTGGCATGGTATAGTATCTAAGACACATAGCCATTAATTAAAATGAAGAAAAATAACATTTTTTTTGATGGGGACTCCCACTTTAAAGGACAAAGTACAGAACCATTGAACAGGTAGTCATAGATGCTAGCAGGGTCTGTCAAGACTAAACTAAACAGTTTTTTGATGTCTTTACACAAAGTACAGAACCATTCTAGCAAAGGTGGGAGTTTTTTCATTTATTTTATCTGTGAGTGTGGCAGTGTGTGCATAAATGGGGCGGTGTGCCCTGTGTGTCAAGACTAAGCTGAGATGAAAAATAAGTTGAGACAACTATTGAATTCCCTCCCTTCTGTGGTCTCCTCCTGTTCTGCTTTTCCTTGCCCCCCACCTTCCCATAGACTGTTATCCAATTAGGTGATTGTCATTGGTTTAATCGATGGAGACATGCACGGGCACACACGGACATGCATACGGATGCACGCACACACACACACACACACACAACCACACCCGTTCCCTATTTAATGTCTATCCCAGTTACTATGGCGAAGGGGGGATAGGGTGTAGGGAGTGAAATGTGAATATAAGTGACAGGAGCAGATCCACAATTAAGTACCATACAGGAGGAAGAAAGTGGGGAGGGAGATTTCTTCCAAGCCACTTAACACACTCCTGATGCTGATGCATGCACGTACACAACAGTCTTCATTGTTAGAGATTGTGAAGTGCCATTCTTTATGATTCTCTTTAGTATAATGGTGGTAAAGAGGTTTTTCACTTACACTTAGGAGACCATTTAGTCTGAAATGCTACTGTTTTTAGTTGTAATTTTGCGGGTATACATATGGTATACCTCCTTAACTTTTTCCCTCCATTGTGTTGCCGTGGGGGGGGCCTCAGCCAGAAGACCACTTTTTTTCAATTAGAAGAAGCACTCTCAGTAATGATGCCTGACTATTCTCCTCCACATCTTCTGGTCGTAATCCCAATACAAAATAAGGTTATATATGGTTCTAATGGCAGTTCTATTTCCAAACATGTTTAAATTTCATTTTGTATGTTTGTTTTTTTCAATATCCTGATAGTTTTGGACAGTCCCGAAATATGTGTGTGTTGTCTCCCACCAGGCCACAGCCCCTCCAGCACTGCTCCGAGGCACCACCACATTTTGATATGAGATTGAGATATTTGATTTGAGAGGAATCCTGAAGAATCTCATTATTGATTTTCCATTTTTGAATTCCTTCTAGACAGGATTATTTGATATTGTATGTCCCTCTCTGCATGATGATTACCAGTTTGTATCTGAGATAATGGTGTTCATCCACAATTCCCATTTTTCTTGAATATCCAAACTATTATTATCTAGCTCATCCTGTAATATCTTTATACATGTATATATGACTGTATATGATATAATCTTCTTGTTTGTCAACATAAACACTTAGAGTTTTTTTCCAAATGGCAGACTGTATGTGGAGTAGCCAGACCTTACTCCATAGTGCGGTGTAGTTAGGTCTGGCAATGCGAGACTAAGCTAGCAGTAACATTATAGCTGTGAACGTAGCAGTGCAGAGTGTTTACAGTTTATCTGTCAGTAAATACATGATACAACTCTTACAAGACCTGATTCAAATCTCTGTGCCTTGCTTGCTACCTGCTGATTAAAGTGGAGGGGATAATAGCGACGACAGACCTAGCAACACCAGATCAGGCTCACTAACTTAAGGAGGGCTGGGTCAAAATTGGTAAGTCTTAGTGGCAAGCCGCTCCTCTTTTTAGCTTTAGCTTTGGTGATCTCTCCCTCGCCATACAAGTGAAAACCCTCATTAGTCATAATACCTTAACAGGGTATTTTTTCATGATCCAAATGTGAACTTTATATTCAATAAACGCAAAGGCTAGCAGTTGAGCTATTTGGATCCTACATTTAGCTGATTTACCTCTATATACTATATAACACTCCACTCTGAGATTCTTCTGGGCCTGCTGCTGCTCTCTCTCTCTCTCTCTCTCATGTAATGTACTGCTAATTTTTAAAGGCCACATTATTTTGGAAGAATGTTACTTAATTAGTTATTTTTAACAGAATGTGTCTAGGAGACTGTCTTAAGTGCTGAGTGCGTAATGAACACTACATTATAAATCTGGTGCTAATTACATGTAGCTTGCCAGCACAAATTGAATCAAAGGCAAGATGCAAATTATCCCTATACGCTTTCATGTACGTACATCTAGCCCTTAGAGCCGTTCAGTGTCATTTAAGTGCCGGGACAATAAGGTTTTTTCTAACAACACTTTCTGCAGTATATTACATGTCTCACGAGCAGAATCTAAGCAAGTGAAAGGTACTGTAACACCTGTTATTATTTCATAATGTATAACTACTTCAAATAATTCAACAAACATGCACAAAGGAAACGGTGTCACTGACCTTTCAAGTTTAATTTTGTGCTTATTATAGAAAATGCACAGCTTGCCAGCATTGACATTTTTAAATGTTGAAATCTTTTAAACTAATTTTTTCTGCAAAAAAGGGCACCAAGCAACACATCTGAGACAGAGACAGAGACAAAGACAATTGATTTTCCAGCCAGGTTACCAGTTAGCGAGACAAATAGACAGATAGACAGGCAGATAGAGATAAGCAATCAATTCATCTACCAGCTAACTACACAAAAAGGTGGGCAAACAGAAAGACTGGCAGCCAGACTGGCAGGGGAATGAGTCAGGCAGTCTGGTCAGTACCAGGCGGACAAGAAGACAGGGAAGTATTTATTGTACCTCCCACAAATTTGGACAGACCAGTCAACAGGGTGAGGGAATTGACGGCCTGCAGAAGTTTAATCAGTCAGGGATGAAGAAGCAAGGCCAGTTTGTCATTGAACACTAGTAGTCCCAAGCAAAAAGTGGCATCTGATCTGTCCTTAATAAATCCTGTACTGCCAATAGATACTGTATGCTTTTGAGAAACTAACCAGCTTGGCTGCTCCAAGCTCCGATAGCTGAAAAAGAATGTATGTTTATTGTCCCTGTGGGGAAATTAGGTTGCAGCAGAAATCACATCCCAAGGCATTTTAACAACATTAAGACAGACAAGACAAAGAAAGCCGTAACATTGCCACTGTCGCACACACGTTGCTTGCTCTGGATTGAAATACTAGAACTGTTGGGTTCTTGTAAATTATAGAGTGTGGTCTAGACCTACTCTATCTGTTGTGGTTTGGTGTCTTGTTTTATTGTGGTTGTCTGTTTTCCTGTGTTTATTTCTTAGCCTGTCGTGTCCAGCTGGGAGGAGGCCTCGATGAAGACTCAGGACTAGGTGGAGAGATTATATCTCCAACCTGGCCTGGGAACGCCTCAGGATCCCCCAGTTGGAGCTGGTTGATGTGGCTTGGGAAAGGGAAGTTTGGGGTCCCCTGCTGGAGCTGCTGCCCAATACCGGATAAGCTGATGAAGATGGATGGATGGATGGTTACTGTAGTGTCGGGTCTCCCTGTGGCGGTTTGTTTCTGGTTCCTTGCTACCTGGATTTCTGCACCCTGGATTTAGTTTTTGCCTGCCCCTCTCAGGAATTCCTTTGTTTGTTTGTACTTTGCGTTTTTATTTTAATAAACCCTTTAGCTCATCTTTTGCCTCCTCCTATCTGCACTTGGGTTCACCATTCCATGCACTTCTTGACACTATCTGTAAAGTGTCTCGAGATAACTCTTGTTATGAATTGATACTATGAATAAAATTGAATTGAACATGTAGACTTCACTACTCATAACATAGACCAGAGGACTCAGGCATGTGTGTGTGTTATTTTTTTTAAAAAAAATTTTTTAAATAATAGTAACAATAATCCCGACTAAGGAACATTTTAAATAGCCAATAATTTAAGAAAGGCTGAAAATGCAAGGACAGAAAACGACGCATACTACAGAATTCATGAACATGCTGTTGGCTCAGTCTGCTCAGTCAAGGAACAAGTGTTCAAATGCTGCCTCCTGCAGTGTTTTCGCATTACTCTTTACTCACTTTTTGTCTTTATTTCACACAACGCTGCCATCCTTAATAAGACAATAAAGACAGAAGCTGCTCACTGACCTCAAAATAAATAAGGAAGGAACAAACAACGTTAGTCCTTCATGCACACAGGGCCCATATAATAGAACTACTCAGGATGGGACTTCAAAGAATTTAGCCTGACTACCAAACAACATTGCAATGGACTTACTGTAAATCAAAGCACAGCCTTAAGGCCATGTCACACCGAAGACAAAACGTGAAAATTAAACAAACAAAAAAAAAAATGCATTTTGCATTCACACCTTTCACTCTAAGGCCAGCGCGAACATTAGCATTGGATCTGAAAAGACCTTTAACAAGGCAAACATACATATATTACATCTACACAAGGTGCTGTGATCCAATGTCTTAAAAAAGGGATATACTTACAAATCTGCCATAAACTCACATATATATATATACCCTGTCCTTCACTCTCTGAGCAAATTCTAATATTTTGTGTGCGCGCGTGTGTGTGTGTGTGTGTGTGTGTGTGTGTGTGTGTGTGTGTGTGTGTGTGTGTGTGTATGTGTGTGTGTGTGTGTGTGCGTGTGTGTGTGTTTATTTCAGTGTGTGCTGGGGTGTTGATAATGGAGCCTTTGTATTTGATTATCAGTTAATTAAATCATTGAAGGGATAATAAGTTCTGACATTTTTCATGTTGTGTCTTTAAATTCATTGGTTTTGGTTTATCTTTAGTCAATAAGACAATTCTACAATGAGGCAAGAACGGTATACGATTAGCAAGTGTCACCAGAATTCTTGCTTAAGTGCAACTGATTGCTTAGCCCCCTGTATTGCTTGCAGCTTTCTCCAGAATCTTTGTACCCCGAAATAATTTAAAGAAGGCTCTCAAAGCACTTGATATTTGAACTTTGAGTTAAAAACAATGTTACAGTATGAGTTGGGAGAAGTAGAGTGACTGGTGGTTTGTGTGTTGATGTTTCCACACACTGAAAACCAGATCACTCAGACTGTAATGGCACAGTGCCTCCCAACACTCATACTCTCTCTTTCTGCCTAGTTTTAATTACATTTCCATGTTTGTATAATTCTTGTAATGCGGCATTTAACCTGCACACAGATTATAGTGTTTGTAGTAAGACTGCTGCTAGCTCAACAGATGTGTAGAGAGCAAGCAAACTGACAAATAAAGCCATTCTAATAACTGGAAACCTTAAATGGAAAGCTGACAATATTATATACAACAAAAAATACTTTTACATCTCCTTTGTTTTGTGATGATATACACACCATTACAGTAGTTCTGTTTATATATGACTTGCCCTAAAATCTGTAAATAAGATGTTGGAAAAAACTTCAAACCATCTTGCCAAATCTCTTTTCTCTAACAGTATAATAAGAACAACAGTACTACCTATCTGAATTATAAAAAATATTGTTCACCTGGTCTTGGATGAAAAATCAATAGTTACATCAAATATTTCCATCAAAATCCTTGTGCTCAAAAAAATCAATGCCCTTAGTTTCACTGGTAATCTAATGTATCAATTATTAAAAAAATAAGATTAAACCACAAAAAGCAGAGTGACTGTATAATGTTGATGCATCAAAACCAAAAAGGAGATATGGTGGATATGTACTGTAAATCTGGTTAAAAAATGCCATACATTTATGTGGTAAAAGTGTTCACTCTTCTGTTAATGTGAATGAAAAACACAGTAAAGGCTTTTGTAGTCTGTTTTACTGCAGACCTCATTCATTATATACTGTATGTGTAACAAAACTGTTTTTTATAAGTTTTTTATAAGTATTGTCTAATGCTGTAGGGTCTTTTTATAAATTAGTCAGATAAGTTTTTCAGATACATATTTTTTTTGTTTTGTTGTTCTAAATCATAGCTAAAAGGTTACTGACCTCAAATTGTTTAGTTCCAAAGGATTATTTTAATAAAATGCTGAATTTAGAATCAAGAACCAAAGTTGGTTTCGGTTGTGAATCACAGCTACATTATGCAACTCTTGGACAGGCATGCATGCATATCCAAATCTACGCAGACATGGATGAAAATGAGTTGTGTAGACTAATGAATCTAATATTTAACCACAATATATCAACATTCCAGAGTCAATTTCTTGTCCAAATTATATTTGAAATGAAATAAAATGGCTTTCAACATGAACATAAACTGAAACAAAAAAGGGAAGAGGAAATAAATAGAACAGTGCCCCATCCTCAGCTGACTGTGTGTCTGCAGGTGTCCTCAGAGGGCATGCAAGTCATGCATAAAAATCTGCGGAACATTAAAGACAGACACTGACTTTGTGCCAATGTTTTGATGCTGTGTTTTTACATGAATGAATTTCCTGTGCCTCAATGTTCTCAATTTATTGTACAGGTCAACAAAAACGAGAGACAGGACTGCAAGAGAGCATTGTGCTGACAAATTACTTTTGTCTCGATTTGATTATTTCACGATACATGGGTGCTGATTCAATTTGTATTGCAATTTTCACTTAATGCGATTCTAGAAGTATGTCAAATGTAAGAATTGAAAGATTTGAACCAAAAGATTTGTTTGCCTGTTTCAGCAAAAGTGAAATTTGGAAGCAGTGAAAGGATAAATGTTGAAGCAAGTATTTTCATTTCAGTTTGACAGTGGCTCAGAACATAAGTGGAGCAAAAAGGAACCATGCCCAGAAGCAATTTGATGTCTTCTTTTCAAATATACCTTTATGTCAACATAAAAAAGGAACTTTGAAGCTGATGCACACATGTAGAACTCAAAGACAACATAGTATTGTCATCCTACCTTCTTGCACAGCCTGGAAGGGGTTGTTCCCATCAACGAATTCCACAGAGATGGTGATCTTCTCTGTCTCCAAGATCTCGTTGTTCAAATTGAGATCTGCCACAGCAAGGCGAAAAACCTCATCATCTTTCCTTGCTGACTCGTCAAAGATGGCACCTATTGACAAGCAAGGAAGCAAAAGGGAAAAGAAGAAACTATGAATCAGTATTAGAGGACCTTTGCAATGGAAAATATAGAGACAGCAATATGGTGATACAGAAGCTAGAACATAGAGACGCATACAGTCCACTAAGGTGAGTTCTTTAGAGAACCTGGTGCCAGGCTCAACCTCCAACTCTGTCCCAGATGGTCCAGCTTCACAGCAACCTAAACCTAATTATGCCTTAGAGAGTTCCTCAACATATTGTAAACTAAAAAACCTTTCATCACAAAGCAATTGCTACACAGCTGACCAGGTGTAGAACAATGTGGTTAACTGGGACCAGTTCCAAGTTTACAATATGAACATGAACTTAACATGTATGGAATATTTATTTAATGACAACATTTTCCAGATCATAACATAACCATAACAACATCAAACAGTAAAATGTATAATAAGTTCCAATTACTTACATCCTGCGGAGGATGTTTCACGGGTAAATGTAAGGTAAAGGTACTTTGTTGTCACATATATATACTACATGTAGTGAAATTCATTCTCTGCATTAAACCCATCCCTCAAGGGAGCAGTGGGCAGCCATTTACAGCGCCCGGTGACCAACTCAAGATCTGAGTACACTGACTGGAGAAACTAACACATGTTTTTTGATGGTGGGGGATACCAGAGCACCCAAAGGAAACCCACACAAGCATGGGGAGAACATACAAACTCCACAAAGAAAGGCACGGAACGACCTGGATTCAAACCTTTTTGCACAGTGCTATCCATTGGGCAACCATGGTGCCCAATGGTGTAGTTTTAAGCCCATATTATGAAAAAAATCACTTTTTTTTGGGATCTGGGGTGTTATTTTGTGTCTCTTGTGCTTCCACATGCATTCACAACTTGGAAAAAAAACTATCCATGTTGTTTTGACTAAGATACGGTTTCTGAATGTCCTCTGCCTTCAGTCTCCGGGTGAGCTGTTCAAAATTTGCATGGCTTTCTACGTCACTAGCCGAGATGGCTAACCGTAGCATGCTAGCTCGGTCTCAATGGCAAAACACTGCTACAACACACACTAGTTCAACACCAAGATACTTCCACATCCATGTTCTGCAGGTATTCAGTCTCCCAGCTAATCCTGCCTTGTACTGACTGGTCACTTGATATATCTGGAAAGAAGAACAACTGACCAAATTGTAAATGATATTCTGATGGCTGCAAAAGACACACCACCAGTTGTGTTATCCAAATTTGAGAAAAAAAGCTGGATTTTCTGCCACTTTGGGAGGAACCTCTCTTTTACTATGAGTTGCTCGGCCTCGGACAGTGGACTTATGTATGTACTGTATGTATAGTAGCGCCTGAATTGGGACCCAGCTTGACAAAGACAGGGTGTGAGGGAGAATGTTCATTCTAATGTCAAATACTGCTCAAGGGCACACTGACTCAGCCAAAATAGTTGCTGCACAAAGCGAAACAGACAAAGACTGGTGATTGCCAGTATCTGTATTACCAGATAAATTAGTCATCAAAATAATTGTCAACCCGCAGTGTTGATGAGATGTTGACTGGCTGGTAGTGATTTGATCATTGCTTTGGTTTGTTCTGTTATACACAATTAACCAAGTGTTTTCTATTTCTCTCTTTCTTCTCTTTTAGCCTCTCATTTAAACCCATTTATCCCCTGAACCCATTGGGCCACTTACTGCGTAAGCTAATGCAGTAAAGCTTTGCTAACTGACCAGAAAATAAGCCTCATACTGTATACTATGTGTGTGTGAATGTGTGTGACACAGGTTGCAAATTCCATTAATAACCAGGCAGGTTACATGGCTAAGGGCTGTTTTGCACCATTTTTAGAAGACTGTTGTTTGGTCTTGTACATTTCAGTGAATTAAGTCTGATGCTGATACAGCAAAAGCTATGGCCTGAATCTACACAGACACCAAAACTACTGAAGAAAATATGATGCCTTGGAAGTGCATAGTGAATTACTTTTTGATTAATCATGCTGAAAAATATATCTCAGTCTATAATGTAATAAAATGTAGTTATAAAAACTTACTTTTACACTTAATTTATTGAAAAGAAATTATAGCTTATACAATAATGTGATTAAAACCAATAACTTGTGATATTCTAAAAAGTCTGAATCTTACTTTCTCTCCCCTATTAAAAAAGAATTGTTGATCAAATTTAACTTCTGAAGGACAATTCATTTCAACACACCATTTACACATTCACCAAATTCAAAACTAACTGCTGTTTGAAGGTCAGGACCAGTGTGCTAACTGCTTTTTCATCAAAAGTATCATTAAGTATGTATCCTGCAATAATTTGATCCATCAGCATTCGGCAACTGTAAATACCCCCCCACTGATTGAGCCTTTGTTGTTTCAATAACCCTGCAGTATAGATGAGGTAAGACAAACAGGCTTGGATAAAGCGATGAAGAATGAAACATAAAGATTCATTAACTATTCCATTAGAGATAAATTATGAATATGGATAGCCAATCAGCTTGAAGATGACACTGCTGAGGAAGGATTTGTACACATTTAAAACTAGCTCTGTGAGACAATGTTAGGTTGTGTCTGTCTAGAGGACAAATGCATGGAGAGACGACTGTCTACATGGCTTTAAACTAATGCTCTGGAGAGATATGTACATATATTAAAAATAAATGCTGAAGACAAAAAAAGCATGGAGCGACCTTTAAGCTCACCCAGTAAAATACCATGGAGTGACCTTTGGCTCACCCAGTAAAAGTGTGCACCCCATGTAGGCTTAGTCCTTTGTAGTGGCTCTTGTTCGAGTGTGACCTGTGGCCCTTTGCTGCGTGTCATCCCCCATCTCTAACCCATCTTTCCTGACTATCCACTGTCACTATCAAATAAATGGAAAAGCCCCAAAAAATAATATTTGAAAAATAGTTTAGAAGCAGATGTAGCATAAAAAACACTTTAATGGCTCCTTTAATCTGGTCTTCCACAATGGAGTTGTCATAGTAACCTCAGTCATGCTTTCCCCTATAACCCGAGACTCGCCAGGGATCCATACAGGTTGGGATCCACGGTTTGTTTGTTTTTAGTGTGATCAATTTTTTTTTTTTTATATACGTATTTAGACACAATCAACAGATAGAAACAAACAATACACTAAGACATCAGAACGCGTCCCAAAGCCAGGAAAGCTGGGAGGGAGGGAGACAAAACAACATGCAGACATACACAAACATACAAACAGACATACACACAGACAGACAAAGGACCAATCACATGTGTGGGTTGAGGTCAAGGCTGCCCGGACCTCAAGGAGTCAGCAATGTTGCTCCAAGCATCCAGGGTCTTTCCTGGCACTCCATGGAAGCATATACTTGAACTTCAACTTGATAACGTTAACTTCAAATCTATGTCGATCTTGTCTTTGTCTCCCGGGTCTGTTTGGGATCAAGTTTCACATTTCGGTTCTGCATGCGTCCAGGTCCCAGGTTAGAAAAAACAGACAGCTCTGATTCACATCTAGCCGGGTAGTACATTTCTGGGTCTTTTAGGGTTCAGGCACACATTTTTGGACCCTTGAAGACCTATACTGTACAAGACTCTATTTTTATGTTGTTTTTTTTCTCACTTTGAAATAGTCTACCGGTAGTGTGTTGTTTGGGTTTATTGGCCACAACAGTCACAAGAGGATATTACATTGGAGCAATTAATCATTATTTTTCACTCCAATATCTCTTAACCATCTCATTGATAGCTGTTGCACCTGTGCAGTGGTTTATTAGAAACCTGCATGTGATTAAAACCCACACTCATTACTGTTCCATTACGGTGAGCAGGCACATGCAGAGGCAGTAACACAGATATGAAAAACAACAATGAGATATATATACATATATCGGTGTACAAATTGTGGCAGTTTTGAATGTGCATGTAGCCAATGTATGTTGGAATTGGCCATATAAGAAAATATTCTTAATGTGTGATAAGAAAGTCTCATATTAAGGAGGAAAAAAAATATGTACTGTATATTAAATGTGTGTGAGAGAGTCAAGTAAAGATGAAAAAAAGGAGGGTGGGTGAATGTCTGCTGCTCTCTGCCTTATTATTTGAGAACATGACTGCATGCTGATTTACAGACACACACGGACACACACACACACACACACACACACACACACAGACACGCACTTACGCACACAACAGACAGAATCCTGGCCCTCCGTCCTTTCCAGTAATGCAATTGTGAGCGCAAAGGCAAACGTCACCACATAAATCAACCAGGAAATAAAAGCATTGAATCTTACTTTGAACAGATGCCCCAAGGGCGGGCACACATAGGCAAACATTCACAAGCTTACCCTGACCCACACAGATCATGTGAGCAGAAACACTTAATCACCCAACCTATTTCCAAACCATCCTTTCCATGAAAACTGCATCATAAACAGCATTGGTCAATTTGAATGGATGCAGCATCCAAAAGTAGTGCCAAATAACCTCTTGGGTTGGATGAGGGATGTCTGAGGTAAAGGAAAATGAGGAGGGGAGTGAGTTGTCACTGTCAAAAAATTTACCAATCTACCTTGATAATTTTCTTCTATATTTGTTCATTATACTCTAAGGAACATCGGGTTGTTTCCTTTTTATTTTCTGTATTTAATTTAAATAAGAGCAAATCCTCAGGAATTCAATACCTGCCTATTTACACTTTTAGGGCCGTATTTTAACAATCTAAGCTCACGGGATGAAGCGTATGGCGCAGGTGCGTTTAGGGCGTGTCCAAATCCACTTGACGGCGGGAAAAACGGGGCGCATGGTTCAGAAGGGTTGTACTCAGTCTTTTCATTAATTCATAGGTGTGTTTTGGCCGTAACATGCAATAAACCAATCAGAGTGTCATCTCCCATTTCCTTTAAAAGCCAGGTGCGTTTCTACATTGTCACATTGCTATTATGATGGCAGATTTTTTTATTTGTACTCTTTTGGATGTTTTTGTGCTTCTGCACTTCACTGTGTGTGTGTAACAAGCATATTGTGTGCACGCTGTGCACAAGCCCATGGGGGCATTTTACTAATTTTCTGTTAAAATAACAATAAAATGTTGCAAATTACTTCAGAATAGATTTTTGTTGGTCAATGGCGTGATCGCTTCTCGCTGCCTTAAGATATCAATACGCCAAGAATTCATCTGAACACACCTTTGCAGGTGTTTTGCTTCGACGTGGGCGCTGGATGGGTAAATTGACAACTGCGGGGAAGTCTTAAACTAATTTTCTGTTAAAGAACAATAAAATGTCCAAATTACTTTGCAGAATAGATTTTTGTTGGTCAATGTGTGCAAGCCTTAAGATATCAATACGCCAAGAATTCATCTGAACACACCTCCATGTAAGACAAAAGATGGGCGCAGGTGTATTTGCTATTTAAACGACGTGGGCGCTGGATGGGAAATTGACAACTGCGTCAGTCTTAAACTAGCAAAGACAACAGCGTCCGACTTTGCACTGTGCTGCACAGTGTGCAAGATAGGACCCTTAGACTTTTAAACACAGATGAAGAAATTACGCAGAAAAAGCTGCATATATATCCAATATTTTCCGCTCTTTCACCTTGGGATTTTAAAATTTCAAAATACATTACCAGTTACATTAGACATTAGACAGTTAACTGTCATTGACACACCTTTAACACGACTAAAGTCCAAAGTCCAAAGCCATGCTGTCAGCACTGTGAGGCAGTGTTAAGGCACAATAGTGCTTTGAGCAAAATGCTAAAATGCTCAAAATCAGAATGCTAACAGGCTGATGCTAAGGTATAATGTTTTCAATATTCACTATCATAGTTTAGTGTCTAAACATGCTAACATTTGCTAGTTACATTTTAACATATAATAGAGCTGCAGCTGGTGGGATCCAGTAGTGTAGTGAAGTTTCAGTCTGAACCTAAATGGTGGACCAACTGACCGACCTTACCATCAATGGAGTCGTGCCACTACAATGGATACATTAACACTTATTTTGTATATGAAGACTTTTTTTTTTTTTTTGTAAACTTCAGTCCAGTTGGCCTGGAAGCAGATAAATTTTTTAAGGGGAATCATTCATATAGCTCAGTAACTACATCAAATCAGACAGACAAAGACACTGTTGAACGTACAAAACACAGCTCAATTTCCTAATTAAATGAACAAATTAGGATAGCACATCATCCAATGCAGAGTTATTATGTTCCCACACTCTATTAAGACCCAGTAATTAACCCAGGTCCTTCACAGGATAATCATTCAGCATGAGTGAGGAAATGATTGTTAAGAATGATTTCATGTTAAAACAGGAGGGAAACATGTGCATAGCAGGTCATGAAAAATGATAGATGTACACAGTTAAAACAAAATTGGTTGGCTTGTCATTCAGTGCGACTGACAGTTTCGAGGTTGACATCTGTTTGCTTTTTTTTAGTTGAAACAGCGATGAGTTGTGCCAAATCCCTCTCCATCTGACTCGGTCTCCACACCTGCCTCCTGGCCCGTTACTCTCATTCAATCAAGCTCTTTTCTATTGTTAAAATCCCCGCTCTCTTTCACTCTCCCTATCTCAACATGTATCTGTCTGCCTCTCTCTTTCACAGAGAATACTCTGAATGGGGCACTAAAGATTTCTGAAACACTATAGGGGATCCATTCCACTGCCTTTCAAACAAACTCACACACCTGTTGTTTAGGTTGCAGCTGTTGACAGTAATTTGACAGGAACACTGTCAGCCTGACAAGGATAATGACTATGGAGAAATACACACACACACACACACAGGTGATGTCCTGCTGATTTGTGACAAGGCTGGACCAAAGAGTTGCCATCTACGTGATGATGAAAGCAAGGTGGTGGTGGTCTTGAGTGATGATGGTGATGAACAAGGAGGTTATCATCCTGCAGTGTCAAACCTCCACAAATGCACACACACACTCTTTTATTTACAGTAGGGATGTGGCAGCAGGTGCGTATTGACACTTCTGAAGACAAAGATGTGCGTGTTTTTGCGTGTGCGTAAAAGATGGAGAGGGGGGAGGAGAAATAATGAATGGTCTCAGGACGACAGGGGCAAGCCAGTGGAATATGATAGGGACAGATATGAAAATAACTCTAATATTTATCATATCGTCCTTTACTAGACACAATCACATACACTGTTCAGGCAATTTTGCCAGGTACTGTATAGGGAGTATTAATCCATACGTACGTGTATAAATATAGCAGATTAGCAGGAGAATCTTGTGTATTAGCTGTAGCAGGAATGTTGATACAAAAGTAGATATACCCAAGATAGTGAATCATCCTTGACAATCTTTGTCCATTTACAGAACCTCAATATGTTGCAAATTAGAATGCATGAACAGTATTATGTATTCTTGCAAGTATACAATCAGTATATTTAGCATATATATTGTATATGGTCTGTTAGGGCATGTGTAGTTTAAAGTAACAAACTATTAGAAACCAAAAGCCTTGTTACCTTGTTAACAGAGCTTTGTATACAAATGTACTGCATGTCTCTATGATTGAGCATACTTGAATTGTGTGTGAATATATGTTGTGCATGTATATTTGGAATATACTATAAAACCGTTAACTATGCGTGAGGGATGCCGTGTATTAATGGAGGTAACCGGATTTTCCACCCTCCCCCCACCTCTCTCCATCACTTCACTTTTTCATTATAGGCGTGTACATTCATTTGTTCCATCGTTAGGTAGGCGAGCAGCCAGGAGATTTTGTAGTCATGGTTCAACAGCAGTCCAGTTCTTTGACACACTGTCACACAAAGCTGTGCCAAGGACATTGCTTTCACTGCCATGTCTCTCTCCCTGCTTCACTGCTTCCTGTTGCCTCATGGAGACAGAATTCAGCCTGTTTCCCTCCTTTGTAGAGGCCTACTGTAGATATCCAAGGCTTTGCTTCCTCCCACACAAATGAACATATTTTGAGTCGGTGGAGGATTTGTTTTGCGTCTCCATTCATTAGCCAACAAGCTGAACACAATTTGGAAATAACCAATTCATCAAAGACATGTTTAGATTCAGTCCCTGAGTGTGTGTACAGCAACGTAAAGGGCAGACGATCGACAACACCGTTCTTCTTTTCATGTTTCTCTTCACGTCCGCTCTTGGATGGCTTTTGGCCAAACCACAGCTGACTTAGCTCCAGTCCAGCCAGGCTGGGATCTTAATACAGTAGAACTGATGGCTGTGAGCCAGGTGTAAGAGTGTACTGTATCTCAGCTCAAGCCTAGGCATAAGTTAATGATAATTAGGATGATAGCAATGCACTTTCTAAATACCCTGTGTTGTATATTCAGTGTACCTTGACAGTATATAGGCACATATCAACACATTTCATACACAATACAAAATAACTTTTTGCTTTGCAGCTCTACATGTTCAAGCAATCCTTCTTTGACAGCCTCAATTCCATACCTTCTACATTTCATCCTGCCTTTCACTTTGAACCTTTTTTCCTGATTCTTTCTCCATCTGACTCTTCTCTTCTTTTCTATGATATAACAACCTCACTCTCTTTGTTCTGCTTTATAGTTCTGTTCCACCTATTTTTCTGCCCATGTTCTCTTTCTCTCCTCATTCATATCCACCTTCTTTCCTTGTTGCTACTTATTCTCTCTAACTCCCTTTACTCCTCCCTCTCTTGTACAGCCTTTCATCTTTCTAAGCATCACTCTACTCACTCTCTCAGCTCTCTGCCCTCATCCTCTGCAATTTCATCCTTCCTTGTTTAATCTGACATCCTGTGTGACATTTAATCGTAGTAAACTTGCCCTGGCTTGGAAGGATCTCTGAAGATCGTTTTGTGTGTGTATATACAGTACATAAGTGTGTGTGAAAGTTAAAGAGACAGGAACAAAGAGAGGGAGAGAGAGAGAGAGAGAGAAGAGAGAAAGAAGAGAAGAGAGATTTACTCTTTTATCTCAATAAGACTGATCTGACATTTGATTTAAGACCCTAGAGTTATCTGAATTTGTATGGCTTAAAAAAAGAAATCATGCACATATTGCCAACCATTTTTCATTTAACATATTGTTATTAGTGTTAGAGAAATGTATTTTTCCAAGCAACCATTGTTTCCAGATACATCAAAATACAATGGAAATCAACAGATATAACACAACAAACATGTTTTCACCTTAACTTTCCTTAGGAAAAGAACTATTGGGCCTCATTCACCAACAGTTCTTAAGACAAAACCTCTTCTTCAAACCCACAGACACAGTTTGCACAAACATTCTGACATTCAATGTTTTCTTATTTGGGATATTTTTTCTTAGGTAACAAAAGAATCTACACATACTGAAGAGCGTACCCCAAGTAAACATTTGTATTAATGTGCATAAAGAAGCCAAGAAAAGATAAAAGGAAAGCTTAGACCTGACAGCGTCATGGATTGTTCTCAATCATAGTCTGGAAAGACCAGGTGATGTCAATCTTAAGGTTTTAAATGCCCAGACTCATCTGACCTTGCCCAGCACTATGGCTTCTTCTAAGCAGTTGTCTAGAAAACTGAAACTGAAAATAGTTGACGCTCACAAAGCAGGAGAAGGCTATAAGAAGATAGCAAAGAGTTTTCAGATGCCAGCATCCTCTGTTCGGAATGTACTTAAGAAATGGCAGTCATCAGGAACAGTGGAAGTTAAAGCAAGATCTGGAAGACCAAGCAAAATATCAGACAGAACAGCCCACTGGATTGGGAGAAAAGCAAGTCAAAACCTACGTTTGACTGCACGATCCATCCAGAAAGACCTGGCAGACACTGAAGTTATGGTACACCATTCCACTATAAAGAGATACTTGTACAGATATGATCTTCATTGAAGAGTCATCAGAAGAAAACCTACCACAAAAATCAGCGTTTGAAGTTTGCAAATGAACATATAGACAAGCCTGATGCATTGTGGAAACAAGTTCTGTGGACCGATGAGGTTAAAATTGAACCTTTGGGCCAGATTGAGCAAAGGTACGTTTGGAGAAGAAAGGGCACAGAATTTAATGAAAGGAACCTCTGTCCAACTGTTAAGCATGGAGGGGGGGTCAATCATGCTTTGGGGTTATATTGCAGCCAGTGGCACAGGGAATATTTCACCTTTCAAAAATGGATTCAATCAAATTTCAGTATATTTTGGACGCTAACTTGATGCCAGCTGTGAAAAAGCTGAAGTTAAAGAGAGGATGGCTTCCACTTATGGATAATGATCCTAAACACACCTCAAAATCCACGGTGGATTAAGATTAAGAGTCGTAAACCAAAAGTTTTACCATGGCCTTCACAATCTTCTGACCTTAACATAATTGAAAATCTATGGATAGACCTTAAAGAGCAGTGCGTGACAGACAGCCCAGAAATCTCAAAGAACTGGAAGACTTTTGGAAGGAAGAATGGGCGAAGATACCTCAAACAAAAATCAAAAGACTCTTGGCTGGCTACTAGAAGTGTTTCTAAGCTGTGATACCAAAGGGGGCAGCACAAGGTATTAACTCTGCCCAAACTTTTGCAGACTTCAATTTTTCTGTTATTTTGAAAGTGTAAATGATGGAAATAAAATCTAACTTTTTGTGACATATTATTTGAATGTCTAATGCCTTTTTGGAGATTTTTCCATCTTTTGTTTCTTTACGCACATTAATAAAAAATGTTACCTGGGGTGCCCAAACCTTTGAACCCCACTGTAAGCACATTTGAGTGCAGGCATGTTTGTTGGTTATTAGTTTTTTTTTTTTCAATTCTACAGTTATTATATTAATAATTTTATAGGATTTAAATTACAATAACATTTTTATTATTCATAACATTTTATTATTGTTTTATTTAATATTAATTATTGTACCAAGCATTATATTCTTTTAAATAAATACCCTACCCTAACACTTCACATCAAGCGTTAATGGTGCCCTGAGGAGGGAACTCTTCTTCGAGGACCACGGAGATCCATTTGCAGAGAGTGACGAGTACATCTTGGGATGCTTTAGGCTCCAAAGAGCTGTCCTCATGGAGCTTTACACTAGTTGGAGCCAGCACTGCATAGCCGTACCACGGTCTAACCCTTTACCACCATACGTGCAGGTACTCTCCATCTTGGGCTTTTTAGCCACTGGGACATTTCAAAGGGAGTAAGGGTTGGCATATTACAAGCATCCATCAGCTGTGCTCTATCAACTGGCCACACAATATATCAAATGTCCCTACTCGTCATGAATCGGATTATGTGAAGTACAGTTTAAAGCAGAGAGGCTAATTAGAAAGACACAGCAATTGAGAGAGGAAGTGAGAGAAAATAGACTGAAGAGAAAAAGAAACAAATAAAGAAAGGATGAAGAGAGGGCAGGAATAAAGAGGATAAATAGAGCAAAAAATAAATGTGTTGCTCTTTTATTAAGATAAAACAAGCCAAGCTGTATGGAAACTGAACCCTTAAATCTGCTTCTAAGGCAAGAAGTCAGTCTTTTAAGCACATTGAGTCTTTAAGCTCACTCTCCTGATTAATGCCAAACATTTGGGTGGATTTTGCCTGAAGCGCTGGTAAGAGGCTCCAGATTTGTACACATCATAAATGTCATATTATATTTCAGGGAGGAATGGATTTTGTAGGATCCCCCCTTTCTTGCCCTCCTTCCTCAGATATTGCACGTCTTCACCATCTTCAGACTTTCATATTCCTTCCTGGTCCTCTTCAACCCCATGCTATCAAATCATATCCTCTTGTAAATTTCCTATATTTATAACTCCAAAACTTCTGAACTCTCCTCCCCTTTGTCACTCTCCCTCTCCAGCTTTCTCCTCTATCAAACTGCTCTCCTTCATACTTCTCTCTAATTTCCATCTACACAGTCCTCCTCTTCCCTTCTCATCTTTGTCCTTCCATCACAGACTTGTCCTCTGCCTCCTCCACACATTCACAAACACATTTTCCCATTTTCACCTGCCGTGGATCTCTTATCCTCTCACCCTGAATCGTTCCATTCCTCTTTTCACTACCACCCACCACACTCTTCTGTTGCTTCCTTCATCTTATCCCATTCATCTCCTCTCCTGCAGGTTCTTTTTCACCCCAGTTTACTCTTCCCTCCTGTCCTCCATGCCCTCTACACCCATCACAGATTCTGAAGGGGGTTCTGTTCATCATTACTCAAGCAGTTCAGTAACTAAACTGTCCTATTTTCCATCCTTGGGGATGCTGCTGCAGCCATGCTCCTCTGCTGGAGTTTGGACTTAAAAAGAGAAGCACATTTCCTCCAGTTATATTGTGCACAAACTATTGAGCACACATATATACACAAACAAGTACAACAACATATAATGCAACAGAAACAACACTAATATCACTGTGCAGATGGGCACATACTAGTGCTACTAGTGCTGATAACCGCATAACTGTGTGGCACTACCGTGGTGGTACCCTTTTCTTTTTTTTTCTTTACTTTTTGCTTGCGGAAGTTACAGGAGAACAGATATAGTGTGATATGAAATGTAATGAAAGCAATACTCATTGTGTAGTTATGCTCATTGATTGTTTTCCATCCTACATTCAAAAGTTTATGGAGAGAAAAAAAAACTTAAGTTGCTCGGCACTTCAGCTTTGCACAAGGGTGGACAGTCCATTCAGCTGAGGTGGACGTGGACACATTAGCCTAGCAGCTAGCGGAGTTTCCTTCTGCTTATAACTTAATCCCGACAAAACTGCACAGTTGAATTTCAGCCTGCATGCACGTTTTGTAGCCCAAACAGAGCAGCTTGTATTGGTTATATTAGAGAGAACACCAAGTTGCTCTTTCTGCCCTCTGTCTGCTTAGCCGTTGCGCTACAAAGCATCTGTCCACGGCATTGTCAGCAAACTTTTTTTTTCTTTTTACTTTATTGACAATAAAGTTTTTTGAATGTCTGTCTGTGGAATGGATCAACGGAGAGGAGCGAAAGCAGAGTGGCCATAAGTTACAAGAAAACACAGCTTCACAAAGCTGAAATGGAACACTAAGCTACGGGCTAAGCCGATGTTTTTGGGGGGTAAGGTCAATCACTTTACCGGTGGTATTAACAACAGCTAAAGCCACTTTGTCTTGAAAAGCTCTACTTGTTGTTTTATTTTTCACTTTTAACTCACTTTACATCATCTTTGCTATCTCTTTTTCCTCTTGTGTTTCCTCACAGCGGCACTCATACGCTACTCTACGTTACCGCTTGCTCTTCTTGCGCAACATCACGAGCACTGACTCTAACTTACGCTAGTCTTGTGAGGGGGCTGCGGTTAACCACCATACCGCTGTAAGAAAAACACTATACTGTCACATCCCTAGCACACACACACCAACACAAGGGCATAGAGGTACAGTGTATCTCCTTTATGAATAAGCCTCCCTGAACCTGGTAGCCAGCAGAGATATGACACCTCTAAATAACCGCTAGATTACGTATGATCAATATACCAAAACGAATGCATCATCAGTAATGTGTCTCGTGTGTGTGTTTCTCTTTTACTAAATCTAATTTGTTCTTTTTTTTTTGTTCAAAAGTATTTGTATTGTATTGTTCAATCAATGCTCTCTCAAACAGTAAATCAGAGTTAGTACCATGCTCATTGACCTCAATTTCCATCCACCACTTTCTTCTTCTTATTTTTTCTCTTTCCATTTATCTCTCTGTCTCTCTCTCTCTCTCTCTCTCTCTCTCCCCCCCACTATCCCTCTACTCTCTCTAGGCCTCTCCTCAGTACACTCATCCCCCATCAAATACCTTCTGTTCCAAACCTGCACTCACCTCGCTTATCACACACACACACACACACACACACACACACACACACACACACACACACACACAGTAGTGAGTCAGTTAAAAAGTCATAAAGAGCATAATGAATCTCCATCTGCAAACCTATTAGCAATGGGCAATCCCATTGGTCACATAAGCAAGCATCATTGCACTTATTGGTTCATACATGCAATCAAACACACACATACTTTTCACACACTATAAAAATAAAGATAAAAACACAACTGTTTTCGCGTGGAGTCAGGTGGTATAAATGGACTTCTAATTACTGGTATGCTAGTATTGTATTAATGGATATTCATTACAAAGACATCAGTCTCAATAAGTAAATGATGGATGGATGGCAAAGAGGGGATGTGTGTTGTGAGCTTCAGCATTGTGACTGAATTCTTAAGTTATCATAATCAAAAATTCCTTCTGGTTTGAGCTGTGCAAATTCAGCAGTGAATAAAGCCAAAAGAAAGAAAGGGAGTGCAAATTACCTTTCATATGGCATCACACAGAAATATTCTGCAGGACTATATGCAAGAGATCATAAGAAATCATTCATAATGGACTAATGTGTGCAGTTATCCATCAACTTTTTACACTGAATAAGATTCAATCCATTTCAGAGCTGAGCTCATTAGCCCAGGCAATCATTTTTTTTTCTTCAGGTTAACATGCATGCAGATAGGATTGCCTCACATAGGAGGAACTCACATCAGTCAGGGCCAGAAGCAGCCATACTGCCCACCAAACAGTCAGCCAGAGGAGTTAATTTAAAAGCCAGGCCATCAGCAGAACCTCTCCACACACAGCTCCAAGTAACTGTTGTTTTATTCATCACTGCAGTAAGGTAGGTGGCCCTCAGGATCCAACACCCACAGAGCAGCACACAAGAGGGATAGGTGACGGATTGCATGTCTGTGGGTGCATGTATTTATTTTGGTGTGTTTACCATATATTTACAGGGTGTATGAGCAAGTCCCTTTAGTAGGGGGTAGGTAAGTAGTCAGTTATCACAAACACATAGGCTACAGGTACTCATTGAAAAAAAGAAAAAACATGCTTCAACTTGGCTTTAAAAGAGACTTAAAGTAGGTAGTGATTTCCCCAGAAGATGTACTTCAAATGGACTTAACAGAAGAAGACATTTTTAAAGACCCACGAAACATTTTACAGCAACACTTTTAGAACCATACAAGCTGTATGCATGGACAAGATGCAGAAAAAGACAAATTACATTGTTTGACATTTAGGCCTTTGACATTTTCACTAGAAGAAAATACTTGTAGAGTGCAGTAACTATATGCAGTAAATCACAACAACAGCGGTTTAGATGTATTCACTAAAATGCAGAGTAAAAAAAAAAGGTTTTATTAAATATGCACTACCTAATGTGAGGTTATAATGCTGTCAGTAAAATTGGAAATATCCTCATCATTGCAGAAAACACAATTGACCTTGATGTACTGGCTGCATTAAAAACAGCTTCTCTCATCAGAACAAAAGCAAAATTCCCCTAAGGGGAGCAGAGTGATCAAAGCCCAACATATGTGCACAGCCATTGTTGGCTGTGCACATATGATAACACACAACATGATAAAAACATACGCAAAAGTCTCATGTATAATGGAACAAGTTAAACACATAATATATATATATATATATATATATATATATATATATATATATATACACACATACATATGTGTGTGTTTAACTTGCAAACAAGCAACACTGAATAGCTGTTAAGCAAGTTTAAATGGACCGATTTGTTAGGTGAATGTGCTGTGTAGTGGAGGTAGATAAGCTGAATAGGTGGTGCAAATGACTTCATGTCTGAACCTTCCCAATGACCTCCATGTGTGTGCAACAGTGAAGAGAATGTCTACACTTATACTATGAAAGAAATACATATGTTATTGTTTGATCCCCTGGCAAATTATTTCTTATTATCCAGTTAGGCAAATTAGCCATGGAGTTGAGAATTCAGGAGAAGGTCAAATTCATTCAGGCCATTGATCTGTGTTGCAACCGCCTCGGAAACTAAAAAAAAATACAATAAGGCAACCTCGTCACACTCGCACACACACACACACACACACAAAAGTGAAGGGGAAATGGAAGGGGAGTAGTGCAGGGTTTATAAAAAAAACAAAACAGGGGTGCTACAGGAGAGTAATATAGCGTAATCCTAAAATGCTCCATTTCATAATTTAGGAGATAATCATGTGATATACATGGGTCTTTCTGAAACTCAGCTCCATGGATAAAAATAGCCACAGAAAGCAGTACAGAGAGAAAAAAATAAGCACCCTATTTCTGCCATAATTGATAGACACAATTATGTTGGAGGCATATTCATGTTGAGATTAGTGTATTACCACAGAAATCAGCTATGCACCACATGCAAATAGTCCAGGAGGTTTGCATTTAAAATTCCAATCTGCCTTACCAATCTGTTTCAAAACCAAGTATTCCATCATATTTGGTCTTTTTGGGGGCTTTGATAAATTCCTTGACATACCAGAGGAAATTTAAATTTAGTGCAAATGCTACCCCTTCAACTTGTCTTGTGAAGACATCTGAACTTGGCAAAGATGCACAGAGGAGTTGGACATGCCAATGTTTGCACCTATCACCATTTATAGCCACTGGGGGACCATAGGCAGGCTGGAGGAACGCAAATTAATGTTAAAAATCCTCATAAAGTGAAATTTTCATGCTAGGAGACCTTAAAAGTCCATATTCCCTGTGTGTAGCAGCTTGCAGTGTTTCTCTCACAAATACAGAGTGTGGTCAAGCTCGCCATCACCTGCATTTCTGTGGTCAATCCCTCTGCCACTAAAGTTAGCAGACACTGCCAGAGCAGGGAAGTCGTGGTGAACAGAGCAGACATAGTATTGTTGCTCGCAACAACGTCTGGAAAATTATTTAAATGAAGTGAGCTGGTTTGCCCATGGAAATGCAAGAAAATCCAAAACATAGGACCTTCTTTCCTTGTTTGTTGTTGCTTGCTTCCGTCCTGTACAATAAGCAGAGTGAATGTTTTTGCGTTGTTTCGTAGTGATGAATTTTGGCTTGCTTGGATTTTTCTATGTCAAAACCGAACCAAGGGAAAACAGCTCCAAGTTTACAAACTCATTAACTGATTCGGACTAGAGCTAATGAACTATAGATGTGAAAACGCCCTTAGTCGCTTGTTTCCAGGGTAAGGAAGGTAAAGGTGGAGAACACTACCTTAGTAAAAGGGAACAATAAAAGTGAATAAATTAACACTGTAACAAACAACATTAACTGTCTATGAACACCAGACAAAAAACAGTTGTCGTTCAGGAATCAATGGATGGATGGAGAAGATCAACGGACATTCACACCCAACACCAAATATCATCTCTGAATAGAGACTGGAGCATAGACAGTGTATAAAGAATGGATGCTGCATTGATGACATGCCCCATTGGTTTGTGGACTGCAGTTTTGTTCTAAGCCAGTGATGTGTAAGGTTTCAATGATGCTAAAAGAGATTTTTAGCGGAGTTTTAATGGTGGGTATATGTGGACCTCCAGGTATTGGTGCCGTTTGTTAACATGTACGGCACTACACAGAGCTGGTTGAAAACTGCAAGACTTTCTTTCAAGTTATTAACTAACGCTAGCACTAGCTAGCTAGCTTGGTTGGCAGTATGTTGAACAAGACATTTCTAGGTGACCAAAGTGTTCCAATTATCTTTGATGAAGTGAAAACACACAATGAAAGGGTCACAGTTTAAGATAAAAACATGGACAACACCCAAAAACAAGTTCACAGCTGTGTTAATGTCCACAGGGCCATGGATAAGCATTGCTAAGTCTTTATCATGATTGACAGGTTGGCAAGCAGCCATGCCCCTAATGCATCCCCTGCTTTATCGTCTATTTATTAATTTACAAAATGAACATCATACTGTACTGAGGAAGACTTGAAACTAGCAATTGAGGCCATAAGCTTGTTAGGAAAATGTGTATTGAGGTTATACATCAAGGCAGAATTAGGGTATTTCCCCATGGACTTCTATAGAAATGGACTTCTTTTTCGAGCCAGGCCTGTCGCCCCCTGCTGGAAGTGAAATAGAATACAGGGTTAAGGCACTTCCGCATTGGCTTCACTTTTCAGGCACGGAATTTTCCTTTTGGACTGAAGTAAAATTCCTCCACATTTGACCCCCTGTTATCACATGCCCAAAGCTCCACAGTAAGGTCACATGAGCAGCAGCATTCAAAGATAAAGACCAGAGTAATGCATCGGTACGCTCTGGGGGGAAAGCTAGTAAGTATACGTAGGAGTTGACATTTTGTCCAACAGATATTACTATGAAACTTCAGCACAGTAGTAATATTAAGGAACTTAATATAGGATATTCAGAATATTGCAAACATTAAGACTGCTTTTAATTGCTAATTTCATTGCTCACAAATTACCTTGAGATCGCAATCTATTGTGCTCTCTAAATTTGAAGATTTCAAGCTGTTTGAACCAATGCACTGTATAATATCCAATGTTCTTTATAATTATACCAGGCAACACACTCCTGAATAGTTGAGAACCTTTTTTTTACCTTCTGCTTAATTTCCATTTTTTCTCTCTGTAGCAAACATTCTTCAGTACCTCTCTTTATTTCAGATGTGTACCAGTTGAAATGCTATCTCTGGCTCCCTATATGTAATTCCAATTAGTGACTAATTAGAGAGGATTAGAAAAACCAAGGCCTCAGTATGAAATATTTAATTAAACTGTAAAGGACAGTGTGCAAGTATATCTACTTTAGGTCTCTCTGGACACAACCACTATCCGAGAGAATGAGCTGTGACTCCATTTTTGTGTGGTTTAAGTTCAACAGAACTCACCAGTGGTTAGATGAATTCACATATATACAGTGGGAAAATAAGGCTATAACTATTTTTCATTTGTCTGATGAAACACATCTAGTTCTATTGTAACCAAGGCAGCTTTCTATTTAGTTTCCTACGGTTTTTCTCAATAATGCTAATATTTAAAAAGATTTACACATTGTAGGGCGTAACAGTAAAAGAAAAAGCAGCAGCTTCTGATTAGGGATAGAGCTGGTGTCACTGATTTCCATAAAATTAATTCTGATTCAGAAGGTGCTAATTTAATTTAATTCAATAAGTTGATTAGGGATATTTCAGTTTCAAAACCAATTTTGAAAATTGGATACCAATATTGGATAATATATTCTAGAATTGTACAAGGTTCCCTCTTACCTGGTGTATTATTATTAAGTGTTAATGTGTAAGGTAAAGATGTGGATAAGATTATTAAAAACACAGAAGAGGAGCAAAAAAGCATATAGAACATAAAGAGACAGGAGAGGGAAAGACATACCGTAACATAAAACATAAAACATATATATGCAGAGAGGGGGAGGAGAAGAAAGGCAGAGTAAGAGAGTGAACAGGAAAACATGAGGAAACATTTGTCGCAGGGAACATGAGTGGGGAATGCATCTGTGTTTTCCCACTTAAGGGCTGGTTGGAAGTTAACCCCTGAATGATTCAACTCTAGAGAAAATGTCACTGTGCAGAAATTAGAAGCCAGGCTTGCAAATGCTACTGAGAAAGGTTCAGAACCTCAGCGCTCAATGCTCGACACAACTTTATCCATGACATTTTCCACACTGGGGCATTAATCAACTTGTAATTGTTTGTCAGAAAAAAACAGAATCTGAGCATGTCGAGAACTCTGACTAACACAGCACCATAGCTCTGTAAAGATTGTATTTATGCCAGTATTGATGTTAGCCTGCAGCAGATGCACTTAATTGACACTTCAGTAGAGACAGAAAATGGTACTGTCCAGCTAGAGGATGATTTGAAATATAAAAAATGTCTTTTTAGATGGAAGGGATGATCTGTTGATTATTAAGAAATCATCTTGAATAACAAATCATCCTATGCTAACTTTCATTTACTGCATGTTCATTTACTATTATTTGTGTGAAAGTTTGTTTAAACTGAAGTACTACAACCTAGCCTACGCTGGAGCCACTGTGTTTTTGGAGGTGGTTTCATGCCTTTTGTTTGCTAACACAATTGGGTGAGACGTGCCACTGTAACAAGCCAAACACACACACACATCCTCAGTATCCCATTCAGCTGTGTCACAGTCTTTAATGACTTGTGTGTGTGTTTTCAAAGGATGCAGTGTTCTCATTGCATATGCCCAATCATGACGTCCATTCTTTGACACACTGACACTTGTATTGCACCCAAAGAACACACAGCATTCCCATTTTAATAAAAAACTTTATGCAACAAAGTGGCAAAACGATGGCATCCCAAACACAAGGTCTGTTGTGTTGGACTTCTAGTGATGTGTAATGTTAAATAAGTGTGTTATCAGGTGCCTACAGATCACGTTGGATCGAAAAAGTCACACTATTTTTATCTTACTTATCTTATATTACTCCTTTTGCATTGCGCAAAGTGTGTTGAACCTCAGACGTACTGTGTGCTGACCGTTGAAAATGTAACCAATGACTGTGGGTAACTGTAACGTCATCTACAGTAGCTGCTGCTCCCATTTAGAAAAGCTTTTAGGTACATTTCCTCAGGCATAAGCAGAATGTATTTGATATATTGCCACCAATTGTGTTGGTTTAATTATTAATTTTAGAAAGGGGTACAAGTGAATCAATATCTTTGGTTTATCACAATAATGTGAACTTCTCATGTGAACCTTTTTCTCTCTCTTCCTTCTATCCCCCTTTATGTTAGACAGGTATTTTTTCTCCTAAGCCCTGATTTTACCACTTCTGAGTTACACAGTCTGACTTTCTGCCCGTTTCCTTGTCTCAATCTCTATGTTTTCCCCCCTCTGTGTCTAGTTTGCTCTCCTCTCTCACTGTCCTCCACCATCTCGTTTTTGAGACAGAGCTGTGTCGAGATGCAGGTCGGAGACCATAATAAATTCAGATTAGGACTTTTTTCCCCGATTTGCATCACAAAGGCGCAGGAGAGGTGAAAAGAGACCCCCCGTGAGACACAAGCAGACAGATTCATGTCAGACACGTACTCTCTCTCTCCCCCCTTCACGCTCTTTTTTTCCACCAACCTCCAATGTTATTTCACTCTCATTCTCATTCACTTCGCTCTCTAGCTAACCCTATCTTCCTGTCATGGCTTTTCTCCTTCTCTTGCACTTCCAATCTCTTTTTACGTGTTGCTTCATATGGCAACAATTCTCATTTCAGTATCTAATACCTGACTATACTATAAGCTAGTTTGTATTGTGTATTGTGTATTGTGTTTTCTTTAAATAGGACTCTAAATAAATCTACAGAAAGTGGAAAAGAAAGTGCACATGTAATCTATATGTAATCCTATTTTCAATAACAGTGAAATTCTCTGTCGTCCCAGTCAGTCTGTGCAAACAATGCAACTTCTTTCTGCTGTGAAGAAAATCTACATACAGAAATATTAGAATGGTGGTTATGAAGAACCAACAGTCTAAGGTGCTTAACATGTAACTTCTGTACTTCTCTGGTTTTACCTCTTTCATCCAATAAATAAAGGCAAATAATAATCTTCTTAGGTAATGAATATCATAGTATTTGTTCTGTAAGGGGGATAAGCAGAAGTATTGACGTTTTTAGTTCACTCTGTTGTTTTGGGGCATTTTAAGAGAAAAGTTTTACACTGCATAAGGACAGAAAAACTGTCTGTGTCTGTGTAATATCGTGTATTGAAACGTGTGTGACAAGCACGCCCTACATTAACTGTAGTTCACATGTGACACACTGCAAATCCTCTTGTTTGTTCATGTCAATGTTTAAGAGTGTGAGTGTGCATCTGGATCAAGAGGAACGTTGAAGAAAAGACAGCAAGGAATTAAGAGTGCTGAGAGAGCTGGAGAGACTGTGGGCTGAGAATAGATAGTAAGACAGTGAGAGAACGGTGCACCTTTTACATGGAATGACCAGTAAAAGGCTTTCAACTTGGGGCTCTTTGATGCCACTATGGCTCTTTAAAGGCATTATTTAATTATCATAAATGCTTTATACTGTAATTTATACTGCTTTAGGAGGTTATGTTTTCAGTTCGGTTTCCCTGTTTGTTTGTTGGATTACAGAAAAACTACTAGCTCGATTTAAATTAAGCTTGCTAAAATGGGTGTAGCATTGGGAAAAAGGAAGAACCCATAACATTTCTGAGTGGTTCCAAATAACTGGGCAGATACTCAAATTAGCTGTCACAGGCATTAGCAACCAGTGAAGTGACTTTTCCACTAGATGGGGATTTATTGGTAGCTCTGTGGATTTTTGCCGCTCTTGCAGCTGGGAACTGGGATGCCACAGACAGACACTCAGCGGCATATTTAGATGGTAAGTTTCAGTTTGTGTGATTAATTATCATGTTATATTTATAGTATTGGCGTTACACAGCATCACCCTCAAAATGTGCATTATGCAATAAGTTTAATAGTGGTCCTGACTGCTGGTTCTTCTGGTAAATAGTTAAATAGCAGTCACAACATCATTTAACCCTCTGAGACCCACGGAACTGCCGTATCATGTCAGTATCATGTCATGCTAGCTTGGTGGGAAGGGGGCTCAATGAACTGGCAAGGGAAGAAATTGGTTCTAAAAGTTTTGAAATACAGTAGAGCCAGAAATACAGTATGTAGTGGTTGTGATTGAGGTGAAAAGAAAGAGCAAAAAGAAAGAGAGAAGGGGTGAAAAAAGAAGGATAGAGTGAGTGTGTAAAAGGGAAGCGCATGAGTACAGTGGGGCAGGTGGAAGGAGCAATGTGTTATCCATCTATCTTGTGAAGTGTCCAGCCCTATGAGTCAGCTTCCAGCTGCACACTGGATCTCACTGTCGCTATGGCCCACAGAGCTATTTTTAGAATCACATATCCACCCACAAGCAGCACACAGACACAATATGCATACTTGTGCGCAGACGCGTACACACCACAGTTATACACAATCTATCAGGCACCCCAGATTGCTGCTGCCGACAAACAGATTCAAGTCACATATTTCCAGACAAAGAAAGAGTAGAGACAGACAAGAGGATCGGTAGAAAAATATAAAGTGAAACACTGACAGAGATGAGAAGCAGACACAGAAAATACACTGTGTGTGTGTGTGTGTGTGTGTGAGACTCAAGAGGGGATAGCCCAAATTCAGGAAATCCTTTTGAGGATTACACGACAGTTGTAACTTTATGCAGCTGCTATTTCTGTAAAGCAGCAAGGTAAAGCAGGGTGCCATAATTAGTCACTGTGCTTAACTACACTGGAAAGGAAAGAGGAAAGGGAGTCAGGGAGAGGGCAAGACCAGCCATTTAGCGACAGACTGAGATAAAACTGAGTCCTAATTAGCTGGTGTAATGCACAAGACTTGACTATAGTGCAGTAAATGTGACTATTGTAAAATTCAAAGGCCAAATTAAAAAAAAAACTGTAAACTGTAAAAATGTGTCTAAATTAGGTCAAGATAGTAATAGGATATAAGAACCATGCTGGACTGCAGCCATTAAGGGTACAAGGAAATATTGACCTTTAGCATTTAAAACAAATTATTTTGGCACAATGACATTGTTTACAAGCTCACTACTGTCCTAGTTGTGCTATGGTACTTTCCAAATATGCATAAACATAGATATAGATATTAGACAAACTTAGCGAGAACATCAATGCATTTTATCCAATTTGAACTCTAAATGTATAACTAATATAAAACTGTGTAAGTGCTTACTCAGCCATAATGAGCCCAACTGGTAACAACTCCCTCCAGTTTTTGATTTAATAGGCTAAATCTATCAACCAAATCAGACTTCAAAGAAGTTCCCAATTCATCCTCCTTCTCATTCAAAAGAGAGCTACTGTATATGAAAAATCAGTCCAGACTTTATATCAGTGTGTGTGTGTGTGTGTGTGTGTGTGTGTGTGTGTGCGCGCACACTTGGGAGACCTCAGGCAAAACATCCCAGATGATGTTTCAGAAACCCTAAAAACCATTTAAAAGTAGAAGGCAGTTCATTTTCTTCCTTACTGCATCGAAGAGAGAGAGAGAGAGAGAGAAAGTGAGGAATAGTGTAAAAGAGAGTGACCCAGTTAGAGAAAATTTAAATAGGGATTCCATTTAGAGGGCCACATTAATTGGAGCAGATGCATTCTCAATTATTAAGAGGCCTCCAAGGGTGTTAGCACGAGCTAAATTTATACTGCACGGCTTTGACTGGGCTTGTCCAATCTCATACAGCATCTGCAGACAGAGGGAAGAAACATGCATGGTGTTTCTTACACCAGTGTGCACACTTCATAGGCACACACACACACACACACACACACACACACACACACACACACACACACACACACACACACACACCTCAAATGGTCTGGGTGATCTTTTCATACCCAGTTGTGCTACTATAGGCTGGGTTAAAATAACTGAAATTTCCGTAACCTAATTCATATTGAATATGTAATGCAATTGGGACCTTGTAAATCTGAATTTAATTTATTCGGGAAATCATTGGCCATACCCAGCCCTAGTTTGTAATGACAGATATATACACAAATAGCTGGAAAGGAAGAAAAAAAATCCATGTAGACAAATACATTCAAACAACTCCCCTAAAACACATGTACACAGACGTACAAACTGCCTTAAAAACATTCCCTAGAGAAGTGACGTATTCTAATAAAATTTCCCAGTGAGTCTATGGCCTGTCTTCCAGCTCCATCTCTAGCCATTTGAGCCATAATGACTTTCTAGTTTCCTTAAACCTGCGCTGTAGCAAACGAGCAGGCACAAACTAGTCCCATGAGGGTAACACTAATGCCCCGATAGAGCATTGGACAAAATAGGATAGGAGGGAGAGAAAGCGCGGGGGAGTAGCAGTTAGATTTATTCTGCACCATTTCATGAATGTATTATTAACCTCTCTCTTCTCCTGTGTCATGAAAAAAAATCTGGAGAGATTCAGAAAATGACAGACTCAAGTCTGACACGAAGATGATGAGGTTTTTTTTTTTCTCTCTGACTAGAGATGAAAAGAGGCATCAGTTTGTGATTAATTCATTGTCTCCACGATGCAGGCTGAAGGCCAAAAGCTGGCGAAAGCAGCTGTAAATAGCACACCTCCATGAAAAGCAATCTAAGGGCCTTTTCACGTCTGAAAGTCCAAACCAAGGTTCAGGTTTGATCCGGTTAGTGTTGGTTTCACATTGCAGTTGTGCAAGCAAACTAAAGAACTACACATGACTTAACTACGTCCAGTCATCAATAAAACAACAGGGCCATAGCTCGCTTACGTCATTACATTACGGACTTGTCGACTGCAATTCCGGTTCATCTATAAAGGTAAGAACCAGACCCGGGCGAGTTTAGCAATCACACTAATGCGCACCGGGCACGAGTCCAACAGAATTATGCCAGCACAGTAACAAGTTATCACACTAGGCAAACAAACCAGAATTTGGGTCAAACGTGACCATGGCTCGGTTTGATCCGTACTGATACCACCTGTTTTCATTGCACCAAATTGTGGCTATTTGGCTTGGACCGTGGTCCGGGGGATGTTTCATTGTTTCATTGTTATTTTGGTTCAGATCAAACTGAAAAGTCCAAAAGTCCAGACCAAAAGGAAGGTGTGAAAGCACCCTAAGTAAACTCGAACCATCAATCCAGAGAAAATCCATCCAGGAACTCTAATGAAATTTTTATGTTTTTCCACTCTCCCACCAATTTTTCCACACCATGGTGCACAAATGTCTACATTTAAAATAACCAATATAGAAGTAGTTTAGAAAGCTTTCTCACAAGAACTGTTAAGCCCAATGGCTGTCAACCTGACAGTATATGCAAATAGCGTATGAAACATTCTTCATACGTTTATCAAAAACAAATGCTGTCTATTTCTGTTCATTTTCTGGGGTGACCTTTGATTTCTGTGCCCATTCTCTATGCAGTAGGACACGTTTCAAATCATGAATTATGTGAAGTTGGAAGTTCCTTAGACTTAACTACTTCTTAAGTGATCTGATCATATTACATCTTGAATCTCTAGAAAACACAAACACGACGCTGATGCATGAAAAACGCAATGAAAAAGTACATCAGTATTTTGTACGTCCTCAGTGTAGTTATTGAAAGGCATCAGAGGATCCAAGACACTATTGTCTGGAAAACCAGCAGCAAATCAGAAAGGCAAAAATATTATTTTCTTAGCTAATAACAAATCACAGGGATTTTAGTCAAGGTTGTTAGAAGCCCTTTGTTATTAATAACAAGGAATTATGAATATTTTCAGAAACGAGATGAAACATATTTGCCTCATGCTGTTCTTATTCAGAAAATGAGGTGAGCTTCCATACACTGAGACCCAGAGCATGATGTGCAATTTAATGCTAATTTTCCGCCTATTCACTGCACGCTGTTCATTACATAGACAACTGGTACTCCACCTAGATTTATAGAAGCCAATTAATCTGTGTCAGGGAGGTGAACACAAAGACAGCATAAGTGAGACGGGAGGGCATATGCACTCATGAACACACAAACACACAGGAAGTTTGTCTTAGATGAGAGACAGAGAGCTGTGTTGGTAATGAGGCCAATGTGAGTCAATGTGGGAATCAAAGTTTTCTAGGTTCTCTCTGGAAGCTGTTAAAGGTAGAGACGGAAAGAAATGAAAGTATTTCACACTGACATGCTTGGCTTTAATCTAGCACACTCTGATTCGGCTTTTTTCCCCTCACAGACATTTTTAGTATCTCACACTTATCTTTATTCACTTTCTCTCTTCCTCATCTGCTACTTTATTTCGGTCTCTTGCAGTTTCTCACTTCCTCTGCCACCAAAGAGGCATCCAGCAGGGTGGGGAATGAGGACAAGGTCAGGGAATATCTGGGGCATTCGCTCTTTCACTTTAACATCCACTGTCCATTTTCTCTCTCAACTCCTCCCTTCCTCCTCTAGTCCTTGACCCGTCCCCCTCTGTCCCACTCTGTTCCCCATTCTCCCTCCTCTTTCTTTCACTCCAACGCTCTTACTTCCCATTTTGGAATGATTGATGAGCATGATGCTTTGCTCTTGGGCAGTTTATTAACTTCATGGAGCGAGGCTAGATAGGCAGCAGCCCTCACTGTCTCACTTTTTTTCCTCTCTCTCTCCTGCTATACTTTATACTTTGGCGCAGTCCCTCTTTTTTTTACTCTCCCCCTCTGTTCATCAACTTCTTCTCTGTAACCCTTTCTCATACTCTCTCTAGCTCTCTCCAACTCTCCCACATTATCCTCCCCTATCTATCCTTCTTGGACAAAAAACAGCTGAAGACGACCAATGTTTGTCATGGTGACATACATCACAGCATGTATGTGTGCATGTGCTCTCCTTTTTCCCGTTTCAGTGAGTGGTGTGGTTATAAATTTGCTTTATGTTGTCATTACTTACTGGGGAGTGCTGGCTGCATTCAGGTCAAGTGAGTTACAGCTAGGTGCAAGATCACATTTCTTGACATGTAGCCTAAACGCCATGAAGAAAATTACACGCCCTTACATTTACACAGAGCAACATGCATGCTAACTCACCCACACACTGCAATATACGTGTAGTCAGGTACACACCATTGGCCATGTAATGTCATGTTAAGGGAGACAAACGGGGGACAGGCTGTCCTGGAAGTAAATAGTACAAGTTACTGTGTCCCTCAACATTAGTGTGAATAAAACAAATAGCATTCTTAGGCATAGTATATTGATTCAGCAATCTGATTCTACAGATCATATTACTAAAAGCACAAATTAATTTTAGTAATATGCTAATTTGCACATATCTGTGTGTCAAACTTGCCGTACAATCCACCCAGAAGCCAGCATGACAGCACCATTGGGTTCAATGCTGTAATAATTTTCATAGCAGCTACTGTATGGGGGAGTTATGGTAATGGAGGCTTCACAGGCTATGGCACAACCTGACAACTATACTGGGCTAGATATTGCACCTCACATGAAGTAAGAGAGAGAGAAAAGAGTGTGAGACACAAGAGATGTACTAAATTGAGATATACTAAATGTATACTGTAAGTATATGTCTGTCCAACATAGAGCCCAAAAGAATACTTTACCCTTTGAGAGGTACCTCTTCCTCTTAGTAACTGCAAATGTTCTTGTTACAACAGCCTATATATAGCCTACTGCCAATTTTTGCCTCTTTGCAGCCTGTCTGTTGGCTTGCAGTTTTCGCCATCCACTGTCTGTGACTCTCACCAACAAGCTGTTCCTCACCCACAACAATCCTGCTGTATGATATATGCTGTCCCCTTTCTTTAACACATAGAAAACTGCCAAGCAAAAACTAAAAAGACTAATGTATTCTAACGTAACTTAAACCAGCATCAAAAATCAGACCACATTTAAAGTTACTTAATTCCTTTCCAACTAATGTGCATACCAATGAAAACTAAATGTTTTTTTCAACATTTATTAGCAAACCGCACATATGGGATCCACTATCTGTTAGTATGATACAGGGGGGATATTGGGACTGGTACACAGGCAACATAATGCAGATTTCTGTAGCAACTCTAAAGCTTTTTGTTTGTATGTGTGTGAGCTCTTTTTCCCTAAAGAGTGGTTGGTGTATCAACTTGGGTTCTGTAGATGAAAGCTTTTGTCAAACAGCCTATATAATTATATAATTATAATACATTAGAGAGATGGCAGGATTGCAATACAGGCTTGTGTTTTATGTCCAATCCCCAGACAGAGGTAAAAGGTTCGGTTGAAAATAAAGAACATCTCCAAGGCTATTCTTTTCTTTTCTTGGTCTGCAGGGGAAGAGAGAAAATAGAAGCAAGAGATATCAAAAAAAGGACTATTATGGGAGGATGAGGTGGGTGATTGAGACCAAAACCTCTTTTACTCTGAGTCACTGAAACGGTCCTCTGCTGGAGATCTTGCACCCCCTACCCCGCTGTACTGCCTCTATTTCGTCAGACTTCATCTCTTTCGTTCAGTGCATACTTCAGCGCTTCACTCTGCTTTCACTCCACACAGAATCACTCATTTCCCCCTTTGTTTGTTCTTCCCAAATTTTTTTCCTTTCCAAATCCCTTACTTTCCCCATCATTTTGTTTTACTACCTGCTTTACAATACCATATTTATGTGTTTCCATCTTCTCGGTCTATTAGAAAAATCCCTGTTATCTTTCTTTGTTTCCTATTCTCTCCGTTGTCTTACTCTCTTCACTCTGGACCCAATTATATCTTCTCATTTTTGGACATAATCTTGAACCTCCTCCCTCCCTCTATATTACAGATGCAAAACAAACAACATGTCATTTGTTCTGTGTAGTTAGATACACAAATGTGAGGTGTTTCCTTTAAACATGCTTTATGTCACAAATCCACCAATTAAAGCAAACAAGAAATCTATGTCTGGACGCAAACAACCCACATCATGTGCTGATGTGGGTTGAATACTGCAGTTGAAGTTGTGTTTATGCAGAGAAGGTTGTGCAATCCCGATACTAGTTTTGGCATAAAATTGCTAACAGCTATTTGCCTGCAGACCACCTATTATCGCATAGACAAGCACCAAGAAAGATTTTCATGGTTTTAGTTGGCTAATGCAGGGACACACAGACCTGTCCAAAATAGGAATTTCCCCACTGTGGGATTAAAAAAAGATTTTGAAAATGATATGAACTTGTACGTACAGCAATAGTACAGAGCATGCTGGTTTTATTTGCAGCCCATGTGTTTGACATTACTAATCATGTCCACTGGCCGGAGTGCACTTCAAATAATTTGCTTTTCCAAAGGACGTAGCAACCACCAGGAGGCATCTGTGAGCAGGGTGGTATTTATCTAAGCACCCGATTGGACCTCCAATAATACAAGGGTACAGGCACTGTATTAGGGTAAACTACTTCTACAACAGGACATCTACATATTACTAACGATTCCTTTAGGGGACTGCTCCGGAAGATCCGCGGGATGTTCCTCATTTTTGGGACCTACTGCTTTGATTGTGTTGGTATTCTAAACTCTTTTCTGAGGACTATGGTTACCTGCTCCTCAGATCTCTGCAGGGTAAGTCCAGACAGTTAGCTAGACTATCTGTCCAATCTGAGTTGTATGTTGCTAAAACAATCTTTGAATGAGCACTAAAACAAGTTCCTTCCCGAGGCTATTTTACTGTTATTGCACCCAGCGCCTAGCGGTGATTGGTTTAAAGAAATGCCAATAAACCAGAGCATGTTCTTCTTCTGTCCCAGAATCCTGTTTGGACTTGCCAGACCGTCCCTGTGCGCTGTGTAGAAAGGTCTGGCAACGCAAGACTTGGAAATTACGGATACTTGACGCATTACCCTTAATGCAGAATTTACTGTCTGCAGACACCATTTCACAAAGTGTATAATGTTTCCCTAGCAGGCATAACTAGGTGGTTTTTGCGTGACAAAGAGCATTGTGGTTAATGAAGTAGTTTATTTAAGATGTGATTGTTTATTGTCTATTTAATCCAAATCAAGGGTTTGTTTATTATTACATTAAATTATTACATACATTAAAATAATTTGAGGTGTGTTGGCTGAAGAGGGAGATGTGGGTAGATGAGACTGCTGTGTAGTTATTAATGTTAATTCTCTCTCTCTCTCTCTCTCTCTCTCTCTCTCTCTCTCTCTCTCTCTCTTGTCAGCCCTGACATAGACTTCAGTCTCTCCCTCCAAGTTTCCATTTTAGATGTTAAGGTCCACACACATGTTCACACATGCACGAGCATAACTAACATAGGTAATGCTTAAGCAATTGATAGAAAAATGCTGTAAAAATAACATTATCCCTATGTCTCTGGCCTCACTTCCTGTTCTTTATATGTCATAATCGTTACTACTTTTCACATTAATTCCATCTTCGGCTTTCTTCAATTTATTTTTCTCTTTTCTTCTGCATCCTCACCAATTCCCTCTCTTATCTCATTTTCTTAGCTCTATGCTATTGGGCAGCTGGGTGTTTCAATTCATTGTTTCTTTACTTTTTGTATCCTGAGAAAGGCAGGATACAAACATATGCACACTTAAAACTACAAACCATGCACACCTAAATATGCAGCAGACAACAGAGTGTATTTACCAAATAACCCAACACTGTACATAAATGTGCCATGCAGCAAGACTTAAATGCAGAGTAGAGGAGTATTTGTGCAGAGGAAAAAGGGAGCCTGGCATGACAAATTTGTTCTCTGCATTTTATTATCATGAACATGTCAGGGACAGGATTAAAAACTAAAATGTCGGGAGCCCGGATAGCTCAGTTGGAAGAGCAGGCGCCCATATATAGAGTAGAGTAGTTTACTCCTCGCCACCCTTCTCTCCCCTTTCATTTCTTCAGCTGTCCGGTCGATCAAGGCCAAAACAAATATTAAAATGCTTGCATGCTTTATTAAATGCCAAATGTGTCCGGATCTAAAGTACTGGGTAAAAAATGGTTTGCTCTCCATTGGTTTCAATGCAGTCAGTGGGATTTAGTGTTGAAAAACAATGAGACAACCTTCCCACAGCGCATTACAGCTGCTTCACCTGAGGTTATTACACAAAGAATAGGTGCAGCTGAATGCTGAATTAAATTTAGCTTTGTTGTGGACAGATCATGCTTACTTTACCATCGTCTTCCTAGCTGACCTATTTCTATTAAAATAAGTAATGCCAGGTTGAGCTGTGTTTCTAATTCTTTCTCTCCTCTTGCTCTGCCTCCCTTTCAATGAAGCAGTTCAGGGAATAGACAGAGTGGAACAATTTACTTGTTTTTATTTCTTGATGAAAATTAAAATATTGTCCACCACAAGATGAGTGTGGATGGTATTTGTGTTAGGCATATTTAACTCAAGAAAAAACAGCTTCATGTTTGTAGTGTTTCTTCTTATATCAGTGCATACTAACACATATCCTGTGTGTGTGTGTGTGTGTGTGTGTGTGTGTGTGTGTGTGTGGACATTGTCGAATAGATTTTGAGCTTCTGAGATTAGGGCTCTGAGATTCTGGACCAGATTGTATAAAGACACAATTAACACCCAAGACGGGGCACCATGAAGTGGTCTGTGGTTACTACCTGACCCTCTTCACTGAGAACCAGCAATTTGAAAGGGTTATTTCTTTCCGGCAGCCAACACTTCATTTATTAACCTCTAAATGTTTTGATGAGCAAACTGATCTCCTGCAGCAGCACCTGCTTCAGGGCAGTTACACTTACACACACTCATACCTGGGATCAAACCACAGTCTTTTACTGTGGGCCACGGAGCTGAGAAGCTGCTGAGGGTTAAGTGCTTACTTACTCAAGGGCACCACTGCTGCAGAGGAGAGTATGATTCATTCAGATTTCCCACCCAAGAGTTTTCCCTTAGAGGTTTTAGAGATATAAAAACCATAAAATAAAGAGTGCTTGGTGTCAAATTGATTGAACAACAGTTCATGATAAGACAGATGTGTGAATGTCATCTGAAGCTCCCATTGATTTCATAAACACCAAGAATGACTAAATGGGAGTTGCAAAAAGAAGGACTATTGCCAATGGGTCAATTATTTAGGCCTGATAATATATTTTACTAATTACTAAGGATAATCTCATCTGTCAAATATTCCACATCTATGAGGGTTGCACACATTTACACTATTGTACGTGTACTAAACACTGTTGCTGTGAAGTGTTAGCATCTGAGATTTATGTGCTTAATAATAAACAACACATACGTTACAATTATACATATTACAGGTAAACCTTTTTTCTTTTCCGTTCAGTGGGGAAAATCTGTGAGGATTCATTGAACCAACACCTGCAGTTTTTTAGCAAATACTGCTGAGCTCTTAGTTCTCGGCAGCAGAGGACCTGATGGGTAATGAGGTTTTTGATGAAAGAAAACCCAAGTCTAATGTTTTTACTTGTTAAAAATGTAAATGTCTCCTGGCAGCATTTTTTAAAAGGGTACATTGCAATTTCAAAGTTACACTATCTTTTAAACTCGCTTGGTTGTAAAGCTACGATATTCAAGGCTTTTCAAATTTTCATAAAGCAAAGAAGAATCCGGTGGTTTTCTCAATCCACGACTTTCTTGCTCGTTCTTTAACTCAGAGAGTGATCAAGTTCTTCCAAACTTTTTTTTCAAAAATTTTACTTCTTTCCTTCTGACAATCTTCCGAGCCATCTTCATAAAGTTTTAAAAGCCATAATTTCTTTGAAGTGGAAACTTGTCGTGTAGATGGCTTTGTATAATCCCCCAATTCCCTTGCTTGCTGTACTGTGAAGGGCCTGTTTTTAGTGGAGACAGTGCCTCCATCTAGACAGAAAGCTAACCCTCCCAAACTCATCTTCTCATTCTCTGTCACTTGTCTCTGTCTACACCTCACCAAAAAAAAAAAACACAAATGATTGTGCCTACGCACATATTCAATAAAACATGTCCTTTTACCAGGCTTTTACCTCCACAGGCATGCTTTTTGCTCTGTCCACTCTGACCAATTTGTGTTTCCCTCACATGGTATCACTTGCTCAACCTGATCTTATAAAAGATTCACAGACCGTTTACATGCACCAAATCACACCACATGTATTATGCAGTGCAGCTATGGTCTAGCTCTCCAATCCCCTTCCCTTCTGCTCTGCTCTATTCCTTCCCCTTTTCTTTCCTAGACATTGCTGACTTCTACTACTACTACTTCTTCTTCCTCCTACCCTCTCTTTATAATCTTTCATTGAAAAGCTGCTCTCGCTTCCCTTCTTCCTTCATGTTTTGCTCCTTTTAATGCTTCCAGTGACCCCAGACCTTCAAATTTCCTAAGACTTTTCCTTTTCTTCCTACAGCTAGTGGTGAAAAGTGTGACTCTTAATACTACTAGATCATGAAAGGCTTCCAGCAAAGAGCTAGACCACCCTCTGAGCTCAATCTGCAATTCTGTTTTCTCTCTTTCGCTCACTCTGTTGCTCTGACTTTTAGAAAGAAGATGAGACAGCGATTTAGGAACATTTTGCCTCTCTCTTACCTTTTCTATCTGTCTATGCCAGTGAGCCCTTTTACTCACTGACATAGATATAGTTTATTGTTTCATAATATTATTTCAGAATCATGATTTGAGCATCTTCATTTGTTCATCCTCATCACTACACCAGCTCAAACTATTGCACTGTGTCAAACAAAGTCCTTTAGGATACCATTCAGCTTGACAGTAAGACAACTTTAGCTTGACCCTCTGTGGCTCATCTGGATTTTCAAGTTATGAAAAATATCCAATAGTTGGACATAAATCCTAATGCCATAATTGTAATTTAGTGTTTAAGGTAAGAGATCAGAGACCACTTTACTTCAGACATCTTTAAAGACAGATAGCTGAATCAAAAGCCTTATCCATGTACAGATTCAATTTGTACTGCACAGAAACGGAAATATTAAGTATATGGAGAAAAAATGTTTTTGGTTGGACATTTTTGGACGTATAACTGTAATAGTAGCTAAAGACAAGAAGCTGACATCTTATCCTTATTGTGTCAGAAAATAAAAATGACCTGCAGGGGATAAACAGATTATTTTACACTAATTATGTAATGTATGGGTAAGAAACTAACACAGTCTTTTTCTTTAATTTAAGAAAACAGAACACTTAACCAAAGGATTTTAAAACATACTATTTTGTTTTGTATTAAGGATATTTTTTTATTTAATTATAAGATAAGGGATGTGTTGTTGCTCTTGTGGTTCATGAGGTTGGTAGTGGTAACATCAGTGGTAAAATCCATTACACTGGCCTCAACTGAGGGAGAGAGCGAGAGACACTGACACAAGATACTTCCAAACGTCTGATGCTGGACTGTGGCCTTTTTCTCAGTGAGATAAGTCATTTTCATATATATGCATATGCGCAAATATGCCTTTTCACATGTTCTCACTCATATATATTCACACTTTGTCCATGGTGCAAAACACATTATATAAAGCTCTCACCAGGGAGTCTTAAAGTCACACACACACATATGCACATACGCAGCCCTAGATATCACATTGGGTCACAGGAGCCCCAGATAAATGCAAACTGCTAATCAGGCCAACCAAACTAGAGCTCATCATCGTTGGGTTGAAATGAGGTTGACACAGGGGTTATCTTTGGCTTTCCTGTGGGCAATCACTGAAAAATTCATTTGCGCCGGAGAAGCATTGATGGTGTCAGTTCGTAATAACGTATATGTGCTGCGGCTGGTAATTACACACTCTGTATCAAATTGACAACATTGCTCAAGCTTCCGGCTGGTTAACTTGTACACCTTGGCTAATTTGCTTTAAATTGATAAACTGAGGCAATAAGCCTGAATATAGATTAGTTTAGGAATATACTTTTTTTTGCAGTGCAGGTGAGAAAGTTTTCACAATGAGTTTACTGTTTCTTGACCAGATTAAAGTAAAGGTGGAATCCCTTAAACAAAAACAGTGTTATGCTATTTGTTAGATATTATGATAATTGACTAGAATTAAAAGGTAGCCATTTAGATACGTCAAGACGTTTTGAGCCATAGCCATAGTGAGGTTAAGCACTACTTTTCTGTATGTATATCTGCGGCTCATCTGGGCCCTCTCGGGAACACTGAACAATGATTAAGCAGGGAAAAGTAATGCTATTTTCTCTGCAAAAATAAAATATGAAAAGGGTGAATACAAATCAATGTTTGGTGTGCATCAATATGCAACAAGAGTTTGTAAATAGCTGTTGCTTTGTTTTGAAGTTGCTCTACACTAAAAACACTAGACAGCATTTGGCTAAACACGTTTCTACGCTTTTCTTTCCTGCTGAATAACATGCTGCTGTGTTGAAGATACAGACGAGCCAGAAAAGGGTAGGGGTGTCATGATTGTAACACAATCACAATCACTATTATTCTATGTATAAGCTGCACAAACGCAGGCATAATTACACAGGCTAGGATTATAGTAGAAAGAAAAAAAGTGTCACTGTACACAAATGTTCAAGAATGCATGGCATTCATTTTTCAAGACCTTTTCAATAAAATACTCATTTAACCTTTGTTTTGACAGCAAATCCAAACACCTTGAAACAATGACCTTAAAGTGGTCTATGAAACCATGCGTATGGCGGCTAACAAACCCCTCCACTCCGAGTATATACTGTATATTCCACTCATCTGTATGAAAGAGACCATAATATGGACTGTGTACCATCCATTTCTTGCATAGATCCGTTAGCATTGTGTTTCTATTATAAATATTCATCAATCTTCATATAAAAAAAGCCTAATGATATTTATGAAGATTTATTTAAAATATACTGTATGTACAACACAAAATAGGGTCAAATAAATAATGCCAAACTGCAAGCTTTGAAAGTTGTTTTTATTTATTATCATAAAAGACACAAAGCAGTTTATCTATAATGCACTGTTGTTCCATGACAGTACTACAACCCAAATATGAACCTAAATATGAACATTTTTTTCATATTTTTGACTATTGTGACAGACTCTTCTTGTGCATTTTAACACTTATGTAACCCAACTTGGTTAATCTTGGTTACAATTTCCTCGCCAAGTCCCTCACTTCAGCTGAAGCAACCCACTGTCTCACAATGTGCAGCTCAAACACAAGATCTTGAAAACATGCTGCAAAGTTTATACAAAACAAGATCTCAAATAACTTTACTTTGGTACGACTGCTTAAAGCAGATCAGTCCTCACATGAATCGGTGCTGAATCCAGCCTGTTGTCTCCTCCTCATCTCATCTCTTTTCAGACAAGATTGGGATGTTGTGATTTACAACAGTGCAGTACATCTTGTTTATGTGTGCTCTATAAGAAGAAATGTCGGGGAACGACATATGTAAATCAAGGATAAGAGCTTTATGGTAAAGAATGGAGAAACAGATGGAGGGAGAAAAGAGCGGGGAAAAAGAAAAAAGAGTTAGAGATAGAAAGTGGAAAGGAAGGAGTTGACTAAATGATAGGGAGATAAGGAGTCAACGCACAACCGCCAGCACTCTCAAAAACACCCTTCGGACTTGCTCCTGTGTCAAATAACACATGTTCAAATCTGTTAAGCTCTTTGCTGCTCTCACACATACTTTCTCTCGCTTTCAATCTATTTCACTCTCTTACTCATCCTCTCTGAACTAGTGTTTTTTCCTCTCACGCCAAAGAGTGATTCATCCATTAAGATAATTGATCAAAACAATCAGAGACCAAAAGAGAGAGCGAGAGAAAGAGAGAAATAATTGAAGCTTGCTATCGTATAGCCTACTAATCTCCAAGAAAGATGCACGGACAACTTCCTCCCCTTAAGTGCCCGTCAGAGTTGAACTGGACCTGAACTTATGAGAATAGCATTTCTAACACATCAGAGTGATGTGGAGCCATCCAGAACAAAAAATATAATACCATGCTTTTTAAAAGGAAACAAAGCTACTTTTTCTGTTCTTGCTCCTTTTTTGCTTTCATTATTATTTTGTGTTGTAAGCTGACTTGATGTCTAGGAGGACACTCATCTTCCTAGGGAAATTTAATAAGGCAATGCATGCTTTTTATTTTTTTTACCTTGTCGGGATATGTTATGCAATTTTTCTAAAGTGCAGTGTAGCTAATACACACAATTAAATGTTATGGAGGGTCCAGGAAATACTGACAATATCAACCCCCTCACACAAAAAAGTCCATAATGTTTTGTGTGTGTGTGTGTGTGTGTGTGTGTCTACAGAGATAAACATCAACAGGGTACATGTACAGACAATATATATCCTGGTTTGACTGAGTGATAAACCTTTCAACAGGCTGCCGTGAATAATCCATTCCATTAATGCCCCCTCTCTGAGCCCAACAATGGGCCTCCTCAACTATGACCAATAGAACTTCATTACAACCCATTGTCAGACAGCTAGGCTTCCTATAACATTACAGCAGCGTGACCTTGACATCTTGTTAGAGCTTACATTAAACTTTATGGCCACCGCCTATGGTGTTTAACTATGTCTGCGATATATATGGAGTCTGCTCATATGGACATGGACAGGAAGGGGGGAGGGATGAGAGGGAGATCACAGATAGTGCTATTTGGTTTAGCTGGTGCCAAAGACTAAAGAAGATTGCTGTTGTGTGAACAGAGATCCTATTTGTTTAATGGCTTAAGAACCACTGAGAAGCTGTGAATGAAAAACTCCCTGCGATAACACCCTGGCGACTCAAGATGATTTCTTTCATCCACAGCCACTGGCCAATATTTTGACACAATTAGAAATATCGTGTGAAGCTGCTCAATGAAAGTGGTTAAATTGTTCAGGTGAATAAAGATTACACATAACAAATACAAGACTTACAGATCGCAAAGTTTTCTGGAAACTTGTGATCTTTGGCTATAAAGTAACTTGATTATAAACTGCATGCTCTATATGTCATAAACAATTAGGCTTATGCCACATTAAGTAACACAAAATGATCACAAGCCTGTATTATTTTTTGCCTCAGTTCCACTAGCCTGGCTCCGCCCTCCTACGGACTTCCGCTCAATTTTCATTTTCCTTCAGTACTACGTCCAGGTTTGCAATATATTTGTGGGTTTTCTCCAGCCAAATATTTGGCAGTCCAATCAGCAAACAGAGGGAGTGGCTGAGAACTGAGTGACATTCGGTAACCTTTGGTGAGTTCGGTACTAATAGTGGCGGAGAAAGCGAGCGAAGCCATGCGGTCCATTGCGGCAACGCTGCCGGATATCCAGAAGTTCAAGCCCAAGCAAGAACAGTCTTTGTTGAGTTTTGTTGGTGTCCATGATGTTGTGGCCCTCCTCCCCACGTGGTTCGGGAAAAGTTTGATTTTCCAGCTTGATTTTCCGTTAGTGGTGAAAGAGTTAGCTAAGGCTAACGTTAGCACTGCTAAGTTAACGTTAGTGATTGGTTATGGCAGATCCAGACTGGCTCTGGGCAGATCCAATAGTTTCAGTACCCGCCATCAAGGACGTTAACAGAGTGGCAAGACTCTCTGTACAAACTAAATGTACCAGAGTCTGGTAGGACCAGGCTACTTGTTCACAGCAATTACAGTGAAATGTTGGCCTGTGATTAGGGACTTACACCAGGCAAATTAAAATGCCAGTACTGAAAACGAGAAGACTTTGCTATTTTTAGTTCCCAGGCAGTGCTATATTACATTTATATCACCATGCCGCGGTTCATGAATATATGATTTATGCACTTACAGATAGAGGGAAACCTTATTGCATTTTACAATGTCTCTGGATTAAAACAGAAAAACAACTTGTGGAAATGAAAGCGGGCAGAGTTCCGGGTCATTATATCTATAGTCATTATATGACTGTTATCAGCTACAATTTGCTAACATAACCATTAAAGACTCACAAAGTCAGAAATGTAATAAAAGGATGAGTCAGTTCATATTTCTTAGTTCTTAAGGGCAAAACGTACAGCTTCCGTGTGTTTAAATGAGAACAGCATCTATCAAATCTCAGAGCTTTCATCAAGCGAGGCCATGGTCAAAGCAGAGACGTGTATTGACCAAAGAAGAGAGTGAATGTCAAGAAATGTCACAATTTTATTACAGATACAGAGCAGTGGCATTTCTGTTTAGAGACATCCTGTGCAATTTTGTCAACGTAAATTCTTAAGAATCTAATCCTCTCTCTCAGTATAATGTGTACTGTAAAGAACTTCATAGAGTAATTTGACCACCAGTATAATTGTTGTGTACTTTCTTTATACTTAATACTTTATACTTGTTTCTCTTCCCCTCTGTTTGTCTATCCCTTCTCTCTGTCTTTTTAAAACATGTCTCATGGCTAAGAGAAAACCCCTGAAGGACACTAAAATCTGCAATCATTTCAGTGTCTAAAAAGGAAAATAAATGAATTTCAAGCATTAGCATTACAAAAGGAGGAATGGTGGCATTGTCCTATGTTGGATGAAAGCCAGTCTAAGTGAGCATGTGTGTGAGAATTTGATGTTAATTAAATAGGCAAAAAGAAACTTATCAGTGGTATGCTTTGGTAACTTTGGGTCCCTTTCAGCATGTCCCAACTCAAGTCATCACTCTCTAAATATGGAAGCTTGTATTCCTGAACATGCCTACCAGTCTGACTTCATGGCTCATGCACAATACACACTCAAATAGACACACGGTCACACATATGCATGCACACACTCACAGCCAGACTCCACTTTGGATGGAAAATGGTTCTCAAAGAGCCCCGGGTCTTATTGAATTAGATTAAAAGGGAATGCAAGATTTGACATATTTGGTTTGGTGAAGCTGCAACAACAGAAGTGCACATTTTGCTAAGGCATTCTCTGTATTCAAATAGGATGTGGAGACCAAGAGAAAATTTGGCACTGAATCATCTAAATACATTTCAAACGACACAGAGAAGGGGTCTGCTGTCTTCTTAGTTTTTAGCATTCCAGTCACTTATGTTTAGACACCCCAACTGTGTAATCTGGGACTGGCACAGAGATGGGAGATTCTCCACTGTTAAAGCATTTATCACATCCCTTTGAAGAGGAGACTTGGTGAATTGCCTCATAATTCTTTTAAATGACTTGTTTATACAGAAATGAACTCCACTTGACTGGATGGCTCTGAATGCTTTTGATTAGTTAGTTTAGGGCCCAAAGTTTTCTTCATAAAGGAAAATGATTCTTCCTTTGACTGAGGAATAATTCACGGTATGAAGTGCCAGTCTTTCAATAAGTAAGTTTCGATTTGTAAGTTCAATAAGCATACACGCTTCTTGAATAACTGAAGCTGATAAAATCTGTTTATAGTTTCCTGTTGATACAGCATCTCATCTCTCACCATATGAAAAAACAAAGAAGAATCAAAAAATTAAAAATGACTTTTTCTTTCATGAGGGCAAATATATGGGCAATATGACATTCATGCCTCATTTCATACTGCCGGTAATTTTAAAGATTTAGAATAACAAACTGCACAGAAAGATGCAAATCTCACAGTCTCTTTATTCTAACTGTGTCTGATTTAGTTTGTTGCATTTTTCCAGTGTTGAAAGTAACAAGTTGCAAAATAACACAATTACAGTAATGTTTATTTTTTTGCTATAATGCAGTGATATAACACATTACCAATACAATTCTGATATTATTATGCCTGTTACAATCTCAGTAACACAAGTTACAATGCATTTTAACCCGAGTTATTACGCTGTGTTGAAGTGAGGTGTTGTCCCATCACTGTTCCCTTAAAAGTAATGTAAACCATTACAATTCAGACAGTAATGTAATATAACTAATTACTCTCAAATAACAGTAACTAGTAATCTTGTGTTACATTTTGGAAGTAACTTGCCCAACATTGATTATTTCATGAAACCTACAGAGATGATAAAAGTACTCACTTCTCGTACTTAAGTAGAAGTACAGATACTTGTGTTAAAAAATACTCTGGTAAAAGTAGAAGTACTGATGCAACTTCTTTACTAAAGTAAAAGTAACAAAGGCTTGCAAAGTAGCCTTGTGAATGACAACCATTTTTTATACAAAGCTACCTGGACCACACAAATATTACTAGAGAGAATACACTGAGAAACTTCAGTGGACATGGAAAAAAGCTCTTTATATGCCATTGGCTACATTTTAAATGGATGTCTGTCAATAGGCCTAAAACATCACATTTATGATTATTGTCACAGAGATTGGGACTTCAGGTTAATACGATTCTAACTGAGTAGCAAGATGATGTCAAGATGAGAGATGAATTCAATTGTGATTCTGAGAGAATTCACAGATCCAGTTTCTATCTTCCCAATAATAAACCCCCAATATTTAAAGGAATCTACATGTATGTGTGTGTGTGTGTGCTCAAATATGAATTTTGGAAAGAAAATGAAGGATTAAATATGAATGACTAAACTGACATTAATGAAGAAGATCCCCACACGTGAGGCACGTGTCCGCGCTATTCTCTGACATGACGACCTCTTTTACAAAACCAAAGTAACAAGACATTTTTTTAAATTGTAAGCAGTAGAAAGTACCGATATTTGTGTTAAAATGTAAGGAGTAAAAGTAAAAAGTTGCCACAAAAAAGTAGTAAAGTAAAAATATCAGAAAAATCTACAGTAACGTAAACAGTAAAGTACAGTAACAAAGTAATTGTACTTTGTTGTTTCCCATCTCTGGAAACCTATAGTAAAACACTTGCCTTTTAAATCAGGGTAATTACATAATAATCTAAGTGTCTGGCAGCATACCATGCAATGAAATATATAAAGTTATTAAAGCATCTCACATTCAATTAAAGATGCAACTGGAGGCGAGATGATTATATCTTAGTAGTTAAGGGAAATCATTGGCACACATCCTCCAAAAGGGAATACACTGTAGCTGTGTACTAAAGAAACTACTTTCTATATTGTGTTTGCTTTAATACTCACTTGATACATTTGCTTTATTGGAGTATGCACACTGACTACAGAAAACAATTTCTATTTATCGCTTTAGCAAGTTTGTGTGTGTGTGTGTGTGTGTGTGTGTGTGTGTGTGTGTAGTTTACTGCTATTGCATTCACAATCATGTTGTCATAAGTGCAAACCAATTTACTGCCAATCAATACAGATTTACTGTGCTACTGTGTGTTTCTTCACTGTTACAATGACTCTTAAAAGAGAGCTAGAGGGCACACACACATACACTTTCCTGCCAAAGGGACAATACCACACTCTCTTTTTATCGATATTTCTTATGGTAAAGTCTATATGAAAGGGATCAGTCAGTTTAGATTGAACCTCCCTCGTTTTTATATAATGACTTTGTTTTTATTTTTATCCACCGTGACAGTGAGATCCACAGACCTCATTGAAGAAAACTTAAACCAATCAGTCTGCCAAAATAATTTTATTCTGACCATACCATCATGGTTTTGTTTTATTCAAGACACAACCGCGGTTGTCCAGATATAATGTGGTTCTCAGAATCTGTACTGGCTCACAATTTCTGTGCAGTCGAAGATTGTGACATCTATTTACTGGAAAGTAATTTCCCCACTCTACTGGTTTTCATATTGGAGCCCATTTATTACCAGGCAGACTGTGGTAATAACATATACTCCCAGTACATTGTGTTGGCCTCACTATTCTTTTGCATTTATGGTGTTTCATTACATTTGAGACCAAAATGTTTTTTTAAATATTATGAAGGATTCAAAGTGGGTCCTAGGTCTGTCTGTGCACTAGGATCCAAGGTTGACACTTACTATTAAGTCACAAGACTGAGGGGTTTAAAGACATAAATGGGAGATGCACAGTTGAGATTAGGCATGGGCTGGTAGGAGATTCTGATGGTATGATAACCTTCAGCTAGAAATGTATTATTTTTTAAATGTCTGGGTAAAAAACAACTTTTTTCCATTGAACATAATGCATTTTATTTTAAACACACTGCACGCTGGCAGGGTAAGGGATTTCTTAACTGCACTTTCTGTCCTTAAAGACTAAAAAACAGCTCATACCTTGGGAACGGTATGACAGACGATTTGAGTGGTTTTGAAACAGTACAAACTGTATACCTTGAAACTGGTAACTGGCCTATACCTAGTTTAGAAAGTTTATTGTTTTTAATGTGCTCCATATGGTAAAAGGAGAAAAGAGGAATGGTATTGCTGGTGTTAGCAGCACCTAACAGTCCCATCCAGTCTGTCTGGGTTTCACTTTGCTGCTCAGAACAGGAAGTAATGGCCAAATAAAGGGCTTTTCCACCTGCACTCCATCTCTCTTTCGGCTTTCACTTTGGAGTGAATATGTTGCTGGGCAGCAGCAGTCGTGTTTCTCTCTGTGAACCGGTATGATTAAGCTGCTGCTGTTGTTGCTCCAGTACCTCTACTGACAACACTGGCTAGAGGAGGATTATCTATCACGTAACCGGACAGAGGAAGATGAGTAAAAAGTCTTTGTTAAAGATTCACTGTTGCTGCCTTAAAAGTGTAAGCTAACATCAGATACTTTAGTTTCCTAGAAGCTGCTGGGCAAGGTTGTAAGCTCAAAAGTTGCCCATGCTGTTTGACACACGTTTGTCCTGGTTCTATGGTGGTTTTCTAACCATTCTTTCTATCCATCTTTACAATGCCTGGCTCAAATAGCTTGGTTCTATTATCTAGAGGTCAAATTATGAATTATTTTTTTTACAGAATATTATGTAGGTCTAAGATTAATGGCATCCCTGACCATCCTCATGTTGATCAATTTTGATTGGTACACAAGACTAAGGGTTTTAATCTTAGTGTTTTAAGCCTTTATTAATGTTAATCCAACATCAGTGTTCAATCTGCAGTCAATGTCATCATTTCCAGGACGCCAAGTTACATAAAAAGCTGCTGTCAAATAAACCAAGTTAATTCACAGCGGTTTCTTTTGATTACACAAACAGTAATGTAACAACTATTTTTTTTACTGTCTGTTTGGAGTGGTTTGATTTTCTTTTCTTGACTTGGTGATTGTTATCAATTGAAGCCCAACTTAGCATCAGACTGAAAAGCGCTGATATTGACGTTCTGTTTTGCTGGCAGGTTACCATAGAATTCTGTTGAATATAAAGCCGTGTTGGTTCATATTGTGTCAGTGTTAATTTGATGTTTAATCAATGAATCAATAACACTGAATGAAATACTAATTTGAGGGTGCAAAATAGATGTTAAATGGAAGTGTTGAGGCATTCACACAGACAACTGTGTTCTGGCTGATTACATGTTAGTCTGCTATTTTGGTCCAGGAATAGACAGCCCCCTTATTCAAAGCCATCTCCAACTGAGAACTCAGGCAAATAAATCACGCTATCAAAAAAAAGATTGAAAATATATATAATAATAAAATAAAAAGTAATTCAGCTACCACCACAAATTCAAATTGTGTGGGAAACACAATCAACTTGGATCTCATTCACATAAAATCAAAGATGTGGTTTCTAACTGTTTAGTGCAAATCTAATCTACACTGTGTAGCCTGCCTTCACCCTATGTCATCATGGTGTTGTTTACACTGCTTTACTCACAAATCAACACAAAAAAGTTACCGTCATAATAACCTCACTCACATATCAACACAAAAAGGTTAACTTCATTATGACCTCACTATGATTTTGTATCATATTATTTCATATATTCATTTATTTGTTCTTGTTATCCCTTAGGATCAATTCTGGCTGTTCTGCCTCATTTCATTTAAATTACGTCTCTATCATTCCACCCCTACCCTTCCTCTGTTCAATTGTATCCATCTTCTTTTGTTTATTCCTGCTTCCACTAATCTATCCTTTTTCTATTGTCTTCTAAATTTCAACCATAATTCCTGTATCATGTGAAACCATCGGTTTATTTCAGTTTATCATCCACCCCGCATTCTCTGATCCTTGGCTTTATTATGCCTATCTTTAGCTCATCTGCTGCTATCCTGCCTGTCTTTATCTACATTAGAGTGCAGGGACCCGAGTCTTTGTTTAGTTCAGGTTCTTTTATCTGTGGTTTGTTTCATTAAAACTAGGGCTGGACAATATATCGATGTTGTATCAATATCGCAATATGAGACAAGACATTGTCTTAGATTTTGGATATATCGTAATATGGTGTTATAAGTGTTGTCTTTACCTGGTTTTACAGGTTGCCTTACAGTAAAGTGATGTCATTTTCTCAACTTACCAGACTGTTCTATCTGTTCTATTATTTACCTTAACCCACTAAGTCATTACATCACTTCTGGAGATTATTTATCAAAAATCTAATTGTGTAAATAACATTTAGTTAAAGCACCAATAGACATCGTAGCAATATTGACATTGAGGTATTTGGTCAAAAATATTCATGATATTTGATTTTCTTTATATACCCCAGCCCTAATTCAAACATTAAATTAAATATAATACTGTGAGCAACAGCAGTTTTACTGTATTGAAGTTCTGTCACTCTATATTCTCTTCTTATATGTTTGTTAGTCTGCCAATCGCTCTCCAGTTACAGTTATTACTTTTCAGCCATCACTGTTGTTTTCTTGTTGTTGAAGTATATTCCAGTTTATAACAACTTGGTCTTATTTTCATACTCTTAGCGATGAGTTTATTGTTATTAACATTGTACTGATTGTGTAATATTATGTCTAATTGTCCTGTCTTGTCAGACACATTCACATTCACGTAGGCCTAATACACTTAAGTGACAGAGAGCTACAAAGACATAAAAACCTAAAGTCCTTCGGAAACAATTCACAAACACAAAAAAGATTGACTTCTACTCAACAGCTCTGCAGTGTCATTCTTTTTTAAGGCCAGACTGTGCGATGTGGTGAAATCAAGGTTTCATCTGTGTTTCTTTGTACACAAAATGAGACTCACTTCCTATTCAGCAACAACTGATAATCACACAATTTCAATAACAAAAGACCTGTGTTTGTTTCTGGAGAGTTGGAACTGCCTTACATAAATACATTCTCAGAGTGGGTGTCGTAAGTGGGTGAGGCAAAAGATGGGGTTATCTGTATTTGTGTTTCAGATATGACCTGATCAGGGGGGCCTTCCTTCCCTCAACCTCTGGAGTCACAGAAACACACACACACTAAACAGCTAGACGTAAGAGACAGAAACAGACTGAAGAAGTTAGTCCAACTGTTGACTGTTGTTACCGGCGACGCTAGGGCTGGCACTGTTCACAAACCCACGGTTCGGTTCATATTACGGTTCTTGTTATTTTTCTTTTAATTGTTAATACTCCAGAAATATACTTCAGCATAGCTTAATTAACCAAAATATAAGATACAGTATTACAAAATTATTTGTATCATTTAATCATGCACAAACGCAATTTGACTTGACTTTAAGCACATCATTGGGACCATCTCCGAGGAAAGCTAGGTGAGATGTTGATCCAGCAAGAGGGAAGACAAGCTTTTCATTTATTTGGCATAAAAAGGAATATGTGTATAGCCATCTACAGGAAAGTATGTGCCTTTTTACAGGAAGATTGAAATATTAAAGACTATCAATTGAAATAACTTCCACCTATGAAACTGCCAACTTGAACATAGCTCTTACAAAAAATGTATCCTTTAAAAGAAAAAGAGAGGAACTCTTAAAGCTCTTAAAACATCTTTTGAATAAGTCAGAATACTTTAAACATAAGAAAATAAAATTACTCTAGGCTTAGTTTTCCTAGGACTTTACCAAAAAGGCTCAGGATGCTGCAAATGTTGGTATAATGTGAAAATGATTGGTCGATTTAAAACAAAAAATAATAATTTATTGAACATGTCTGTCAGTGGCGTTGTTATCTTTACATTGTTAATTCATTTCCTATCCTGGGACACACATTCAATCAGTTTGATAAAGGACTTATTGAGCTTTAACTTATCATTGCACTTCCAATAACGAGCGTAGCTGTCCTCAATATGTCATCCTGTACGTCTCATCTCCAGTTTTTTCCTGCATCCACCATGTGTTTTGTGTTTTTTTGTGTGTGTGTGTGTGTGTGTGTGTGTGTGTGTGTGTGTGTGTGTGTATGTGTGTGTGTGTGTGTGTGTGTGTGCACGCGCACATCAGTTACAGGGGGGAACTCAGCAGCCCCGCCCGCTGCAGAGAGCCGACAGGATTGAAACAGCAGCCACTTCAGCGGCTTTAGAGTGAAAAAACGTTATATTGATCAGTCGGATTGAACAGTATATTGATGTTAAAATGTATATAGGTTGGCAAGACGGTCTGAAATGTTTTGCATCATCTTTCGCTGTACGTTTTGTTGGTAACTTGTCGCACATTGGTAACACTTCTTCTTCTTTCTACATTTCTAAATTGCACACACGCTCCAAACCGAGACAAGCAACAGGTTGGATGTTTTTCCATGAACTTAAGCGCCAGCCCCATTACATGCACTCTCTTTCATCGGCTTGCACGTTGTCTTGCATCTCCTGTCCCATTTGGCTTCTGTAGTGAAATTAAAGCCCTGTAATGAGATGGAGAGGTGCCCACTCCAGTCATCCCTCTGGCTCTGACAACTAGAGAGACAGGCAGGCAATGCACCCAGAAAATTAGGCAGACACATGCATACATACACAAAGACATAGAGTAAATAGGCAAAAGCAGAAGATAATTTGAGCTGGTTGAAAAAAGAATGTGAATACATTAAAATACACAGCTTTTTGCCATGCATAGATCATTGTGAAATGGAATATAGCAGAAGTTGATTTTAGCTTTTCCAAATCTATTTCATTATGTTTCAGTGTGATGATCATTTAGCTGCCACAAAGAAGTAAAGACGCCAACATCTGTCCTTCAATATTACTGGCAGAATTTACTTGTGGTTTATTATATTTCACTAGGCTCTGTGCAGGATCTCACATGCCTACCGGTAAAGTTATAAATAGCATAATTTTTCTTTTAGGAAACATTGAAAACGAGTCCCACAGACCCCAAACAACACACAAGGGTTAATTATACCCTCATGAAGCCAATATGACTCCAATCCACTACTGGTTTATTGGACTTAATCGGGACAATAAATAAATAGCCCTACAGTTCCTGATGGCCGGTGTATTGCAACCAATCAACAGCATGGCACTTTTGACATTGCTCAAAGATTTAGCAAGAGCACCTCAATCTCACAATCACTGAATCTTTTTTTTCCCATTTTTCCGTGTCATGATTGGTCATCAAGGGCTGAGGAGGAGCGTAAGGCTCGACGGCTGCATAAGGTAACGCACGTCCATATTTATAACGAGAAAGGTCTGTACAGGTGTGCATTGCATGGTGTTATAAATCAGAATGTTTTTGCATATGATAATTATGATGGTTTTTTTGGCGTACAAAATCTTTTAGAATAGAATCTACGCTGAGTTTTATAAACGAGGCCCCAGGTGTACTTCCAAACTTTCTAGTGCCGTGTTTTATGAATACAGAACCTATTTGTACTACTGAAGAAGTGTGGTACCATTCCGGGCATTATTAGTGGGGTAATTTACAAGATACACAGTTGGTTCCATTAGCACTAAGGCATTCCGCTGATAGCACTAACTCACCCAATGTTAGACCAAGGGGAAAAAGCTCTAGGGGGAGTGTTTGGCTCGAGGTGATAGTGTTAAGGACCCTAGGGTGAAATTACTCCCGAACCATCCCTTTAATACAATTATGTCACTAAAACACAGCATGCATTGCAACAACAAAAATAGAACTGTATACTTTGCGCATGAATACTAACATTCATGTGCATACATCTACAAAGAGAAACATAGCAATAATCACACAAAGTGGCAGTTCAATAGCCCAGCTGGGAAACCGAGTTTTCTTCTAATCTCAAATTGGAGCAGTTCAGTAAACACTTGGTCCTGTGGGGATGTTTGAAGCTGCAAAAATGATTTAGTCCATCCATAAATCAGTTAAAGGTTTTGACCAGCTTACTCTGAGTTGACAACTTTAGTCAAACCATGACACTCACTGTAAACTAATGAAGCAAATTTGTTTGTCTTTGTCTGTTTTTGCGTCATATTATGTACAGTATCTCATGTCTCCCTCTTGTGATTTATTTTATATTGTAATTTAACTACTGTATGTGTTTGGGAGCATGTGAGTATATTACTGTCAAAATTCAAAGTTGTGGTCAAAACTTGTGAAACATCAACTATGAAGACAGATGCAGTGACAGATTGACAACTTGGAAATCAAAGCAGTGCAATCAAACTGTCAAAACTGATAGAGAAGCTGTCATTAAAAAACAGCAATACAAGAGGTGGATAAAAAAAATTAAGAAACTTAAAAAGTGAAGAAAAAAAGAAACAAAACCTGGAGTCACATAAAGACATCGGACCAATAGGAGTCGGGTTAAAGGAAGAGAACACATCTACAACAGTGTCCACTGTCTCCTCTGAAACATGCTCGTCCCTGGTGAGCAAAAATGAATGACATGGTTTGATTGACCCAAACTTGTCAGACAATGTGCTGTTCAAGGACAGATTGTGGATAGATTGCTATGGACAAAAACTTCCGAATAAAACTTCATAATAAAAGGGCCATCACCGATTGATGGAATCCTCCCTGGTGGGTAAGACAGTCCTTTTTTAATACACATGAATATGTGTACAATCTCACGTTTCCCTTGAGACAAACACCCCATTCTCCGTGAGGAGTACCTGGAACAGCACTCAATACCTTATTCACTGCTAACAACTGTGACCTGAATATGTCACTACCTATTCATAAATTGCTACAACACTGGCCACTGAAAGATGAGCTGCATTCTGAGGCACAAGCCCAAATCATACTATGGATGCTGCCACAACTGCTGCTCTAAGTGATTCTGCACTGCAAGACGAGTTTTCTTTTCATTAGTGTGCCATGCCGTTATTCTTGTGACATTTATACAGAGTTGCACCAGTCCGCTAACAGCAAAGGCCTTTCTGGGGACCCATTACTTACAATTACTCACTTATCTACCTTCAAAGTGCTTTACTCATTCAACTTCAAAGTCAAATTGCTTGGTCTTTAACACCTACTGTATATAAAATGTTATATTGTGTTACAAGGAGAATGTTTTGGTTTTGCCTTAAGCTTGAGCTTTTCAAAGCTATTTGTATGTTTGTACTACTGAGGTTGGACATAATCCCTATAGGGTCATTGGATTAGTTCACAAGATCCTTGGATTCATTTTTATTTCTGGCCCATTTGCTATGGTAAAGAGTGAACATACTGTATGTTCACACTGCATTCACACAAGTATTCTCAACTCCAAACCCCTGTAACCCTCGATTAATACGATTAAGTAGTTCAATAAAATGGATGCCTACTGTATAGTCAGGCTAGGAATGCCACAGTTAGGACATTTTCTCACCGTTTAATAAACTTGTGACGACACCGGTTTTACCGATTATGATTATTTGACAAGAATAGATGTCCCTTGTGCCCACCAAAGTGTTTCTTTCCTGAGGCCAGCATAACTCTTTTTATTCTTTGCATTGGGAGAACCGCATATTTACACTGTTCTACAAACGCCAGAAGTGCGATGAGGCGCTGAGCGTTTCTTATTCCGAGAGTTTGAAAAATGTTCAACTTTGGGTAAAACACTGTGCTCGTCATTGTCACTTTTTCACCCAGCCATCCAATCACAGTGGAGGAGGGCGGTACTAATACCACAAAGAAAAAATTCTACATGTGCAAGGGACTGAACAACACCAACAACAATGAAGGATAAATGAATACCGCTTATCTCTGAGTATCCATGTATGAACCACTTTTTTACTTTTGCAAAAACGATGTGTAATGCGAACCATGATACATAATTTGATTAAGGGCTGCACAATTAATCGCAATCACGTATTATTGTGGGGCTGCAGAGACATCCCAGACTACAAACTGTATCCTACAAACTAAAGAAAATGTTTTTGTTGTTGTTGATCCTGATGAGAATAATTATACAAAAATTAACATTCCCTACAATATTGTGAATGATATCGCATTACCATTCAAAATGATCACTCTAATTTAAATTTCTTTAAGAAAAAGAAATGCTGCGCCTCCAAAGCGCTCTCAGCTGGACGTTTTAAGAAGAGTTTTCAGCTGGGAAGGTAAAATCTGACTCCTGCTACTCTGTGGCTGCTGCTGTACGGCGCAGACACTTTCAGTTAATGATGAAGCATCTGTTGTCGTATTGATAACAGGCTTAGTATTAACAAATTAGAGGTTTTTTCTAATTGATATATGTGGGTGCTGATACGCAAAAATGAACTACAATCATGGTGTGGGGCGGTCATAAAGTACCGTAATTGGTGTGTATTCAGTGAATGGCCTTAAACGGTGCACGACTGCTGTGGATAGCCTAATTAAGGTGATAATATTAATATTTAAAATATGTAATAAGGAAAATTTTGAGAGCATTGCAGCCACCAAAGTGCAACTTCAAAATTGATAAATTGAAAAATGTGGAGATGCGACAGTTGAATCATAGGTTAAAAATGGTGAAACGAACCGAACCCTGGGTTTGGTGTCCCGTTGCAGCCCTAGTGAATATTGACGAGATCAAGCAGACCAGCTAGTGTTTTGTGAGTGTTGGTGATACGTTGTCTATTGGATAACTATATTTAGTCCTATGTGCTTCGTATTAAATGGACTCTTCTACAAAAATGATCTGCTGTCACTACAATTATCTTTGGAGACACACAGACACACACACACAACATTGCAATAGAAAAAAACAACCACTTAAGACTCTCAGTAGCTGTTCAGAAGATGGAAAATGCTTATTGAAACAACTTGTATCCATGCAGTAGGCTAGCCCTATATGCTTAGGGTGATATCAACTTTAGACATGCCTAGTTTATTGTGCAGCATATTCATCTCTGCAGTCCTTCACCAATTTTCTCAACTGCCACTGCACTCTTGCGATAAACGTTGAATCAATCTTTTCTGTTTTGTGTTGTTTGTTATGACACTTTCTCTCAGTTCAAACCCAGCTTGCCTGGACCTCTGACACCTCACAAATAGAATTTCATGGAGAGTTCAGCTGGTGTGAGAGGGAGAAATACACAGTATACAAGGGAGAATGCAGTGGAGACTGAAGAGGAGCAGGAGAAGAGAGATATGACTGAGGAAGCTAAGAAATAAGGCAGACAGAAAGAGAACACTAAAGATGATAAATAGCTGATATTTGTTTTCTTTCAAGTTTAGACTTGAAAGACATTAGAATTATCCGAGAGGATGGGGAAAATGGCATTTTTACATTATCCTTTTTTTTCTTTATAAGAAGGTCATGGCACCCTCTGGATTGTCTGGAAATTACAACTTTGAAATGAACTCAACATTGATACAAAATCATAACTGAATCATGAAATGATTAAAGTAGCCTACAGTAGCAACTGTCAAAATATTTTAGCATAGCAGGGTGCAGAGTGGGAGCTCACAAAAGTTGTCATTATGTAAAAAAGAGATTGATTATCGTTGATAAGGACTTCCACCCAAGGCAACTGGCAAAGGCAAGAGCCCAGCTCCACGGATATAAAATACTGGTGCTGAAAGTGCATGTACTCTACCCTTCCTGTCTGCCAAAGGCATTCCCTTCAGACTACAGTCACTATCCATTGCATAACAACCTAAAAAAACATGCACACAAACCAGAAACATCCAACCGTATGTCTTAAGGCCACAGCACAAACTCTTGCTGTTGCTCCTTGGATTAAGTGCATAACATTTAGTTTTTTTTGGTTGTCAAAGACATCTTTGTCATCATTCTCCCGCTGTGAACTGACCACTAAATCAACAAAATCCTCCCAATATATGCTGCTGAAAGATGAAAGCTGTTACAATATGTGCATTACAGCTTGACACATTGTAAGAAAAAAATTCACAAGGCACTTACTCTTTCACAAAAAAATCTAGGCTAGACAATGTAATGCATATACTTATGTGCAAACAAAAAGCTCTAGACAACAGTAATATAAGGATATTAGTGGCACCAAACCGCTCAACTCATTGGCAAATTTGAGTCATTGTCTGCCTACGGCATAACCTAATATTGAAGATAATAACCACTATTGACTTAAAATGGCATTGTGTCAAGTTCAAAACCCATGCATCAACAACGCTCTGACAACATGAACAAAATATGTATGAGGGCAAATCAAATAAACCTGATGGGATTAGCAGACCTTTAAAAAATGATTTAAAATGAGCAGACTACATAATTAGCTGCTGTTTGGACACTGGACTGCATAATGTTGGCTTATTTTTCACATTTGTCTAACCTCTTGCTTCTACCGTTTCTCTCTAGCCAAGCTATATTTTAGCAGTTCTGTATTTTTCCCTTTGGAAAGTAACGCCCAATACACAGCTTTTACCCTGCACACTGCATCTATTCACAGACATAGGCTCCATGTGCACACACATGCCAGCACACATCCAGACACACTTTGTAATATATTCACAGTATTATAACACACGCAAGCACACACGCGCATTTGAACTGTAGAAAGGACTCTGTACTGAGATTACCCTTATTTCACACATACAGTATGAGAGCATGCACACACGCCTGATTTGGTTTGACTGCACAGTAATGCGCTAGGGTTAGATGGCTGTCCAGTATGCATAACCCACGGCAACTACATGAAGATGGAAAAATAAGACTGTCTGTTCTCATGTTCTGCTGAGCTGCAGAACTGCACAGCCAGACAGGACGGCCCTTAATAAGAGTGGAGTGTGTGTGTGTGTCTCTGTGTGCATAAACAGCTGACTGCCTAGCTCTACCACTTCTAGTGTGTGTACTGTACAACTGATGCATATTAGAGCCCGACCGATAAAGGATTTTTAAGGCCGATACCGATACAAATATTTGGTTATTTAAAAATCCAATATATCGGCCGATATATATTTAAAAAAATAATAATCCAGAAACGCGTAACAAAACATAAACAGATTAACCTTAGTTATTTGTAGTTATTTATGAGTTCTCACTAAAATAATATGATAATAATTTGTTTTATTGTCATAACAGAACAGAACAGAGGAACATCAACATACAGTATATTAATGTTCTGATCAATAAAATGTATAAAAATAGAAATTTAAGATATACAACTTAAAAGTCCATTAAACAAAAATAAAATAACAAAAAAAGTGTTGTCAAGAGGGGCGTTGTAGAGCGCCCTCTGGTGGACAAACTATGCAATGCCAACACTCTATTACATGGTTGACCGTCCGTATTTATTTTATTTTTTAAATATCCATTTATCAGAATCATATATTTGTGATGAATGAATATTTAAAAAAGAAAAATTTTAAAAATATTTTATTTTACTGCAACTGCAGTACTGCTAGCACTGTCACATGTAACAATTCCAGTTTGGCTCATCAAAACCCATTTGAAATGTTTTTGTCATCACATTTGTTTTAAATAATGGAAATTGATTGAACACTGAGACACAAATTTCACCTGGGAATTTGGGGCTACAACTGCAAGATTAAATGTTTCCATAATGCCACAATAAGCCTTATTAATTCCCCCAGTCTATATAACCTTGATGTTACAGTGAACCAGGCCTTACAGTACATTAGTTGACATAATGTAGGAATCCACCTGCAGCCCTCTAACATGCACGTAAATGCAATTAAACACAAATTCATGACACAGTAAGCACAAATGCTCAAACCCTTACTATAGTATGACCATTGGTAAAATAAAAAGGAGTTTGCATGTCAACATGCATCAATTTCAAAGCACTCTTTCATTGTCTAAATTCAATTCTGCATTAGTGCTGTATGTTGACTTTGGACTGCTGCTGCCACAATACTTACTAATCCACTCTTGCTCTCCCTGTCATCACTAAACCTTTCCTGAATTACAGCATAGTCCTATTGTGCATGTCCTGTGCTAAGCTCTGCTAACTCCCCTTACTCTGTGTGCGTACGTGTGCGCTAGTTTGCCTGTGTGAGAGAATGTGCTCTATATATATATATATATAGTTTTAGGATAATGAGAAATCGACCATTTGGGAAAGGAACACAAATCAGAGTGACCTTTCTTTACAAGCATTTATATGCATACAGGGAAACCACTCTCACACACACCGACACACTCCCCCCCACCCAGCTTCTTTCTTTTTTTTGTTTTGCAGATTAACTTTTCAAGATTTAGCTACAAGACTCATGTTCAGAACCACAGTTCAATTGAATAACACATTTGCATAAGGATTACAAGTACCCAGTTCTAATTCTTTTTAATACCACAAAGCAATATTTTCAGTCAAGTGAATAATGGTTATAAATAACAAAAGGTAAATTAAGCACACATTCTCTCATTCTCCCTCTCATTGCCATGTGCTTTGAAGAGTGAAGAGAGAGATTAAAATTATACTTATGTAAACATCTTCTTAAATTAAGACAATACATTGCATGAAGTTTACAGCTTTTCCTAAAGCTGTAAAACAGACGCAAAGCTCCAATTTGCACAGCAGTATCCTAAAAGCTCTCATTGTATCAGCATGAACATGGATGAGCTGAATGTTTTAGATGCTAGAGATGTGTTGCCATGGTCTTGGAGCCTTTAAAGAAACATTCACCTCCCAGACACAACTCTGACAGCTAAACTATTTTCCTGGAACTGAAATTAGTTTTTTACTACACCAGAAAGTGATTTTGCTTGTTTTCAACTTTAACAAGTGTTGAACAGTTTGCGTAATGATACATTGTGCTTTACATTGTGAAGAATACATTTTATGCAAGACATTGTTTCAAATATAGTATTATTATAGACAATTTTTCTCTGCTTTTGTTTTGTGTTGCAAACTTTTGCAGACAATTTGACCTTTGTCATGGTAGGAAAAAGAGATGAAATTAATACCACTGATGATTCAGCATCCCATCCCAGGACACAGTTACTGGGCACGATGGTTTACTGGTTTGGCTTCCTTGGACACTTAAATAGATCTGAGTCATTGTTAATGTAACAAGTTGGACCTGGGTTTTTCATGCGATGACAAGTCCAAATGTCTGCCATTAAAAAAGATGTTTTGAGATCTGTAAAAGTAAGCAAAACTTCACAATTTAAATCAAAACGGTGATGAGGATGGCAAAAAAGTAAAATTACTAATCATTTCTATTTCAATGTACTGCCACTAGAGCTATAAGTGGTGGATAATGTAGTTAACTAATTTGTTGTCAGCGGAAAAAAAAAAAACAGTAAATTAAAACTGTGTTCTGACTGAACATCTGTTCTGACTAATAGACAGAAGGCAAATATGAAGAGTGAGGAAAACTGTGTATCAGTGTTAAAGTCAGTATTAAAGCCCTGATGCAGTAAAAAAAGAAAAAGAAAGAAACAAGAAAGCATCTATGTTTACACCATATTAACTAGAAGACAGCTCTGCCAAATGAAGACTGACAGGGGAAATATGGACTGGAATTGTATGGATTTATTTTAAGATGCAGTCTATTGTAGTAAGTAGACTCCAAAATTTGCAGCAGCATATGCTTTTGAGTTTAGGAGCACATGTCCAAGTTTTTACTTTTTCAGGCCAAACAACACATTGAGTTTTGTCTGCAGTTTTGAGTCAGTAGAGAATTAGTGTTAGTGATGTTGTAGTTCTCTGTACAGTAGGCTACATAACACAAAGGGAGGCAATAACTAAAACCTACAGTACTTGTGGAATAGACTTTCCTTCTCTTATTAAATGAATGAGTACAGCTATGAAATGTTCAGTCCGAGTTTCTAGCACTATGCATTTATGAAGTTGGTAACAAGTAGACCATGCTTCAGAAATTACAGAAAAATAACTCCAAAAACAATGAGCAAAAGAGGAGCAGAATAAAAGCTTGATAAAGGGGAAAAACAGATTGAATTGTCTTTTGATTGTAAGTCAGCAGACGGATAAAGAGCCTGGAGTAAAGAAAGTGCATGTGTGGGCAGGCGGGGGTGCAGAGTAGAGAGGCTGAGACAGTGAAATTGGAAAAACAGGTGAAAAGAAGAGGTTCTAATGATGTCTAACAGATTCCACTCAAGTGTGTCCTTTGAGGTAAGACATTTATTTAGGGGTTTCTGGTTTAATAACATGAGGGGAACCTTCCTGTGTGATACTTGACTCTATGTTGTTTCTGTTTAGAGTATGTATATATTAGTGTGTATATATTGTTTGGTTGTTTTGTATGTGTAAGCGCACTGTGAGCAACAATGTTCCAAATAAAAAATTCTCCTATGTGTCCTCATACCTGCAAATAAAGCTGATTCTGATTCTGATTCTGATTCTTAAAGATGTTTCTGGATACAGAACAATGTCTCAAAAAACTGTAGCATATTGATTAAAAACAGAATGCATGTTTCTACATACATGCTACCACATCATGTTGGTTGTATAATAATGTCACCAGGTTTTACACTAGGCCTGGACAATTCAAGGAAAAATATGAATAACATCTTTTTAGCTTAGAGTTGATAAGCTTGTTGATTTTTTTGGCACCTAAAGCACACTGCGCATCATCACAAGCCTGTAAACATAGAGGCTTCAATGAAGAGAAGGGAGAGCATTGCAGCGCTTTTAAACCTATTTTATACAATCTATGTTTAACACTCACAGAAGAAAGTAGTAGCGTTTGTGATGGAGTTGGCTCGTAAAATTAAATGAGAATCAAAGTCATTCGTCAAGTTAATCGTGAACAGGGTGATAACGATTAATCGTGCGCGGGCCTATTTTACGGTCAGATGGTCTAAATATGAATTTAGAGATATTTAAACCCACAGGATACATTGAGAATAATCTTTAAAATAACTGCTCTATTTAGAGGAATATCAACGATAGAACACAGGCACAGACACCGTTTGATAAGGGTCAAGGCACATCACATATAAAACACTAAAACCTTTCCCAGAACCTGCATTCCGTAGCTGAGCTCCAACCCCTTTAATCTGGGTGCTGCAACTACTACAGTTACTGTAATCAGCACAACAAATCCTTGTTACCAGTCCCAATGCAATTCATTGCTGTAAATAACAACGACAATTTTATTCGACCTGCTTGAGGATACAAATGTGTAAGCTATTATAATGCTGGGAGTTATGTCACATTGGGGGCAGCTGAGAAACAAGCACTTGTGGATTTATTAGGAGCTACACACAAGAGCTACATGTCCACTCAGAATACCATGTCCTGAATATGGAATGTGCAAAATGCCTTGTTGTAAAATACTGTTGATGCTAATTTCTGATTAGTTGTAAATTACACTTTTGAGACATGCCACTATACAAACATGGGACAGTGCAAAACAAAGAGAAATATACTATACCTACAATGGGGCCTGCAGTATAACAGCCTATATAACATTCTTATCTCGCAGTGCGTTTGAATGACAACCCCCTACTTTCACTGTTTGTCTGACATATTTATCATTACCGAATGCTGTTTGCACTGCATGCAGTGTCTGCATGAGTTATTTCACACTACAGATGTTTGCCTCAGGATCTGTGATGTTGCAATCTACTGTATGCTGATGCACATGTACGTACATAGATGTAGTTTGACTGCAGTAAGCATGTAGAGCAACATATAGTCCACTCACCAGGAGTTTACATTCTGAGTTTTTATAAACTGGATGTGGGGGACAAAACTGTGACATAAATAAAGAAAGGGTGCACTATATTGAATTTGTAATGTATTTGTAATGCATATTATATCAGTTAAGTTTTGGACCACTGGTTAGGCTTATTTATTCATGTTAACTACTAACCACAGTAATCAAATAGTGTAGGCATGAACCGCAGCAGTGGTCTTTAATTATTAACATGGGTAAGAAGAAGAAAAGTGGTCAGTTGCTCTTTATCTGCACACCGAGGAGAAAAGGAGAAGACCCTAAAATTGACATCATATGCAAATGCATGCTCTTAGTGATCTCTCCCACTCAATTTGTTGATTTTCTTTTTCAGACCCTAAAGGAACACTGAAAAAGCTACAATTCAGCTGGGCACGTGCAGGCAGCTTTGTAAATGTGTTGCCAAGTGTGTCCGACAGACCGACAAACCAACAGACAGCCCATTACAATTCAACAACAGTGATTAGTTAAGTCTTTAAAACCTCTAATTTCCAATGCTTGTTCCTGTACTCACTGACTACATATCAAACATCAAGAGAGAGCTGGAAACCAGTACAGTACCATAGACAGATACAAAGAAAGAATATCACATTTCAGGGAATACAAGTAAAGCCAAGGATGGCGGAGGAAAAAGGGGGAGCCAATAAAAGTAAAAATGGTTTAGAAAGATGAGGGGAGAATGATGAAAGAGAATGAATGAGACAGTGGAAGTGAGAAAAAGTGATAAAGAAAGCAAGAACAGTAAAGAAGGAAAAAGCTGTAGAAAAGTACAATAAAATCACGCAGAAAAAGAAGATTTGGCCAACAGTAGGCACAGACAAGAACTGTGGAAATTAAATTTGTATTGTGATAAGAAATCAAATTACCAATATTCAACAGGTGCAAGAGCACATGCGCACACATACACACACCACGGACTTACAATACCAAAAGTGACCACAGAACAAGTAAAGCAACTAAAGCAGTGCAACACAACTGGAGTTTTTAACTTTAAACAGTAACACTTTATAATAACGGTATATGAATTATAGTATTAGTCATAACAGTCATAGCAGTGCACATCAATTCAGAAGAATTGTAGTGTTGTAATCAGAAATAACTATACATGACATCTTCATTTCTTCATCATGTTTGTGGCTCTTCAAATAAAGAGCTGACCTGGTCCATCTTTAACATTTATAAATCATAACTCTGATAATTAATCACTTTGAAAGATGGAGCAGGTCAGCACTTTATTTAAAGGGTCACAAACATGAAGAAATAATGTTTAGTTAATTATGATTACAACACTGCCATTCAGTTCCTTTAGCTTGTCACTTTAACTACAGATTTGCTTATGAAGAAGACCTATGAACATTATTAATTAATTAGAAAACATGATTGAAATACCTTAAGTGATGCATTCATTAACATATTGTTCCTGCATTAAGTCATGCATAAGATGCTATTAATCCTTGTACATTACAGCCATGCACGAATTCATAATAATTCCTGTACCATTACTATAGTTAAGTGTTTCCATTTAAACTGAGAAGTCATTTAATTAAACTAAGATATTGTTCTGCTCTGATTGTGTGTAGATTTGTAGTCCTCCATATAGCAAGTAGTTTAGAATTTGTTTATGATTTTGCATGTCTACAATTGCTAGCTTTATGTTAGACATGTCCTACTAAATACATTTGATTAAACAAAGAAGCCCTACAAGAAAAACAAAATGTGTTCCTTTTCTTTTGACGCTGTTGCTACCCTTCTGTACTGTTGCGAGTTTTGTGCATCAATGTTGGATTTTTTAAATGCATCTAAGAACTTATTTGTTTTCCACCCTTTGTAGATGAACTAGCCTACGTCTTTCTGAATATATAAAGAGGGGGACGAGGAGTGTTGTGAAGATTAGCAGCAAAGGTGTGATATCATTAGCGATTGGAATTCTGTTATTACATCAGCACTGCACAGTCAACATGTATTATTTCTACTTTGATACATGAAGCCAGTGAAGCTTTCACAAGTGAGACACAGGGGGTGAGTGTTAGACTCAGAATGTATAGAATATGATACAAATAACACAAAATATAACAAATGTGTTATGTATTATAACCTCTCAGCAGCCTTTGGTATAATTGTCAATTATTTTACATCTTGTCAGGTGGTCATGTTTCTTACCCCAATAGCATACTTGTTGTAAACATTTTAATTCACAACAGTTCTATTCAGAAGTTGTTTAAAAGTGTTAACAACAAAGGTGAGAGGGTGGGTGAGGGTGGATTCCAAACCACGGGACATGCATTATCCTACTTGAGAGGCTGTAGTACAACCAAGCTCACAGCTAACCATCCCCATAATGGACTGTTCAATGAATAATTTAACATTTAATAAAGCAAGGCAAGACTATAAGGGGAACGTTCCTTGGATTTAAAAGTGTAGTAGGTGTGTTAGTGTGCAGATTTATGTGCAAATGCACACCTGCTTTAGTGTGTGTACATTGTGAAACAAGCGTGCCAATGCCATGCTTTCTGTGTTTCATAGTGCTGTGAAGGACAGAGAGGCACTGCCAGCATCTCTCTCTCACTCACACACACACACACACACACACACACACACACACACAGAGTTTGCATTACACACAAATATGCACACACTCATTTGCCGTCAAACTAAGAATGTGTTTCAAACAAGTGCTCACAAAGGAGTACTCCAAGATGCATGCAAGCGAAGACAGTACAGTATGCACACTGCTTAATGCATGAACATGAGTGCACACTTGCACGCCTGAGATGCTCACGCAAATACAGTCCATACAAAAAAATACATGTTATGCTCATTCAGGGTAGAAGACTAAAACAGCGTTTGTGTCAACAGTAAGCCAGCAAACAAAACTATAAAAAAAAGAAAAAGAAAGAAAGAAGGTGGCTGTTGACATTCACTTTATTGCAAGAATGTATGAAGTACAGAATGAATAAACACCATACAAGGACACCAACACCCACATATTGACTCAGTAGGGAGAAAGGCATACAATGTCATGTGACAAATACAAAATGAATGAATTGACATTTATAAATGTGCATTAGAGGTGTTATGAGATCACGTCCCACGAGGTCTCATGATATTAAAACATTACGATATTAATTGTTGAGGTTAAAAGTTGCCTCGCGATATCTGTACACAAGTGCAGAATTACGTCTGTACTACTGAGGACAAATTAACGTTAAATCAGTCTGTGCCAAATTTCAGTACCTGAGTGCACATGAGCTTCTCTATCCTTTCTGCATGTTTCACATAGCAGGGCTCAGCTCTGACACAGACACACACACATACACACATACACAGTTTTCAAAACTTCATGCAGACAGCGTTCGCTGCAATATACTATAATGGCAAGATCGCCGTGCAGTTAATGTTACACTTACACAGTATTCTCTATGCCCTGGTGACAGACTAAAAAACTGAGGTTGTAATACAAGGCACCTTTATTTCTTTAGCACCTTTCAGGACCAAGGCAATTTAAAGTGCTTTACATTAAAAAATGGTCATGAAAATAAACAGGCTAAAAGAGAATAAGATACATAGACAAGAATAAAAGTTACAGTGTAAGAAATGAATACTTTTTTGATTAATAGGTTGTAGGCACGTGTTTTGGAAGAGAGAGTTAATAGGTCTGAAGAGATCTGTTATAGAGGATAGAAGCCATTAGATGTTGTGGCACACTTTTCACAGTGCTCATTTTTCATTTTGTGGCTTTTGATTGAACAAATTGTTTGTCATATTTCATCATATAAGTTTTCTTTGAAATAATGTTAAAATCTTGTCTTGTTCTCGTCACACTCCTGATGGGCATACATTACATGCTCATGCTAGTCCGTTCTCCTTTCCAAGAAAATTCTACTTTCCTTTGAAGTTTCTATTATCACTAGCATGATTATCGACCTTATACCCACTGAGCATTCATGATTGCCAAATAGTGAAATTACGTAGTGTTCTTAATCTGGTTTTGAAATAATCTTAAATACAGATCACCATGCATGTATGTCTCACATAGTATGCAACCATAGTATATTTTAAGCAGCGGCAAAATTCACCAATGATTATTTCTTGATTATTTCTGGGTTTTATCAGGAAACCTGTGTCCTAAAAGAGGCCTCTAGTGCTCTGGTGGCTACTGTACGGCGCCCCCCGGGGTCAGCTGAGAAAAAAAATAAACTGTGTTCTGCACTTCAGGCATTTAAGTTATTTTTTATGCATTTAGTACATTGTGCGCACAGAAGAAAAATCCATTCCCTTGGTTTTATAAACTTCTGGAACAGGTTCATAATGCGTGCGCAAAATTAGAAATACTCACAGATTCAGATCAATTACTCTTTAATTGATTTAATGCTATTAAATCACAAATGACACATCTTCCCTACCACAGTAAGGTTAACAATGAGCTGCAAACTCATTTTCATCAAAATGAGCTGCTCTCCAACCTAAAAACATAGCACTGGTTTCTACGAGCAGCCGGCGATGAGACAAGAGTCAGACGAGTAAGAAGTGCTGAAGGACCGTCTACAAACTACAATAGAAAAGAGATACAACAAAAATATGAATTAAATAAATAAATAAGGTAGTGTCTCAACACTTACCTCAATTATAACTTGTCTCCTGCTAGTTGTACTACAACACTAAGCATATTCATCAATTTGGGGAATATTTGTCATGATTACAAAAGTTTCCAAAACTACTTTGCACATAGAAGGCAGGGGGCCTTCTACTGGGTGTACTACTACAGCACTTACTTTTAAAAATATGCATATGCATAGTTTTGGGGAAATATTTTTTTGCCAATAACATTTAATATATGTGTGATTTAATAACATTCCAATTTAGAGTAATTAATCCCGGAAGTTTGAATCTGTGAATATCTTTCTAACTTTGCGTTTATAAAACCAAGGGAACAGATTTTTATTCTGTGCACACGGTTTAGTTTATTTTTTTTTCTCCAGCTGACTCAAGGGGGGCTGTACTACTGTTGTATGTTGTAAGAAGAGAAAACTTTGTCCTCTATAACCAGCTAACTTTGTGTGTGTGTGTATGTGTGTGTGTGTGTTCTAGGTGCATGCTCCTGCTCAAAGCTGTTTAAATTAAGCTCCACAAAACGCAAGCTGAACACCAAATGTTCTTGTCTTCAGATGACATTAAGCGTGTGTGTCTCTGCGTGTGGCAACCAGATAAACACAAATGCACAATACAATCATCCGGGAACAAAGGCCTGTGTTGTCCAAGTCCTTCCTGGGCCATCTGGTCTGTTCTACCTGCATCACTGACTGCTGCAGTGAGATGAAGCACCTTCGGCAGGGTGAGGAGAGGCAGCCCTGTCTCTCCTCACCTACATCTACATTCAACCTCAGACAAGCAATCATACTTCTCACAGCTTCCTGTCAGTCCATCTTGCCCTCAGAAACACACACACATCCTTTATTTCTATCTGTCTCTGTGGCCTGGTTAAGGGTTCTACCTCAGTGACCAGGTACAGACGTCAGAGCTTCTGCCTGTCTCTTTCCTTCCCAAAACAGTCTCAAATATCACACAAACCATCAACAAGAGACACAGTTTGCACCTTTGTGAATTATATTCACACACACAGACACACAAAGAAAACACCAGTGTTTATGCACACAGAAACCTGTGGTGCTAAATCTTCCCATTCAAAGATAGCATGGGCCAGCACAACTGTCAACACTCATAGATGCATAACTCAATAGATGTGAAGCATTTAATACACACTGCCTAGCCCCCCCTTCCGAAGAGGTGCATAACTTCAGATTTAAATATGTGTGCACGCACAAACAAAAGTTGATCATTCAGAAGAACAAGTGGTGTGTTGACAGTTGTAGACAAAACCAGGCAGGAACAGCAATTCACACACATTGAGATGTTTAGAAATCCTTCTCCATGGAAAAGACCAGAATAGCACAAAAGTAAAGAAAACCACAAGTCATTCTCACTCTTATTTCCTCACCCCTCAAATAATGGAAACCTCTTATTGTGTCTTTCAACTCTTCAATTCCTTTTTTCCCCACACCACTGTGAAATGAAAGATAACCCCCCACCCCACACACACTGTACACACACGTGTGCACACATGTGCACACACTGCAAAGATCCAATAATCTCTCTATCCATCCCTCACTCCCTTCCTCATCACCTTAACTGAACTGGGTGTCCAAAGGATAACCACTTGTTTTCTCTCTGTCCCTTTCAACTACATGACACAGGTCTCCCAGACAATAGCTTACTTTGTCCACAGCAGGACACTGAGAATTCACCTACAGAGAAAAAAATGTTTCACAAAACAATGAAAGGACTATATGACTGTCAAACATATTTCTATTCATTCAGTATATATTTCAATCATGTATTGATGGACACACAAACTGTAAAATACATTGGAGGGAATTCAGTAAATATATATACTCTAAAAAACAAAATAAAACTACAAAATGTAATTTAATATTAGTGAGATGTCATTTGGGTTTCCATAGAAATTGTGGGTCAAAATGTGTATGCTGAACAGCAGATCTCAGTAGACCTCAGTAATTAGTCTGATGTCCTACTCATCGGCCATGTTTTTGGACCACACATGCTGATTTTTGGTAGTCAAACTTTAACAAACTGTGAAATGCAACTCACAAAACAGCAAGTAATAAACTATCTTAAACATGTGCACTATATATGCCCCACTGTCATTGTCTCTTCAGGGCATTAGACCTTAAATGTTTAAGTGTCTACTTTGTCTATAACCACGGCGATGAAAAGGTCTATTGGACCAAATCCCTCCGGAATCAGATTTTCTGTGTTTTCACTCAGTATCACTCTCTGTTTCCCTACATTATCACAGCAAGGAAGTACTCTACTTGAGAAGTGCTTCAAAAGGTGCTTTTAAAAAATAGTTGATAGTAATAAATCTTTTTTGTTAATAATTGACCAAAATTCTTGGCAAGATTTGTTTATTAAAAATGCTTGCAAAATGGTAAAAACTCAGAAATGACTTATTCATATATGAAGTAGGGTTGGGCCAATGGCTGACCACTAAGCCCAACAGGGATTTTATAGGAATATGAACTTTGTATGATATTAATCTGTAGGCTCAGAACAAGCATTAAACTTATAAGTACAGACAGGAAATATCTAATGTACTCTATCTCAGTGATTGCTATCAGAATAGTGCGTGATTCTGTGTGAGTGAGTGAGTGAGTGAGTGAGTGAGTGAGTGAGTGAGTGAGTGAGTGAGTGAGTGAGTGAGTGAGTGAGTGAGTGAGTGAGTGATTGAGTGAGTGGGGTGTGCCAATGTAAAATTCATGATTTGAAGCCGGCCTATTTGCTAACTTCATTCCCTCGCCTGTGATGCATGGTGGGCCAGAGGATGCACTCTGACACACTGTCTGGCTAAAAACCGGAGGACTTAATCTGGGTGCATAAATCACAGTGGCTTTCTGAGTGTAACTAATCAGGAATACACCCAACCATGCATACTTCCACACTCACTCTCTCTCTACCACACACGTGCAGAATTCATAAGAACTGCCCTCATAAAGCAGAGACCCATTGCCATGCTGCACACGATGCAGTGAGGGCCAAGAGGCAAGCAGTTTCCCCCCTTCCTTCTGCATGCTGATCATTAGAAAGAGAGAGCAAGAGAGAGATGGACGAGGCAGTGGTGCCAGCTCCTCAGCAGCTCAATCACATTTAATGCCTGGTCAGAGCAAGATGAGAACGTCTGCCGGTCACTGCTGCTAATATCACAGAAATAAAGGCAACACTGTGATAGCATGGCACAGGTTTTCAGTATAGACAACTATAAATGGTGGATGAAGAGAGCGCAAAGTCTACCTTCTCTCCCGTACTTGCCCGTGGTTTCTCTGTCTTTTACTTTTCGACTTCCATCTTTTCTCCCTTTGGGATTTACCTACATCTCCCTTTGCCTGTCTATCTCTCTTTCGATTTCCCTCATTCCATCTTTAGCAGCAACAAAGAGGGATTACTTTTGACATGTCAATGTGATGTGCCTGCTGGGTAAAGTATTTTTTTCTTCCTTAGTCAATATGATGCGCACACACAGACAGGTCAGCATTGTCTAAAGGGGTATAAATCTCTTCTTGCAAAAGGTCTGACGTGTGGATACTAGTGTGGCTTCTTTTTCCTTGAAACAATACCACCATGATAGCAAATCATAAAACTCACTCCTGTACTCATTTCCACTATATCCTTACACTAGTTCATCTGCTTTTTCCAAGGTCTGCTGAAGAAGTGAGGATAATGAGGGATGAGTGAGAGATGGAGTGTGAGAAAAAGGCAGAATGAGAAAAGAGTGTTGCTTTCGGGGTGATAACCCTTTGTTGTGATTCAAAGTACTTGGCTAGCCAGGAAATGAACTATTGATTAGAAAAAAGGTGGGGGTGGAAGAGAGAGAGAGAGAGAGAGAAAAATGAAATGACTGAAATCGCCAACTGACCACACTGATATTTGCCCTCTAACACACAAACACACAAACACCTACAGTATATGCACATACACTTGATTATGCGTGGGGGGGGGGGGCAAAGCTATCCATAACACACTGCTTACATGAAGTTGTAAATAAGCAGAAATAAATGCAGCTAACCAATAAACTACACCTAATTGGAAACCACTCACTGACGTAATTTGCACCACAGAGTCAAGGAGGAGTTGCTGAGTTTTCTCATTATCCATGTCACTAAATGTGTTCCTCAAACATATATCTAGGATTTGTATGGATTGTGTTGCAAACTTGAGGGGATTTGAGAGTTGTAATTCTGTAAATCCCATGTCTGTACAGCCTAATGTTACCCACTGCTTGTTCTAATACAGTGCACTTTAATATACTGCATATATATATATGTGTGTGAGTGTGTGTGTGTGTGTGTGTGTGTGTGTGTGTACCTTTCTCTTTGTATATAGGTATTGACAGATAAAAACAAACACTGAATACTATCAAAGAGCTTTATCTATTTACTGTTGTTGATGATGAGCACAATTGGCATAATTAATTGCTTATAATTACGCTGCTGCAGACTTACAGCTGAGCCTAATATAAATAGAAAAAAAGCATTCTTATTCCTAGCTTAGTCTGTAATAAATGTATCTGTGCTAGCCAGGATCACCAGTCAGGTTGTCTATATCTTTGACTTTCCACTGCCGGGATTGCTCCGTTGGAAAATCCACCGAATTTCTGTCATTTAGGCTGGATATCCGTTGCCTTGGGATTTCTTTGTGTTGGCATTTTGAACTCCAGTCGATTTATGAGGACTATGGTTAACTTTTTCTCAGATCTCTACAGGGTAAATCCAGACAACTAACTACTGTTTTCAACAATCTGAGTTTTCTGTTGCATGACTAAAACAACTTTAAAAATGTACACGTTCCACAAAGACAAGTTCCTTTCAAGCTTATTTGGCAGTGGCACTGTGACGACTGTGATTGGTTAAAAGAAATGTCATTAAACCAGAGCATGTTTTCCTCCCATCTCAGAATGCTATGTGGAGTAGCCAGACCCTCCTCCAGCATGCATTGGAGGAGGGCCTTTTTTAAGACATGTTCAAAGACTGCCACACGATGAGTAAGGGATCCATTTACCCAGCATTTCCAAAACCTAGCTTTAAATGTCAATACAGCAAAAACCTCAAGTAACCTTACACATTATTGTTCAACCTCAAGCAGTCTGTACAGTACCAGGAAGCTAGAGCCGGTGGGACACCATGTCTGAAAACTACAATATAGTCCCTAGGGATAAAAAATAGAGACTGTGTACAAATAGAGAACCTTAACCCAGTTCCAGTAGCTGACAAGAACCTCAGTGCAGTTAGCCTACATACTTGGCTGAAGATCCCTGTCTTAGTTTTGGTAAACCTACAACCAATGGCTTTTAGTCACATTTACCTGCCTTTCTAAAGAAACTAACAGTCAGTAAGCTGATACATTTTCAGTGTCATGCTGTGAGCCACTTGAAGAACATGTGGCTGCTGCTGTGACCAAACCATCTATTCACAGAGTGATCTAACCAGTGGACTACACTGCCACCCCTGTAGGGCCAGCTCCATAACCTACAACCCTGTACATTAAAAGAGGCTTCTGCACACCTGTGGCTTTACTAATATTCCATCAGCCTTCCTACTGTACTGCACTAAAGTTTCTGTAAGACCTAATATGATTATCTTAAAACAAAACTACAACTGGAAAGCCAGTTAAACTATTAGTAAGCAACATGCATCATCTGAGATGTTTGGTTTCCCAAACAAGACGTTTCAACCTGCATTTTCCATGGTGAATTACATAATACACTACTTGACCTGGGTAAATCCTAATCATTCGGCATTGCTGCTGCTGTAAGTGTGATATGAAGTATCAGCTTGGTCTACAGCCCAGAGAAGACCTCGTACTGATCCAGCTTTGAGTTGAGTTAGCCACTAAATTGGCCTGCTCTATAAATCAGCTGGCCAGGGCCTAAATGAATCAAACAGGCCAGTCCTGTCCGCCCTGGCAGCATAATGCAGTGGTTTAGATTGGAAGCTTAAAATGCGTAACGTGTGTTGTGAGTGTGAACGTATGCGTCTGTTAAAATATGGTTGCGTTCTTGGCCATGTGCCTAATGCGGTCAAAAAACAGGTCAACATGGACAGGTGCTTATCTTTCTGCTTGCATGTGTGTTGTGTGTGTGTGTGTGTGTGTGTGTGTGTGTGTGTGTGTGTGTGTGTGTTGATTACATTCACTCATGCACCAACACACTGCTCTCTCTGGTCTATCGCCCATGGAGCTGTGCAACGATTATGTGTGCCCACCACCTCCCGTGCTCATCTCATCCTGCAGGACACGCTCTCCAGCGTCATCTCTCTGTCCTCTCTCTCACTACCCACCTATAGCGGGAGGCGCTGCTACATCGCCTGAAAGAATACGCTCCCTGATGTCGAAATCACACTCAACACAACAGTGCCACACTTAGCCAGTGGTGGTGGAAGGCGGAAAAGACGTTAGGGCATGAAACGTTTTTTTTTTTTTTTTTTTTCTGGCACTGCAGTAGCTCACGATGAAAGGTAATGTCATTGTGCTTCAGAAAAACCTATAACGTTGAAAATGTGCTGCCATCCTAGGTAATCCCTCTGCCACGCAGGACAACATCACGCCATCCTAAACCACCTGTTTTTCCCGCATCCTGTGCGCACACAGTAGGCTATAATATATGAAATTCAACATTGCACGCCTGACTTTATTGATCAATCTATATTGTCATTAATGGTATTAATCACATGAAATTAACGACTTTAAAGCAATTCTGAGATACTAGTTTACATATCAAAATGATGCTCAATAAGCACCCAACTCAAATGCAAACTTCATTTGAACGATGTCTATAATGGCGCAAAACAGACCGTTATTTCACCAGTAATGTAAAGAAGTGGTGTAAAGAATGTGCCAAAAAATTCATCTTGAACCCGATTTCAAGTATGGTATCAACATTGTAAATGCATTAATCTAAATTAATAGAAACAGCACACTAACAGTCTACCACAAAGCTCAGCAATGCTGTGATTGAAACAACGCAGCGCATATCAAGGATGGATCCTTCAACCCGTTTCCTGAGAGACGCACAGAGAGCCTTATTGTGGCCGCGAATTAGAAGAGAACAAGCGCAGTCACTCACCGATGTGGATGATTGAATCCGAGAGCGCCGACTTCCACTCCTGGCTCCAAAAAACGGCAAGGAGTAACATAGCCGAGATAACTTTCATGTTGTCCAGAATTATTTCCTCCCAAAACAAGAGAAAACCACAGCTGTCTGAGTGAGAGGTAACCGAGTTAAAATCCCGAGAACCGAAGCTTCTTTTTTTAGTCCATCTGTACGGTCAAGGAAATTCCCTGTAATCTCTTCCTTGATATTATTCTCTTGGTGTTAGAGTATGTTGCTTGTCTGTAGAGGAAAATAAGTAGAGATTCCCGGGTAGTCACAGGCTGGCACTCTGTTGAAATTCCTCCCAACATTAAATCATATTCTGGGCGAGCGGAGAGACGCTGAGACGCAGAGAAAACCAACCGCATCCAAACGACGCCGCGTTGAAGCGAACTGATGGGCTTGGGGAATGTGTTCGCTTACTTAAAGGAAAGAAAAGCTGGAACCGTTCGATAACGTGAGAGAAAACCTAATTATCTTGAAAAGCAGTTCCTGTTATAATGACTTGTGATTCCCAGCAGTTTAGACCTGGCAACGCAGTTTCCCCCCTGCACCAACCACCAAACCACCAGCAGCAGCAGTAGCAGCCTCAACGGACCAAGCCAACGGCCAAAACTTCCATTTTGCCCAGGGGCTTTTTATTTTACCTTCACTTGGCACCTGTTTCAATATCACCAACACCAGGACACACAGACGAACCTAGTTTTGTTGGGTGGGAAAGAAATACCATATGATGAAAAGCCTTGTCACATGGCATTACCGCGGAGAGGTACCATATTCCGAAATTGTCTTTAGTTTCCTGTAGAGATGAGAAAGAGAGACCGGGATGGAGAGTGATCATTCAATCAAAGGGAGCTCCGAAGCCACTCTTCTGTTCTGCGTCAGGAAGGGGAAAAACTAACCGAGGATGTGCGCAACGACACTCCGCGGTCCGCACTCCGTATGCGGTTACTCGCGTCAGCCCCGGCACGCACAGTAGCTGGTGAAGAGGAGGTATGCCGCGGCCGTGTGGGGGAGAAGGAGAGAGAGAGAGAGAGGGAGAGGGAGAGAGAGAGGAAGGAAGGAGGAGACCCAGGAAAGACAAGAGAAAAAGAGGCAGCAACTATGAGCAGCAGCAGTTGCCAGTGCATCTACTGTCTGGAATTACCCTGTAGAAAGAGACTAGATGTGGCTATCAGGGTGGGCCAAGGGGGTGCGGAGGGGTGCCTAACAGAGACACAGACCAGACACATGAAGAGAGGGGTAATCTTAGCTCTGCCATGAGTTGGTGGTGGGTTTATCACTCGTAATATTTAGGGGTATCTGGGTCATCAATTGAGCACTAATTTAAATTTTGTACAATAGCAACAAGACAACTGTTGTGTGGTGTGGGGAGAGTCATGTAATGTATAATTAGCACTGATTAATTCTAATGTTCAATTCACTCACAGCAAATATTGGGACAGGATGCTTTCATCTTTTGTACCTTTTCCTGTATCTGTTCATCATATGCCCATTCCCCTCTCCCTCCGGTACACATTTTGGTTTCTTTCCCTGCAACTATCCTCCCATCCTTCTGTCCATCTATTCTATCTACACCACCCACTATCATCAATATATCATCCCTGCCTCACTGAAGGACTGCAGTCCCCACGGTTCCTCTTAATCTGCCCTGGATTTTGGATTAGGGATTAGATTGTTGGGAGCCTCAGGCTACCATTGGATTGGCGGTTTTGTACGCATTCAAGGAATGAGAGATTAAACTGACGGTGATACTGATGCTGTAAAAGCTACTCTCACTTCTTCTATTTGACGTTATTGATTCATTATTAAAGGTTTACTGTATATAACCACTCACATTGATGGGGAACGTCACTTGCTCAGCGAGTGATCTGAAAATACAGAGTTGAGAAGAAGCAATGGGAACATAAATAACAAAAATTGGAAGATAATATACTCCCATATCCAATGTTTGTGCTTGCGTCATAATAAAATACTTACCAAATGTGTTCAGCATATCAGTGATATTGTAGAAATGATTGACTACTGAGCACTGAGAGAAAGTAGGCTATGCTATCTATTTTTCACTTTATACAGATTGAAGGGGTTTTTGGTTCTTGGATCTATTTAAAAGAAACAAACAAGTGAACCGTTTGTGTCTTTGTGCTCACCCTGATTTGATTCACACCATCACCCATTCAGAGCACGACCTGTCTAGACCTTTTATTAATATAGATGAGTTCAGCACCTTTTATCCACACGAACACAAATGCACACATACTCCTTGATTTACGCCACTCTAAGACATTCATACCGCAAATTACATATACATCATTGTGCAATCACAAATTTTAATTGACTTCTGGTAGGATTATAACTTGGGAAACAAAACATTTAGGAGATTTGTATAATAAGGGTTTAACCTTTTACTAAGTGTATCAGAGTTTTGTGTGATGAAATAATCAGATTTCTTTTTTCTTTATTAATTAATTATCATTGTGAAGCCTCCAGTTAGTAAGTCCTTGGATTTAAGGTGCAATATGTAATACTGACAGCTAGAGTTTAAAACAGTTACTGCAGTACAAATTCTAAATACTGCAGCGAGTCGTCTCCCAGGCTGAGAACGCAGCATCCACAACAATGTTGCTAGACGCTTGTCTCCCATAGCCAGACATTACTTCACAGCACAGCGGAGTAACTAACGTTAGATGCCGGCTATACTGACATTCATAAAAGCCCGTGCTCATGTGAAGCTCAGGACCCAGCTGACAGACACACTTCCTTGGCTTAGAATTAAGGTAGGAACCGCTAAAAACACAACAACCTCGCTGTCCTCTCCACCTGATGGACAGACTTACTTCCTAGGCTTAGAATAATGATGGGAACCGTTAAAAATAGCACTACCTTGCTGTCCTTTTCTACCCGACTGAAATACACACTTTATTGTCTTAGAATTACGGCAACAATCGCTTAACACGCTGCAAACTCGACGTCCTCTCTTCCCGATTTAGTCCTGTCAAACTGGGCAGTTTATACACAGGCCAAAAAAAAATATACTAAATAAAAGAAAATACTAGCATTAGCATTGTTGTCAGAAAAGATAGTATTTCAATTTAGCATGTTTCGGTAATATCTGATGACATTGGGGTCATTTTTAATTTGTTTTATTTAATTCAGAAAATATATTACATTTTGCACCTGCACATTGCTTAAATGACTAACATATTAGAAAATGTTTGGACTGCTGCTGAGCAAAGAGACTGAGAAAGTGCAACCTTGAAAAGCATCTCTGCACAACACAGATACACATGTATTTCTGGGAATCACCTATTTGAAAGAGGGACATCTTGCACCTAATGGGCACTCAGACTTCCATATCTATCCTGTGTGTTAGCTGAAGATTGATCCTTCACTGTAATCCCTCTATCAGTGGTGTGCTGGGAGCTGAGGGTGGCGTGGATACCGATGAGTAGGAGTGTATGCTGTGACCCCGCAATAAAACGTAAACATGTAGTATCTGGCACTGGTAAATATGACCATCCCATAAAACATTTTCAAACAATCAATTGAAAGTGAAAGTGCCATACATTGTTGGTTGTGAACCATCTCGTTCTAAATCTCCTACAGAAAGACTTCCTAATTTTATTTTATTTTTTAATTAAGTAACGGATGGGATTTGTAATGTAGCGGAATACTTGTAAGGTAGCAGTGAAAACGTGGAGCCGAGTTTCATTGATTTGGGCATTTTCTCAATAAGCAAAGGAATGGATTTGATAATGAAGCACTGAACTGGCCTCTGAAAAGAGCACTGAGTGGATACACCAATGCACTAATTACCTACAATGTAAAAGTGGAGGGGTCTAAACTAATACATTTAAAAAGTGGGTGGAATGGCTTTGACGCCTAGGTAGTAAGCTCCTTCATTGTTCTTAAATGGGTGCTGCCCTTCATTTGTGTAAGCTCGTAGAAGAGTCATGTTGGCGGTGTTCAAGGACCTGTCATTTACAGCAAGTGAGATTTTATTTTGGTGCTATAACAGAATATTCTGAAAAGCTTTTGCATGAGTTTGCAAACTTAAAACCCTAGATATAGAAACTGGTAAGGAAGATCAGACAGACATGCAACTATACGCCTGAGAGAGAGACAAAGAGTAATTCAGGTGCGAGCTGGGTGGCTTGTTAGTATGCATGCCTACAGTGGTAACAAGTTCTCAAGGACATTGTCTGTCTTGTACATTCATGTGAACATGGACGTGTGTGAGTTAATGTCACATACTTTGCACATAGTATAAAACAACAATGCTTTTCTTTCTGTGTTGCCACTAAAACCATTAAGTGTCAGGAAAGTAAAAGCCAACTGACTGTGTCGGAAGCAAAACCTGCTATAATGAGCTTGCACTTGTGTCTACATGACATACACATATGTGTTAGCTTGTACGTGCCTGCAAACAAAGACCACACAGCAATTATTAAGCTTGACACAGACACTTTCAAATGGCCACTAACAACCCACAGAGAGGATTTAATCTCAGAAACCAATCTATTGTCAGCGCAAGCTAGTCTAAGCAGCATGTTTTTGTTGTTTGTTTTAACTCAATGAAGACTGACATGTGTCAACTCTTCTGATTTAAACAATAAAACATACTAGTTTTTTGTAAAAGTTGATTACTATCCATGTCCTCCAGGATTTCAGACTTTTTTTAGACTGATGCGGCCCAAAATGCCTGAAGTTGCGGGAGCTTTTGAAAAAAAATTGCAATAAAAGTTCCAATGTTTTTTGTATGTTTGTTGCAATGAAGTTGAGGAAGAAAGAAAACGTTTTTTGTATAGTTCTTTAAAAATAAAAAGGAAACTTGTTTTGGGGAGAATAATAATTATTGCTATGAATTATACTATGGTCTGAGTTTTCATAAACCAAAAAGGCTCAGAGTGCTGCAAATGTTGGTATAATATGATAATGTCTGGTGGATTAAAGACAAAAAATAATAATTTGTTGAATCATTTAAATTTGAACATGTCTGTAAGTGGCTTGTTGATCTTTACATTGTTAGTTCATTTCCTATCCTGGCCTGGGACACACATTCATACGGTTTGATAAAAGACCTTTTGGATTTTAACTCATCATTGCACTTACAATAACGAGTCCTCAGTTTAGATCATCCTGTACGTCTCATCTCTGGTTTTTCCTCCATCCACCGTGTGTATGTGTTTGTGATCATGCGTGCGTGCATGCGTCAGTCACAAAGGGGATCTCAGCAGCCCCGGCCGCTGCAGAGAGGCAACAGGATTGAAACAGCAGCCGCTTCAGCGACATCAAAGTGAAAAACCGTTACAGCGTAACACGACGCTCTGAAATGTTTTGTAATGTCTTTTGCTGTATGTTTTGATTGTAAATGTGAGATTTTTGAGTCACACATGTCTCGTTAAACAAGGAAATGAATACGGCCACGTACATGTGACGTCAACCCGTTCTCACTCCTGCTTGGTCATTGGCTCTCAGAGTCACACACTGATACAGAGTCTGGCACATGGGACTGCTGGGATTGGTTGAAGTCATGGGAAACTCCGGTATTTGGTCAAATTTGCGAAAAATTTGCGGTGATTGGTCAAAATTGCAAGGTGCACCAAAGTCACAGTGATTGGTTGAATTTGTGTGAATTTGCGCAATTGCAACATCGCAAAATCCTGGAGGACGATCCCTTTTCCTCATGTGTGGGGATGCAAACAATACTTTACTCACACCGAGTAGTATACTCCTCTTTGTAACATGAGTGGTATTGTTTTAGTTTTTTTTTTTTTTTTGGAAAAGAAAATCATTTGTTGCATGCATAGTTTAAAATTGGGCCACCCAAATGAAATCAATATCACCAAAGACACTGGGCTATCACCACCCTTTACAGAAATGCAATCCATTTCCAATGTTTTGTTAATAATTGGATGCACTTTCTTATTCATTTATACTTTCTATTTATCTAGTAATACTTTAGATATGCTTTATCTGTCCACCTGCCCATGGCTTTTTCCTGGCAATGGCTGCCTGATGTGGCGGAGAGGAATGTATCTCAGCGCATCACAGGGCCCAATCTAATCCCAAGCAACATGGCACTATCTCCCAACGAGAGCCTTATTCCCAGCCCCTGTAAATCTAACTCTGGCATCAGGATCACACATACACACACACACACCACACAAACGCACCATTATCCTTCGTCCCTGAACACACACACACACACAAACACAACCAAGATCTAAACTCATCATAAGTGAATAATTGATACACTTGGAAAGGGTTTCTTATCTAAGAGTGGAGAGACTGGAGGAGAGGGCAGACACGTGGAAACAGGCAAGGAGAGACAACAAAGTTAAAAGTTCTTTTTTTATTATGTGGGTTGCTGTGTTAAGATTTTCTGTGTGCATGGTGTTTGTACTATGCACATATTAGAACAGCTGGCTAGAATATTGATTTCTCACCATCTAGCTTGTCTTTAATTAGTAATATAGGCACACCTCTATCAACTGTCTGGACTTAAATTAAGTCTTCTGAAGTTAACCATGAAAATGAAATCCATTTATACCCTTTATTCCCCTTAACCCATGTGATTAAAAGGGCAGGGTGGAGAGAACTGGAAGGGTTGGGGTGGGGGCTTGAAAAGATGGGAAAGATATTGAAAGATTGAGAAAATACTGAGAGAAAGAGGTAGATCCAAGCCTGGGGCCTAAGTATTGAACTAAATCAGGTTGCTGAGAGGAGGTTCCCATGGGCAATTATACAGGAACACTTCTTACTAATCACTTCTTACTATCCTTTTTTCCCCACCTCCATGCAAATCTAATGGTTGGGACTGTCAAGTACAAATGATTAGGAAAGGAATATTTCCCTTGGGCAATCATGTAATGGTGGACAATTGCAGTACAAATATGTGACATCTTGTCTGGCTCAAAAACCTTCTTGAAACTGGCCAAGACAGTTCCTATATTAGCCCCCCATCTCAGCAATGATGGTGTACAGTAAAAACACATAATATACATTAGCTTTCAGTGGGGTCAAGGGTTTGAGGGGAAACATTCACTACCCTTTATTTGGGTGAAAATTATCATCTGAGCCAGAAATTCTAAAGGCTTTTTGGGGAGCTGTCCACATGTAATGGTTCTGAAACGCACAGCTGGGCTCCTGCTCAGCATTGGAGCTGTCCAGGGTGGTGCTGAAACGAAACTGAAGCAGATCAACTGCCATTTTCATAAAGCCTCATAAATAAAACATTTCATAGTGTCTAGAATAGTACAGCACTGCAAAATATAATATAGTACATTGCTAGTACTATACTATATACCTCTACCACATTAATTCAATTTCCCTTGGAATGTTGTCATATTAAGGGCTATCAAAAACCAGTAGAGGGGTTAAAAAATCTAACTGTTAATCATCTATGATCAAACGTAACCAATCCACAGCCCATACATATGCCATGCAATGGACATGCAATGGACATGCACTTAAACCCTGTTCTTAACGCTTTTTTATGATGGACTTGAGACAAAATCATAGCATGTAGCTTAGTTTTTAAAAAAACACTATCTCTGTCTCTGTACATGCATCAATTTAAAGAGAGTTCACATTCTATATCAAAGGGTCACAGTTACGTTTGAAACATCTTAAGGGGAACAGGCTTCTCAAAAACACTGCCCTTACATATTTGAAACATAAAAAGTTGGGGCAAAATGTTGACATGCTTTATAGTAGCAGGCACTTAAATCCTATTTTATATACAGGGGTAAAACATTTTAGTTAGTAGGTTAGCTAATAGTCTTGGCATGAAAATGGCTAAACTGGATTGGCTCTCGGCTTTATGATATAGGACTGACATACACACAGTATAGATACTTGCGATAAGCCTATTATTAGGCTTCAGCAGTTAACAGCATGAGACATATACAGTGGATATAAAAAGTCTTCACACCCCTGTTAAAATGCCAGGTTTTTGTGATGTAAACAAATTAGACAAAGATACATCATGTCAGAACGTTTTCCACTTTTAATATGACCTATAATGTGAACAATTCAATTGAAAAACAAACTGAAATTTTTTAAGGAGGAAAAATAAAAACCTTATAAAACCTCTTATAACTGTGGATGTGACTGTGTTCAGAATTAAACAATGACATTCAAACTCATGTTAAACAGAAGTCATTACACACCTGCCATCATTTAAAGTGATTAATCACAAATAAAGTTCAGCTGTTCCAGTAGGATTTCCCTGACATTTTCTTAGTTGCATCTCAGAGCAAAAGCCATGGTCCGCAGAGAGCTTCCAAACCATCAGAGGGATCTCATTGTTGAAATATGTCAGTCAGGAGAAGGGTACAAAAGAATTTCCAAAGCATTAAATATACCATGGAACACAGTGAAGACAGTCATCATCAAGTGGAGAAAATATGGCACAACAGAGACATTACCAAGAACTGGATGTCCCTCCAAAATTGATGAAAAGACAAGATAACAACTGCTCAGGGAGGCTTCCAAGAGGCCTACAGCAACATTAAAGAGCTGATGGAATTTCTGGCAAGTACTGGCTGTGTGCTACATGTGACAACAATCTCCCATATTCTACATATGAATAGGCTTTGGGGTAGGGTGGCAAGACAAAAGCCTTTTCTTACAAAGAAAAACATCCAAGCCCGGCTGAAGTTTGTAGAAACAAACATCAAGTCTCCCAAAAGCATGTGGGAAAATGTGTTATGGTCTGATGAAACCAAGGTAGAACTTTTTGGCCAAAATTCCAAAAGATATGTTTGGCACAAAAACAACACTGCACATCACCCAAAGAGCACCATACCCCCAGTGTAGCAAGGCAGTGGCAGCATCATGCTTTGGGGCTGGAACCGGGAACTTAGTCAGGGTGTAGGGAATTATGAACAGTTCCAAATACCAGGCAATTTTGGCACAAAACCTTCTGGCTGAAGATGAAGATGAAGAGGACGTTCACCTTTCAGCATGACAATGACCCAAAGCACACATCCAAATCCACAAAATCATGGCTTCACCAAAATAAGATTTATGTTTTGGAATGGCCCAGCCAGAGCCCAGACCTGAATCCAACTGAACATCTGTGGGGTGATCTTAATAGGGCTGTACACAGGAAATGTTTTTGCAATATGACAGATTTGGAGCACTTTTGCAAGAAGAGTGGGCAAATATTGTCACGTCAAGATGTGCCATGCTAATAGACCCCTACCCAAAAAGACTGAATGCTGTAATAAAATCAAAAGGTGCTTCAACAAGGTATCAGTTTAAGGGTGGGCTCACTTATGCAACCAGGTTATTGTACCTTTTTATTTTTTATTATCCCCCCTCAAAGATTTCAGTTTGTTTTCAATTGAATTGTTCACGTTATAGGTCACATTAAAGTTGGAAAAAAGTTCTGACATGATTTATCTTTGTCTCATTTTTTTATATCACAAAAACCTGCCATTTTAACAGGAGTGTGTAGACGTTTTATACCCACTGTACAATATAGTGTTAAAACTAAGAATTGTTCACTCTGCAGTGTTGAAAAGTGGATTTTTTCTGTTTTTTATCAGACTGCAACAGCCCAAAGCATTGGAACATTCCACTGCAGTTGCTGTTGAAGTCAGGAGTGCTAGATTTTCATTTAAAGTGATTTACTCCATAAGAGCATTCATTTCACAAATGAGTGGGAATGAAAACATACACTGAACAGCATCAGTGACTTGCTGTGCCTGTGGGGTTACTAGCACATAAAGATCGTCTGCTCTCTATCCAACCAAATGTACGTCAGGTACTGTCAGAGATCTATTCAATGCATGCACACAATGTCAGAGAGAGATTTAACCACTCATATTCAGCTTTGCTGTATTTAAGGAACAGATCAGCTGCTATTATAGTGTAATAGAGAATTAGGCAGGAGGAAGCTTTGGCAAAAAAAATCCCAGTAGCCATTCACTGAGGGTGGATATTTAAAACCATACTCAGAAAAACCACATGGGGAGCTGTGTTCACTCAGTGGAGCTGAAATATGTTAATATATGCCGTTTACGTGTGATATTTTGTGGTTGCTTTTATGCTAAGCCGCTTAGTTTCATGAGTGTGAGTCTTTATAGCATGAGTGAACCCAGTGGGAGTTGAATAATCGCTAAAACTAAAAATGCTATCCTGTAAGATACAAGATCATTGTAAAGACTCATAATAAAAATAGAATCATAGTGTACTGTATATAAACATTTTCATTGTTTAATATATTTTATTGGATACAGCATTTAAACAATATTTCCAACATACAAAGTAAGTCTCCATTCGTGTTTCCAGAACAAACAATTTTTTAAAACAAATGTCAATGTGGTCTTGTCCCGTAGAAACCTGTGCCGACATGGATATACCACTACAGTGACATTTCCGTAATGGGAAGCTTGTTCACATAGTTAATCAGTGATTTCCAATGAGAATAGATATCAGTAGACCCTCTGAGAGTAAACTTTATCTTATCAAGTTTTAAGAAAGACAATGTGTCGCACAAGCAGGCTTTAAATGACGGTGGTAATTAGCAATTAGAGAGGTAAAAGCAATAACATTAACTTGGGTTGTTGTCAGTTTTAGTCCGTCCGGAGGTCTGCCAAATACCGCTATATGGGGGGAGGGACAGATCCTCACCGCCAAACCTTTCGAGATTGCGTCAAAATATAGCTGCCAGAAGTTGAGCAGTTTGGGGCATGACCAGAACATATGAGTTGAAACACAAGGGGTCTGAGAGCATCTATTGCATCCTTTGTCCAGGCCATCCGGGTAAATCTTGGCAAGATTGGCCTTGCTAAAGTGAATCCTATGTACCACTTTGAATTGAATAAGGCTAAGCCTTGCACAGCTGGAGGAGGAATTGACTGCTTGCAGGGCTTTTTCCCAAAAATCATCAGACAGGGAGGTCTGCAGTTCTTTCTCCCAGCTGGTCCTATTTTTGTTGACAACATAGTCAGAAGATGGAGCATAGGGTTATGAGAAACTAACATCATAAAGTGTTTGAGTGTTGTTAATGACTCAGTTTTTTGTGTCACCAGTCCAGCATGGTCATGTTGCGCCCCTCAAAGGTTATGAAGTGTCATCTCTGGGCCACAGACCTTTAACCTGCCAATTAGTTGCCCTTTAGCTCAAAGATCAGTTGCGGTCTCACCTGCTGTACATTGTCTCAATTCAGTCCGGGCCCGGAGTCCATAATCCGTAGTAAAGGGAAGTAGATCTGCCCCAAAAGTAGATTAGTCAACCTGGCCAGTGCAGCAAGCAGTCAGCCCAGCTGAAGTCTTTTAGTCGGCCTCCATGTCTGGTCTATGCTGGTAGTTAGCCCCAAAGGCTGCGGCCTCCTCTGGCAAAGCTAGCTTCTTCTTAGCTCTGTAAACACCTGCAAACAGGCCAGGAATAGGAGAGACGGTCTGAGGCCCAGGTTGTATAGCGTAGACATGGCGTCACGATACTTGACAATACTTGACTTGACGGTTGCTCGAGGACCTCTGGCGTGTAGTCTTTGAAAATGAGTACCGGCTACCCTCTGTATTGGAGATTGCCTTGTCTCTTACGGGCCTCCAGCACGATCATCTCTTTTACCTGGAACCGATGGAGGCAAATAATTACCGGCCGCGACCCCTACCTGTTTAGTAAAATGTTGCCAATGCAAGTATCAGGAATTCTGAGACTTAAATTATATAATGTTTAAAACAAAAATGCATTATCAAAATCAGGAGAAAAAAAAGACTGATTTTGTCTTTAAATCAAATTTGCATTTTGTTGGCAAGCAGCCAACAAGTGAGAAAAACCCTCCAAGGCCAACTTTAACCCCTGCGTCATCCATTACAATCTGGGAAAGTACAACTTGTCAGATGTTATCGCTTACATAAATATGTCTCTGTCAAACAATTAAATGTATAACTATATAGGGGTTTGCAGCTTTTGGGCCAAAGTACTTTAAAGATTTCACTCTGGGCTCTGATGACTTTGTCTTTTTTGATCTAGAGACTAAAGAATTACTTTGATTGTTTGAAAAATAAAAATTATACTCTCATTAAGCCATACTTTCCTATATGATTTTAACATACTATTTTGTAAAATACACTTTCCTTTATAAAACTTCTTGGTAATTGTTGTGTGTTCTGATATGGTTCATCTGCAGTGTGTATGTTGTCAGCCAAAACCTATTTGGGGCTTTTGTTGCAGCTGAAGCCGATTCTTGTGCTGCATGCATAAACTACTGTGTCCCCAAACAAAGGTTCTATAATTAAACTGATTTGAGTGATTGGTATATAGACACACTATCGGATAGTGATTTTATAACAGTACTTTCCTTTTATGTCAGTGCTCCTACACTGAGAAGCATACATATCTCTATTGCAGTCATTGGGTCTGTTGTGTAACACTATTCCATCTATAGGCCATTATCACATTAAAGCAGCTCACTGCACAGACAGAATCTCTAGAGATAACATATACCCTTTTTATTTGAAAACTAACTAAAACAGCATGCACAGAAAATCCACATTTTATCATATATGCAAAACAATACTGACACAACCTTGTTTACCCTCTCTCCTATCATATCACATTATGAGTTATGCTTACCTCCTCCACATAGCATTTTTCCACTGCCTGCCCAATTAATATGGAAGTTTCCATAGTGTCCTGGCACTGCGCCTAAATCCAGGACACTGAGAAAGCCAAGAAACCAGCTGGTACTGCATAATATAGTGTGGTATTCAAATGTCAAAAGATGTGGGCCTTAATTCATAAAAGTATCATATATCAACTATTGTTCAGTGATTGTAATGTGGACAGAAGGTGTTTAACATCCTAACATGACCAAAAGCATCTTACTGGCAGAAAAACATGCTTTATTTAGTCATTGAGATAGAATATGAAGTAGTAATTCTTAGAAAGTATGGGTGTCCCTAATGCTGAGGCATTTCCACAATGTACATATCATCATTGTCCAACAAATTCTAATACAACTTCTGGCAGTTTTCTATTGTCCATGTCAACAGGCTTATGCAGTATGGACCTATTACAAGATTTGCACTCCCTGCAACATTTTATGCATTACTGTACGGAGTTCCATGAAGAACTTAGCTTGAGGTCAGACCTCAAGACCAAATCCTAAAATATTTTCCAAGCTTTCCTAAGGCACTGGCTTGGCTAGAGGCAAACTGACATTAACAAACTTTTCAAGGAAAGGATGAAATTCAGTTGGTAAAAGTTTTAAAAATTGTGAAAATAACCACACTCCACCAAAGTCCAGTTAACACCATGAATGTTTGAATGATTTAAATCCCTGAACCATGTGCATCCCAACCCATATGGGCTTACAAGGCACTATGCAGCAACAGCAATAAAGATGATCACATGTCAAACCATGACATAAGGATCCAGAAATTTAACATTTTAAAAGGTTTTACATCTTTGCTGCCATGCATTAACTGTAATTGTTGCTTCCCCATGCCTTAGGGCTTAAGACGTTGACCATAAATTGCAACTTCCCCAGTTTGAGAATGGATGGCGATGTTTGTGGCATTTTTCTGCTGCAAAAAAGGCATAAAATGTCAAACAAATCAGCGTTCTTAAACTTTTTTCAAATAGAACAGGCAAAAAAGCTTGCATACCTCAGTTGGTAAGGTACCAGTTCTTAAATGAAAATGTCTAAACATTCAAAGCGAGGTTAAAATGCAAAGCTACTAACAGGTGAAAAGGCTTTTTAAATGTAGCAAAACACAGGATGTAGCAAAGTGAAATAATAAATTAGTAAAAGCACAGGTGGTAATTCTCAATTAAATCAATTTATTAGGTATGCTTAATTTAATAAAAACGACATACAAATTATTATGTTAAATAATAATCTTGTTAAATGATGAGTAGTTTTCTTCATAAATATAGTGTATTAAAAATGCTTTGCTTAACAGATACCTGATCAAAAAGGCATAATTACAGTAAAGCAAAGAAAACACAACCCTACAATATGTAGGTAATGATGAACACAGGGGAGACCGGGACACAGATTGAGTCACACTTCAGTCATTGCTCGACACTGTTGCACGCTGTTATTAGCAGGCTGGCCAAGCTTTGGCCCAGCTGCAGGCGGCACGCTTTCACTTTCATGTTGCTCAGCCACACAGTCCTGCATCCTCCATCCATCTTCCATCTCTCCCTGTTTCATATCTCTCATCTTTCATTCCTCTTTCCCTATCATGCTCTCACCATCTACCCCCTCTCTCATGCCACAATTCTTCCTCTTCTCTTCCACTGACCAGAGCTATTACTCTCATTATGGTTATAAGACAAGGTTGTTAAAAAGTCCTACAAGAGTTTAAGAGGCACAGGAAGTTACATTTGAAATACTGTTGGACAAAATGTGTAACTATAGACTGAAACAAATATCCTTTGCTGTCTTAGCCATGTATTATTTGTATTTATTTCATTTATAACGACAAGGCACATTAATCAACATTTCTGTAAATGTGCCAGTGTTAGCCAGCCGGCTCATTATCAACTGTAGTCCTTTGGTGAGATGTTTTGACACCAGAGCACCAGGAAACAGCAAGACATAACTATAGGTTAATGGACAGACAGAAGACAAGATGCCATAAAGACAGCAACACAAATAGCTTACCAACAGCAAGAAATGAGCTGGTGTGATAGTGATGCACACAAAAAGAAATGACTGCCATGGGTCATGGCAATGTGTAGCTGAACAAAACTGAACATGAAATACATTAAATAAGCTAAAAAAACACCCCTGAAATCTTTTGAAACTTTAAATTAGTTCTTTTATAATGGCAAGAATCACCTCTTTTTATTGGATAACATGGACATGTACACAGTAGTACAGAGGTAAAGTCATGATATTACCTTATTTCAGGAGAGGTTTTGTTTCTCCAGTGGATTCATATTTCTAACGTGCTGAATGGCTTTGCATTAGGTTTTCAAGTTCGTGGGCGTACTGACAGCTGACAAAATTTGCTAATTGATTTTTAGCCGGTGTGCTCTCACTCTAGTTTTAAGTTAAATCCAGGGAAGCTGACTTTGAAGTTCCTTTTACCTCAATCTTGCGGTATATCGCCACAACAAAAGGTGAAAGAAATGCACGGCAGAGGAATTGTGACTTTATCCCCCCTACCTCAGTGTCCCATACCCAAACGCTTATGTGAGTTAGACAGCTTAATCTTCCCGTTCATTTTTCTCCATTTTACTGGTTTTCATCCTACTGCCGCTTGCATATACGGTCATTCAAAAAGAAGCTGACGCCTTGAAAATGACAGGGAATTACTTTAATTTCTTGGTAGCCATGTTAAAGCAAAGCCAATGACTTCCTCAATTGTGTGAGAATGATGTATTCACACTTTCATTCTGCTCTATCTTTTAAGGATTTCTTGTAAACTTTGGAAACTGTCCAAACACCTAGAATAAACCTGTGGGAACATGTTTCACTACTTCACGCTCTCTGCCTGTCTCACAGCCTCCTGGTCTCTGAGATGTTGAAGTTTCTCTCACTCTTCTGGCATAGAAACAATTCTGTCTCTTTGTACCATATTTTATCTTTAGATGTCTTAATTGAATGGCAACAGATTGATTGGCGACCCGTTCAATGCTCATCCCTGGTCTGCTACATAACCCCACCGTGTCTAGCAATTATCCTTTTACAGTATGCATGTGGACTTACAATGGGAGAGATGCATAATTAAAGCTTAATCACCATGCTGGTTGACATCAGTTCTTATTGATCCTTGTCACGGTCTTGACTTCAACATTCATGGGCTTGCCAAAAGCACCTAATGTAAAGACAATGTCTAATTTCTTCAATCTCTTTCTGTTCTGATCATATAAACCAACTACAAATGACCATTTTGTGTAACTACCAGTTGGAGGACACACTACCAGTCGCAGGACCCATGATATTCTTTTCTCCCACTTAGCATACTAGCTGTTGATGAGAAACAAACTTTTCAGTGTTTCGTAGTGGTGTAGTTGCCGGTTTCATTGTCACAACCTGCATGGTATTGGAAAGTACTACAGTAACCTGTAGTACTTTCAGCCAACAGCAGAGGACTCTGTTCCTGCTGTGTGTCTGACTTGTCTGAATATCCTTGGTTCTGGTCATAAACCTGTGATCAGAATACTTTCAGCTTTCACCTTAATACAACCTCTAAGTTATCTATTTCCTCATTACTGTGTGAAAGGCATCGGGAAGAAAACTATTTAACTCAGTACTACCCCATTTGTTAAATAGACAAATAACCTACTGCAAACATTTTTGAAAGCAGAGTTCCGAGCCAAAGATACCAAACACAATTATCTCATCACAAGAGTAGTACATATAGGAATTTTAAGATTGTCTACACCTCTGGTCAGTCTCATCACACGACTAAGAGATTTTTTCTAAAGGCCAGCCATGCTTGACTTTCAGCATACAAGACCTACATGCAGGGAATTATTACATGAATAATATACTGTGGGTGCACAAAAAAAGCTATATGACATGAATAGAATGAATTATATTTGTATTGGATTACTCACAGCATTAAAAAACAATACCTCTGGAAATCCTTATAACTCACTTCATGATAAGCTTTTTGTACTAAAATACAATATGACATTAGTCCCTTGATTGTGAGTCTAATGAAATTTCTTCATGAAAACCAAACTAAAGTACAGTATGTCTGATTGTGAAAATGTACAGAATATTTGTTTTGAATCCTAAAAAATACATATTTAAGACTCATTTCTTTTGAATCTTGAAAAAAGCTAATTTAAGAGAAAAAGTTTTCATTTAACAGCACAAATATGCTGACCATACACAAGTGTAAAAATTATTAGTATCTCATCCATTTTTCCTTTGTTTGGGCCACAGTGAGTTAGAAGATTACTAAAAAGAATGGTTGCAATACAGTATGTGGCACTACCCAACTTTCATTTGACAGCAGGGCTGTTATGTATGGGCTCCAACAACTTGGCCACAGAAGCAGAGGAAGGAAAGGGAAGGTCCATCCTCTGTAGGGTGAAAAAAATCGATTCATGTAAGAATTGCGATTCTTATCTTCTAAGATTCTGAATGGATTTGCAACTTCCAAGAATAGATTTTTTTCCCCACTACAAAATAACCTAGATATTGCCTAATAGACTGAATTGTCATGGTAAAATAATGGACTTATTCAAACGCACAGCAGACTAGTGTAGAGTTTAATTATTATATAATGTTTATCCATATATTTTAACTTGCACTGTTATATGGCTTAGAATCTTTTAGTTTTTTGTAGCTTGTGTGTTTCTGTTTTATACAACTTTAATGAGCATTGTTGCAGGGGAAATAGAAAATCAACTTTTAATCAAATCATGACCCCAAGAATTGGCTTTGAATCTAATCATAAGATACCAAAAGATTCACAGCCCTAGTGCTGTGCCAGTGTCATATTGAACAAATAATAACAAAGATAGGCACCCTGGTTTTGTACAACTTACTCAATTACATCACCTGTTGGAATAAAGTGATTTCAATAGAAGTGGAGTTGGATTCATGTCATTGTTGTGCCAATGGGCGATATCATTGTCCAACAATCACAATGGAGAGCCACCATGCCATGCCCCCCACCCTGTCAGACACACGCTAATCCTAATAAGTGGATGGAAAATTAACAACTGCATTGATCTTAACCATCCTGTTGTCCTTGGGTAAAATTTGACCCCTTTAAAAAATGTCTATATCTGAAATATTGGTTTCTTTTTAACCAATTTACAGCAAAAATTGATTGGATTCCATACAACGCTCTTTGCAAATGCAATTGATCACTTTCATTTCTGGCTAAACTCATCTGTACGTTCCTCTGATCCTAACTATTAGTCAAAACAATTCCTAATTTCTGTGTTTTTTAACTCAAATAAAAGTCTTAAAAAGGGATCAAAATGTCAATTTTTTTGTCAGTGTTTGATCCGGGAGGACAACACAAGGGAATCACTATTTTTTTTTTTTTTACTGTATACGTCACTGTATGTACACTTTAGTCAAGGTTATTTTAGCAGTAACACCAATGGTGGTAACAGCTACACCGTGACTGATTACTGACAATATCTGGATTGGCCCAGTGTAATATGAGGACATTAAGCTAAATGGAAAGGATTGCATGCAAGAGAAATGTTCTGCAAGTGTGTTGTGTCATGCCGCAATATAATTTCTCTGGAACTTTAAGATATTTCAGACTAGGGAGAAAAAAGTAGGAAATATATTCATGGCAATAAATAGTGACAGTAGTAAGACTTACAATTTTAATAGATGGTGAGGAGTCCAAAGATGTTGGGGTTTTACAGAGAATCTTCAGAAGGCTGGATAAGTAAGGCAAAAGCATTAGAGAAGATGGGTGGGCCTAGTCTTCATGAATTGACGGATACTTTGTCAGAAATTTAGGTCAACAAGTAAATGTTAAATTGTGTTACATCGTGCATGACATTAAATGCTAGAGATGGACTGCTTCCCTCCTGTTATGGGGAAATGCTTGAAATGATTGTTTTTAATGAAATACATGTGAAGATGTGTTTGTAACAATAGACTTGTTAATTCCCTTTTTTATTCCTAAAAGCACTTGTCACACACACATGCATTATCATCCAAGCTACCAGCGCCGCTTTAGCCAGTCAGGCTAGCCACATAGTTCTTTCTTTTACAATCTGTTGGCATAAATATGTTGCAAATATTATGGTATAGATAATTTACTGCTAGATACTTGCTGTGCAAAAAGTTCTAAATAGTTGGAGTGCTCCTTTACACAATATTGAGGTTTGTTTTTCCTGTCTTTCACCTTCATGTCAAGGCCAACTCTAAACTAATTGCTCATATGATTTTCCTCACATACAAACAAACATGTAACATGTAAACCACATTACTCAGTGATGGGTCTTTATTAAATTTTAAGAGTCAGCCAAAAAGGTGAAAACCACTCTAAAATGGGGTCACATTATTGAGAGTAGTGGTTCTGAGGGTCAGCTTGTGGGTTTTGTAAGGGCCAGCATGACAAGACCTACAAAAATGTGGTGGGTTTTGCAGGGAGGTTGGTAACGTTAGTTAATATTATCCGCTCACATTAGCAATACTACTGTAGCCTTCATACTGTATGAGTCATATCAATCATTACACGATTACTACTGAAAGAACTGCTATTACCTTTACATTCACGTTATAAAAATCACTATGTTTGGAGAAAAGAGCGTGTGAGGCTGTCGTCTGATAGGAAGTTGTTCAAGAAGATCTTTCACGGTTGTGTCTTCTTTATTATTCAGTAATGCGCGGTGGTTTATGGGATGAGTAGTTCCTTCGCACAGAAATGAAAATATGTACACAGTCTTGTACCTTTGACTTTTTGGGATTTACTGTTTGTTTTTTCACTCAAAATGATTTGTTTATGAGTCACATCATAGCAGGTTAGCCTAAGGCATGGTCTAAAACTATACAGATTTTTTCAGAGAAATGGGACATTGACTTCCGGATCCCAAGGTCTCTTGGAGAAGGGGCAGGACTGTTGAGCTCTATACCTTAAGGTTCATTGTTGCTTCAAAGCAATTGTGTTTTCAGCTGCATATCAAACTGATGTTTCCATGCAATATTGTTCTGATGACTGGCCTTTTCTACTGATAACTGTGTTCATGGATTTAGTTAGGTTCTTGTTATTCTCCTTCTTGTTTGCTTCCTCTTCTCTCAGTTTCCTTTCCAACCCCATGTTGTTTTGCCCCAGGTCAGAGAGGTGGCTTTGGTATTTGGCCAAACTTATGGATTGCAGAGAGGAAATACAACCCAGCCAAAACAAACTGCATCACCTGTTACTGGCAGGAGGAAAGAAATTGTGTACCCATAATTTGCTTATGGTTTGCAAATTAAGGGCTGAATTTGCTCCTAGCTTTTTTCTGCATCTGTCTCTTTTATTTTCCCCTCGACGCCTTTCTTCCTCTGTTCGAGAAAATTTGTGAGAAAGTAGGCTATTAAATTGTTGAATATATGAAGCAGAGAGGGTATTAAGCGCACATGTGAATTATCCTAATATTTGCATCTGGGTTTCACTGCCAAAAAGGTCCCCCACCACTTCTACAACACAATTCCAATTTCACCTAGCGGATAATTGTCATTTCAACCAGGAGTGTAAATTATATCACTAACCCCCATCAATCCTCCCTCTCACATATGCGCTCATATTCTATCTGGCTCGTTTGTTTGCCAGAATGTCTTGTTTCAGTGAGAAGGATGGAGGTGATCCTTTTCCAAAATGTTATATTCTCATTGCTATCCCTGATATTGCCATTTCTTTTTTCTTTAAAAAAAGCTAAATGCTTAGAGGTAGCTTTAGCTCAGATCTGCTCTATTACAATACTATTGAAGCCTGAAGAATAATATCCCCTGTTGTTCTTGTACGGTGTTGGTCACACTGACAATAGACAACTGCTCAGTTACTGCAGGAAATTCTGCCAGATGCATGCATTTTCCGTTTGCTTCCGCTTTCTTTGTGTAGGAATTTTAAATTTGGTGGATTTATGAGGACTAGTGTTGACTGCTCCTCAGAGCTCTGCATGGTAAATTGAGAGAGCTAGCTAGACATTCAGTCCAATATGAGTTTTCTCCATTTTGCAGCATTTCTCTGAGTTTAGCACCACCCATGACGATTCTGACTGATTTAAAGAAATGCCATTAAGAGAGCATGTTTTCCTCCGATTCCAGAATGCTATTTGGAGTAGCCTGAACCCCCCTCCCAGGTGATAGTGATGGCCTAATCGTCTGTCTAGCCAACTGACCCTGAAAGCTATAGAAAGAGTGAGGGAGGAGTGGCACGAGGAGTGAGCAGTGAGAGAAAATTTAGTCACGTCTGATCTATTGGGCCTCTGTCAGATGGACATACTGGGATGTGCAGAAGTCATGGACGACTTAATTACACACACTAACTAGATACATTAATCACTGATAAAGGCTGCAACGAATGTAGATATTGTAAGAGATGACATGGTTGAAGATTAAAGCTGGACGTAGTATGGCACTTTAGATTCAACAAATGTGTATAATCAACCTCCATAGGAAGGTCAGAGAGAAGCTACAGAAATGCAGCACATTCAGAAGCTAAAAAGGATAAAGCTAATGAACACTGTACATTTTTGCACGGGTACTTGAACCATGATATACTAATATCATGCAATACTGAAGTGGTATTCAGACATGGTTGTTTCAAAGTAAAGGGATGGCACATTATTTATCATAGGGTTGGGTAATTGATCAAAATTAATATATGTTTAGTAGCCTACTAAACTTATATAATGTTGTTACCGGCTAAGTAGAACAAAGAAGCTAATAAAGGCTAACCTAGCTCATAACATTAAATATCTTTCCTACCTACAGGGAGTTGTGCTGTGTTAAACTGACTCACCCAGCCGCAGTGTCATTTTGCATTCTGGAGCCAGGCCTGCAAGTGTTGGCCATCGCCATGCAACAGCCTGTTCCAAGCAGCTCAAGCGTCTCATTCACTTCCCCACCAGTCTGTTCCTTGGTGTGTAGTTCAGGTTTTAAAAGATGTATTTACAAAAAGTTGTGATGTGGGAAGTCTTTCACCCACTTGTGGCCTGTAGTGTCCATCCGCTTGAGGCTCTCCGCCTCTGCTTCCTAATCAATCTCCAATGAATATGAAAGGCCTGTTGTAACAATGTTAACAAGGCTATTTGTCAATGTGCTTCTTCTCTGCCAATATTAAGTATTATACTGTATGTACTTTGAGGGACTTTGAGGGACTTAGCATAATCAGAAGCTCTTGCATTTGGCACTTCACTTTTGTATGAATGTTGCAAGAGGAGCTTTTTTACTGCAGTGTGGTGATATCAAGGTCATGAGTTTACACTCATCTGCTTTCCTGAAATATTGGTGAGAAATCAGTACAAGGCCCATGTTGAGTCTTCCATACAGAATACTCTTTCTTATATGAAAAAGAGGTGTATAAATTAAAAGATTATTTTCAACAGTGTATTGAAAAACCTGTTACAGTTTACTGAACAAAAATGAAAAATTGTTTTTTTGGTTAATCAGCCTGTAATGATATGGAAAACAATGTGTAATACCTTCTTGTTTCACTGAAAACTCAAATGCAGCGTACTCCATCGTATTAACATTAAAATAGATTGACTGGGGGTATGCACTTGCAATGGGTTTGTGTCTGATGTCCAGGAAAGTAAACTGAAGAGGACAAAAAAGGGAAGCTATACGTGCTATGAAGATGGGAGGAAAGAAAGTAAATGATAAATATTAGCTTGGGGGCTTTAGGCAAAGTCAGGCATGCTGAAGGAACTTATGATTAATGTTTGATACAGTGTTGGCTGCGGTGATGCTGGGCAGATAATTTCTTACCATGTTGAAGTTATCAATAATTGCATTTCTATAATTTAATTTAAATTCAAAACATGCAAATCTTATGGTGCTAAGAGGCCTGAACATGAAGAATTCAGCCACTGAAAGAGACGAAAGTAGAAGAAATACAAGAAGTTTCAAGTCCCAATAATTGCTAATAAAATATGGGCACATAGAGCTGCTACCTGTGGGGGTAACCAGCCCATTAAAAGCTGTCCAAAAGGCTTAAAATTACTGTCAATAATTAAACTGACAAATAAACGTAATATCCACTATAGTGCTGTTAGCAAAATGTATTAAATCTTTTCACACATACAAATATCAAGACAATCTTGATTGTGCATTGAAATGTGAAAAGGTGCGAATAAAAAAACATTCACTCAAATGCTAATAAAGGGTTCAGTTAATAGCTGATTTAGAGTTAAATTCCGCAGTAACAATACAATATGGAAGCAGCATCCATAATTCTATCAACGGGGGGAAAAGTCTTTTACGTGGAGGCAAGGACCACAAAAGTGATGTTGGTTGATTAAAAGGGTTACATGACATCAGAATAATGCAAAAACTATGAATGTTGGTCTTCATCAGCAGTAACTTAACCTGACTCATTTAAGGAAAAATTAAAAGTTAGGATAAAAGCAGATATGATCTACAGTAGAAACTACACACACACACATGCACACATGCAGGCAGCAGGGATAGAAATTAACCTTTCTGATCTCCTGCTAGCCACTCAACTTTTTTTACCAGCCACTTTCTTGTTTTTGTATAACAGCATGGGAAAAATAATACAACTAGATCTACAATACTCATTCATGTTTATTTCATATGGTAAAGTCTTACACACACACATAGCACAGACCCCACACACAAACCTTGAAGTTCCATTTCATGAGTTGGGCAGATAAAACAAAAACTAAAAACATTCCTCCACCCATCCTCATCCCCAGTCCCATTGTAAACTTTCACTGGTTCATCTTTCACCATGTATTTAGATCGCAATAGAACGGGAGTAACACTAAAAACAAGAGAAACTATCACATTGGGCAGTAGTGGTGGGAATCTCTGGGCACCTCACGATTTGATTCCGATTCAGAGGAACAATTTGATTCTAAACTGATTATCGATGCAACAATTTTTTTAATGTACATTTCCATATGTGATTTAAAAAATATATATTTACATATAAATCTGAGTTTGTTACTCCGCTTGCTAATCACTTCCTAGACAAAGCTTAGATTTTGACATATGCAGCACTTGTCACACACAAGTTTTAATTAAATGTTTTGTCTACTGAGGTTTTTATTTTGGAGTCATTCCATGCTTAAAAATGCTTTTGAAAGTCACCTTCTCCCATAGTAATCTTCCATGTCAGAGGCTCAGTCATGTTTAAAGGTGAACAATTGGCTTCTTAGAACATGAAATATGTGGTCAGATGTAATGTGATAAAGAACATGAACAGCCTATATGTGTTTTGCCTAATTATTTTATTTACACACACCTAAAGGATTATTAGGAACACCTGTTCAATTTGTCATTAATGCAATTATCTAATCAACCAAACACATGGCAGTTGCTTCAAAGCATTTAGGGGTGTGGCAATTTTGAGCGTGGCATGGTTGTTGGTGCCAGACGGGGCCGGTCTGAGTATTTCACAATCTGCTCAGTTACTTGGATTTTTACGCACAACCATTTCTAGGGTTTACAAAGAATGGTGTGAAAAGGGAAAAACATCCAGTATGCGGCAGTCCTCTGGGCGAAAATGCCTTGTTGATGCTAGAGGTCAGAAGAGAATGGGCCCACTGATTCAAGGTGATAGAAGAGCAACTTTGACTGAAATAACCACTTGTTACAACCGAGGTATGCAGTAAAGCATTCGTGAAGCCACAACACGCACAACCTTGTGGCGGATGGGCTACAACAGCAGAAGACCCCACCGGGTACCACTCATCTCCACTACAAATAGGAAAAAGAGGCTACAATTTGCAAGAGCTTGCAATTTGCCTTGTTACCACTGTGCAGGCTGGTGGTGGTGGTGTAATGGTGTGGGGAAAGTTTTCTTGGCACACTTTAGGCCCCTTAGTGCCAAATGACAATGAGTTCACTGTACTAAAATGGCCCCCACAGTCACCAGATCTCAACCCAATAGAGCATCTTTGGGATGTGGTGGAACCTGAATGTGCATCGCACAAATCTCCATCAACTGCAAGATGCTATCCTATCAATACGGGCCAACATTTCTAAAGAATGCTTTCAGCACCTTGTTGAATCAATGCCACGTAGAATTAAGGCAGTTCTGAATGTGAAAGGGGGTCAAACACAGTATTAGTATGGTGTTACTAATAATCCTATAGGTGAGTGTATGTCTTATTAGATCATGTATATTGAAATTCTTTTATTAGGAATAACCCCTTGAGATATAGCATCTCTTTCGAGAGGGTCCTTAAAGGCCAGAAAATACAGTACATTCACAATTAGACAAGATACTTAACATCTTGAGGAGACCTAAAAAAAAAGCATACATCACAAACATACACACATACTGACAGACAACAAACAAAAGCTCTCCATCACACCAAAACCACCCATATCCTCCCCATTTTTAATAATTAAATATCAGACAATACAGTTAAGGTCATGCATATAGACAGTTGAGATAAGAATAAAATATATATATATACACACATATACACACACACACACACACACACACACACACACACACTGTATATAGTACAGGCCAAAAGTTTGGAACCACCTTCTCAGTTAATGTGTTTTCTTTGTTTTCATGACTATTTAACATTGTAGATTATCACTGAAGGAATCAAAACTATGAATAAACACATATGGAATTATATACTTAACAAAAAAGTGTGAAATAACCGAAAACATGTGTTATATTCTAGTTTCTTCAAAGTAGCCACCCTTTGCTCTGATTACACACTCCTGGCATTCTCTTGATGAGCTTCAAGAGGTAGTCACCTGAAATGAAAACAGTCCCAACAGTCTTGAAGGAGTTCCCAGAATGCTTAGCACTCGTCGGCCCTTTTGCTTTCACTCTGCGGTCCAGCTCATCCCAAACCATCTCGATTGGGTTCAGGTCCAGTGACTGTGGAGGCGAAGCCCTCCATCACTCTCTTCTTGGTCTTCTTGGTCAAATAGCCCTTACACAGCCTGGAGGTGTGTTTGGGCTCATTGTCCTGTCGAAAAATAAATGATGGTCCAACTAAACGCAAACTGGATGGGATGGCATGCCGCTGCAGGAAGCTGTGGTAGCTATGCTGGTTCAGTATGCCTTCCATTTTAAATAAATCCCATTCTCACCAGCAAAGCACCCCCACACCATCACACCTCCTCCTCCATGCTTCACGGTGGGAACCAGACATGTAGAATCCATCCTGTCACCTTTTCTCCTTCGCGCAAAGACACGGCGGTTGGAACCAAAGATCTCAAACTTGGACTCATCAGACCAAAGCACAGATTTCCACTGGTCCATTCCTTGTGTTTCTTGGCCCAAACAAATCTCTTCTGCTTGTTGTCTCTCCTTAGCAGTGGTTTCCTAGCTGCTATTTGACCATGAAGGCCTGATTTGCGCAGTCTCCTCTTAACAGCTGTTCTAGAGATGTGTCTGCTGCTAGAACTCTGTGTGGTATTCATCTGGTCTCTAATCTGAGCTGCTGTTAACTTGCGATTTCTGAGGCTGGTGACTGAGATGAACTTATCCTCAGCAGCAGAGGTGACTCTTGGGCTTTCTTTCATGGAGCTGTCCTCATGTGAGCCTCAAAGTTTTTGCAGTTTTCCAGACTGACTGACCATCATTTCTTAAAGTAATGATGGCCACTTGTTTCTCTTTACTTAGTTGATTGGTTCTTGCCATAATATGCATTCTAACAGTTGTCCAATAGGGCTGTCGGCTATGTATCAACCTGACTTCTGCACAACACAACTGATGGTCCCAACCCCATAAATAAGGCAAGAAATTCCACAAATTAACCCGGAAAAGGCACACCTGTGAAGTGAAAACCATTTCAGGTGACAACCTCATGAAGCTCATTGAGAGAACACCAGGGTTTTCAGCACTATGAAAAAATCAAAGGGTGGCTACTTTGAAGAAACTATAATATAAACATGTTTTCAGTTATTTCACACTTTCTTGTTACGTACATAATTCAATATGTGTTTATTTTTTAGTTGTGATGCCTTCAGTGAAAATCTACATTGTAAATAGTCATGAAAATAAAGGAAACGCATTGAATGAGAAGGTGGTTCCAAACTTTTGTCCTGTACTATACTACTAAGTATAGTACAGTATACTAAGAATACAAATACATTTGTCTGTTGCTCTGACCGATTTGGTCATGTTAACAATATAGAATGCTCAGCTAAATGCTAGCACAATAAAACTAAGGTTTAAATAAACACACAAGAAGCTCAAGGTCTTGATTGGTACAGACAGATGATTAAGGTAGCAACACTCCTGTGGAGAACCGCAAAGTTGTCTCTCTGCATTTCATCCATTAGGCTATTTTTATGGTGTGTGATGAGCTTTAGAACTAGTGTGACTATAGAATTTAAACCTTGACCATGGACTTAATGGTCTGACCAAGTGGAATGAAATGAACCATAAGTTTGTTTTAGAGGTGAGTGAAGGATAACTTTAAAAAAAGAACAGGTTAACAAACCTGCGAGGTCCTAATACATCAGAACTGCACCCACAACAGGCACACGCAAACACACACACACATAAATGCACACAAGGAGATAGACAAACACTAATTCACTCACACAGACACATCAGATTAGTGAAGCCGCAGGCTCTAAAGCCACAAACAGCAGGAACTTAATTGAAGCAGGCAGGAACCAAAGATTGTCCTGAGCGTGTCAAATGCTTCCCCTTGCCACAGAGATTGTGACACGCGCTTCAGAACCAATGGGTCATCATTATCACATCACATATCACACTCGATGACTCTCCCTTTTTGTTTCCCCCCCCCATTCTTTTTATCATCAATGAGACACATGACTGCTCACAGCTGCAACGCATCGAGGGAGCCATAAAACAGGTCAAAATAAATATTCTCCAGACACACGCTATGGAATAGGATCTGATGGAGTACTTAGGAGAGAAAAAAGTGAACCAGGAGAGTCTATGTGTTTTTTTAAGATTCTCCAGTTTGTACCCCAGAGTGTTACTCTACAATTGTATCATCCAAGTTGGGGATTGGTAGACGTAGATGTCGACAAAGACAAAGTCTAATCCCTGACAGCAGTAGAAAATTGGTCTGCAAGTAATTTAGCAGCTCACTCTACCACATTGCATACAAAGTATAAATGCAAAATCTGGAGATCTTTCACATTAAAAAGGTAACATTTTAAAATGCAAAAATAATTGCTTATTCACACATTCAGTAGATGGGAACAACAGAAGCAATTCAAGCTCAACCTTCTTTGAGCTCTCTTTTCTCTTTGGCTTTAGTGACTGTTTTTACATGAATCAGTCAGACTGACAATCGATAAGAGTGTGGGAACAAAGTTTCATTCAAACACTAAATAATGGTGTGATACCCACTGCTTTTAACTAATTTAAATGATTAAAGACTGTCAGAAAGTGATGAATCCGATATTTAAATTAATCAGATTCTTTGATTAATCTACTACTTAAATATGATGCACAAGGAACTTTCTCTGGCTCTTCATACTGGATATGCAAAAGAGCTGTTCACTAAGCCCAGTTAACTGTGACTGTACAAAGCTTGCAGCAGGGCTATTAAGCAATATCTTGCAGTTGTGGTTTTTAAATAAAATCTTTTTATTTAAAACCTTTTTCTCTGAGACAACAATGAGTAAATGTGGGGCTGATTTCATGTAGAGGCTGCATACTCAAACACAGCTCCGCCGACCAGAAGTGCTAGCAGGCTGGGTTGAGACCGTAAACAATGACAGGGGAAGAGAGGAGGCCGAACGTTTTGCTTTAGATAAAACATAAAAATGTTCATATTACCCAGTTATTGCAGGCGACATTCCACAGGGAGAGTGCAAATTCAACCCCCCTGTATTTCTTCTTCACTTGGTTAGTTTCAGTATTGTGGGAGGATCTAAAGGATGTTTTATGATTGTGGATACAATCGACGCTGTAGCCTGACGTGCACCTCTCAAAAATTTAAGTAAATGTCGCGGCAACGCACGTCACTTGGCCGTGGCTTGGTAGCGTTGCATTTCCCCCGACTCATTTCCTGGTTCTCCATAAGAAACATGAAATCAAGGAGAGGGTTAACTTTTCCTGCTACAGATTTCACCTTGGTCTGAAATCACAGGGGAGACACTTTTCTCTCACTATGATTCTAGAGTCTGCACTCGCTCCAAAGCTAACCTCTCACTTCTGCCGGCTCAACACACAGACCAGCGCACAAGTATAAACCTGAGGACACTTATGTAGGCTACGGCAAAAGCTCTGGGTGGAGTCTAAATCACAACAGAAAACACAGAGTAACAAAAAGAAAAAGACAAAAAATCCAATATAAGTATCCAAAATTGATAATGTTGTCAACCATTTGATTGCAAGTAATAACTTGAGAACCATGGAAAAGGCCTGCAATACATCCTTTTTAACTAAGCTATGGCTATACCAAGCTGGAAATATTCATCCAGTTACGGATGTAAAGTGATCAGGGAATAAAAAGAGTATGACATTAAATATCCATCTATCCATCGCGGGGGGACCCGCTCCAGCAGGGGACCCCAAACTTTCCTTTCCAATGCCACATTTACGTTAATGTCACAACAATGGAATAAATTTATCGTAATACCGCAGCCGCTGCACCAATTCTCCGACCAATCTCCCGCTCCATTGTCCCCTGACTCACAAACAAGACCCCAAGGTATTTAAATTCCTTCACTTAAATATTATTTGAGTAAATCCTAACAAGAACGTTCACTATTCCGAACTGAAACGGTGTATTTTTGTTCACAAATCAGATTTTTATCAACCTTTACTAAGTGACGGAACAATATGTATTATATTAATCATTAAAACATAGTAGTGTATATTATGGTAATAGGTGTATAGGCAATGAAGTGATTGCAACAGAGGCACAGAGACATTCACTCACCATTGTGTAGCAAGTGAACCTTCACTAAAGGTGGGGACAATTTTAGGTTGTTAGAAAAGTGGGAGGTACATGTTCATACCAAAGCCACCTAAATGGACACGGCTGATTGCAGCCAGTGCTAATGGGGTAAATGCAGCAAATGGAGGGTGGGGGTGGTGGTGGTGGTGGTGGTGGCAGTAAAGAGCGTATATCACAGGACACCTTTTTTCAGACTGCTCAGCTGGGCTTTACATAATGACATTGTTTAACAAAGTTATACTAAATACACAAAAACAGATGTTTTCCTTAGCTAATGCACCGGCCTCTCTCTTCTCTAGATGAAACTAACCAATCATCAACATGAAGCGGCTATTTGGCAGGGTGTCACTCAACAATACAAATTTGTTCTGCTGTTCAGTTTGTTTGGATTGAAAGAATAGTGATTGATTTACTCTTCTGCCCTGAGAGCAGCACCAAGCTCTATACGTTTTGAAATGAGTGAATTAAACTCACAAATAAACAACTAATCAGTTTAATACTCAAAGAAGAGACTTGAGGCAGCAACAATACAGTAATATCTCTACATAAAGTCTTACAACCTTTAAAAGAGCTAATAGAGGCATAAGAAGTGAATCTTTAGGCAGTATTACTATGCAAGTCCAAACTGAGCAAAACCCTAACCCCTAATTTCCACCAGGCACATCCCCCCCACCCCCCAAATATTGTTAAGGTCTCCTTTACAACACCACGGACAACGACAACAGAGTCATCTGGGAGGTTGAAAAACATAATACAACATCACAGATCTATTTGTATCAGAACACTGGAAAAGAGAAGGCATGGTGTTTAACTGCAAGAGTGTTTGGAGTGGAAGGCACAGTAGATACTATCCTATTAGACACGCAATTGTTCTGTAAAGTTCTTGGAGAGTCAATATAATCTGCGAGTTAGGCAGCAAGACATTCTGCTTCTGAGACACGCCTGGTGTGGTATGGAGCGTGGCGCAGCCGGAACGCAGCAGACGTGCCCAGTGCAGAATCAGAGTTACAGTCCGACACGACGACAGAGGGCATGTATACAGCAGAAATGTATTGTGGGACAACACTGGGCCGGATTATATAAAAACTTTTGCTGATGTAGAACATATTTAGACATTCTTCATATAAAAAATCGTCACTTTACCTGATAAGTTGGACCTGCAGCAGTGCAAGGACATTAAATCATTTTTTTTGTAGTTAAAAAGGGCTTTACTTGAAATACTGAAAAAAGTGCTCCAGGATTGCCTCCACACGGCTCTCGCAGACTATTCCCCAACTCGTCAAATACAAACGCTTACTCCCAGGCCCTCTGCGTCTGAAACCAACGCACAAGGCCGGATTGGTTACAATGACAAAGAACAGAGAAGCTCGGATTACAACGCACACAGTGGGAGAGTGACTTAATTCTCTGTGCAAGGCGCTATTATGCCACTATATCTTTACATCGCAAATAGTTGTTTGCTGCTATATTTCCTGTGTTTGCGTGTGTTTCCTCTGGGTGCTCTGGTTTCTTCCCACCATAAAGACATGCATGCTACGTAGGATTGCAGTTGAAAAATAGCTGATTGGCTAACATTGGCGCATTTACAGAAATGTTGATTAATGTGCATTGTCCTAATCAAATAAATAAATAAATAAGGGAAGTCAGTGGCCTAGATGATGCAAGGACACTATGTGCCTGAGTTCTACAGTCTAAAGCTGTCTCTCACTACCCTTTGGAAGTACCCAAGGACGCCAAACCTCATACTCTCCTTGCCTAATGCAGCTCCATCATGTGATGGGTGAAGCCCACCTGAAACAGCCAAGACTCTTCTGCACACTCACTATTCAGTGGTGAGAATTTTGTGTTCTCCTGAATATTTTTACGTTACGTAACATTTTGGCTTTTAAAAAAAGGTAAGTGGGAAGCCACACATGAGATCGTTGCACTGTATTCAGTCAATAGCCAATCTTCACAGGGTTGCATATCACTCACTTTAAATGTATCTTCACCAACTCCAGCCATGCATAGAATAAGTTGTTATGTTATTTTATTATCTTCTTATCTTTTACATTAGCTCACAGTGTGTGGTATGTGCCTACATGATGTTTCATGCTGTAGTGGATTTTTATGTGTGTGCTAGTGTGTAGGGGGGCTGCTTGAATGATCTTGCCTAAAGCACCAACAATGCGAGGACCACAACATGGGAGGTGGCGCAGTAGTGCTGTTTTTGTGGCTGTGTCTGAAGTGGTTTTAATCTTGCTCCAATTTTTAGCAACTCCCGCTCTGACAGCACACTGCAGGGTAAGACAAAACTTTTCACAAAGCATCTACTGTTTTTTTTCTGTTTAGATATGTATTACGCCATATCACTATTTTTGTGATTTTGTGTTGCTGGTGTCAAACCTGGGTAAAAGTCAAGCCATGCCAATTTTGTTAATGTAACCCCATATCACAAATCACAAAATTACCTAAGGGGGCTTTACAATGACCATTTTAACAGGGAGTGAAAACAATTAAGAAAAGCCAAAAAGAGTGCTAACGTTACTCAGCCAGCCCCCCAAAAAATAATCTTTAAAAAAAAATATATATATATATAACGCAATAACAATCCACCTACGGTCACGCTACGTACTGTTGAGAAAGACGGGTTCAGAGCAGGGATTAAAACTCTGGATTTAAGATGTTGTGCTTCGCTGAAATACATCTGCCAACCTACTGACATTATTCAAACAGGCTGACAGCGGAGCTACGTTCAGTCGTGTTTATGCAACTATCTTACAACTATTGTGTTTTGAAAGGAAAACAATGGTAAAGTTGTATGTATGTGTATTCATTTGATTTAATTTTATTTTACTACTTTGCAGTTTGCACAATAAAAATAGATCAGATTCTGTAACCATTCCATGTATTCTACTTCATATCAAGTTATTGTATAATGTTGTGGAGCCAAGCAAACCCTTTAGTAATCAATGCTTTTGGTAAACATGACATTCCAAGTTTTTTGTGATATTCTATGTACTCCTGACTGTAGAATAATGTATTATAAACCGAGCGATCATGAAAAGCTTGCATCATGTGGATGCGCCAACAGTGTGGTTGTCATGACTTAAAATTCCTCATGGGACCGACAGAAACTACACTGTAGTTTTAAACATTGCAATTAATCCATAGTTTACATCTGTGTCAAACCGTGGGGGTGGTCTATTACACCACTACTCTATATTCAATATCAGTAAATGTATTGATTAATAGAAAATGTATTTTGGGCGCCCGGATGGCTCAGTTGGTAGAGCTGGCACCCATATATGGAGGTTTACCCCTCGACGCAGCGGCCCTGGGTTCGACTCCGACCTGCGGCCATTTGCTGTATGTCATTCCCCCTTCCATGTCCTGTCCTGTCAATAAATGCCCCAAAAATTATCTTAATAAAATGTTTTTTTTTCCGATAGAAAACATTACACTTAACCATATACAATTTAAAGTACAAATAATTGCATAATTATGAAATAAAATGTTTGAAAAAGAAATAATCTAAAATATAGTATACTTTTTCTATTCAAATAAATGAAATCACTTGTAAATGCCTACTTGTATTCTTTTTTTTTTTGTAGAAAAACACATTTGATCAATTTTCAGTGCACCCCTAAAATTCTTTATGCGCTCCCAAATTTTTGAACTTAAGAGCACATGCTCATTGGGAAAAAAGTTAGCGTCAAGCCCTTTGATTCAACTTTGGTACAAACTGAGTAGGAGTGAGACGTTAAACAGAAAGGTAGAGACACTGCGTCACATTTGGGTGCCAAAGCCTTATGGCCCATTGTTCATGTAGTAGTGATATTTTGAGTAAGAAAGTTTATTAAAAACTGTATCATTCCATCATTTTTTTTTTAGAATTGTAAAAAGATAAGCCTTTCAATGTCTATTAATAATAATGAAATAATGGAATAGATTAATGGAAGATGTATTCAATTTACTTTGTAATGGAGAAATCTAAATTTTAAAAACACCCTGTGGCAACAGCCTGCCTGCAAAGCATTACCCTTTTCTGTGAAAGAAGTGGAAATCAGTCATTGATAAGACACACATGCGTTTCAATTGCTGCAACTGTAGCCCTCAAAAAAATCTAAAAAATAAAGATTATCCTGGACTTGCACAGCCAATCTTAATACCACTATATCAAAAGGACACTAGACTATGTGACCACATACACACATACATGCACACACGCCCCACCGTGTTTAACACATCAAAGCAGAAGCACAAGAGCCTGCGGCCCCACTCTTAAGTTTGGTGTGTGCATGTGTGTGTGTGTGTGTGTGTGTGTGTGTGTTATGAGTTTGAGCAGGTGTGAGGGATTTTCTCATCTCTCAGTGGTCCTCTCAAGCCCGAGGCTTGTTCCTCTTTTCAACACTTCCAAAAGTGGGTAGTAGATCATCTTTAAGAATTATATGGATTTTTTTCCTTACCATAGGATATTTTTGTATTTAATAGGTCAAAATAATATATTATGCTTTTGCATTTTATTAAAATAGGGATGGCTGTGTAATACTTTAGGATTTAGATTCATTCCGTTTAATGAAACAATAAGATAAAGCATCATATCTGAGAACACAGAAAGCGAGTCTGTGTTATATCAAATTCAGAAAGCCAATTTGGAAACTTAAAATCAATTTATCAAAACTCTAACAATATATTGTACCGACTTGTCATATAAAACATGTTTTTCTATTATAATGTTTTTCTCTTTTTGGCACAGATGTGCATCTACAATTCTCAAATATGTCTTGACAGCAAATCCCCAATTCTTTTCAACTTTAAATTATCTCTCAACTACACAGTGTGACAGTGTACCCCTGTGACTTTGCAGCAGCGCTATGTGAACTTTCCAATCCATTAATCCATAATGGATTTCTGTGGTTGTAGCACTGCTATCATTACCCTAGATTGAAAGCAGGCTGTTTTGCTCAGGCCCTTCTGCCACTCTGTTTGTCTAGCTGTCTGTCAGCTTCTCTGTCTACCGAAATCCCCACTCCACATCGATCCATTAAATAAATCTCTCCACTTGTTTTGGTCAGTTTGTTGACCCTGATGTTCACTAGGGTTGGGAATTGTTTTTTTTGTTTTTTTATGATACCTGGGCTACAATAATATTTTTAAAAAGGTGCTGGGGACTGAGCGGTGACTTATGGCACTTACCCACTGCTAGTACCAGCTCTACACCGCCCGACCCGGCCGCAGTGCCCATCCGCCATTTTCCATTACAAAATAAGTACCACCTCATGCATTAGGGCGAGCGTGGCTGGTCATCATACCAACGCCGCAGAAAACTAACTTAACCTAACGCGATACAGACACAGAACATCAAAGATTTATCTTTATTGATTCTCAGCATGTTGCCACAGCCAGAAGACACATTATGTTTCAAAAAGAGCTGGAGCCAGAAAAAAAAAAAAAACAGCTGGTTAAACTATTTATAAATGGCGGGAGCGACCTCTAGCTCACCCAGTAAGAGCGTGCACCCCATGTAGGCAGAGGCCTGTGCAGCGGCCCGGCTTCAAGTCCGACCTGCGGCCCTTTGCTGCGTGTCAACCCCCATCTCTCTCCCATCTTATCTGTCTATCCACTGTCACTTTCAAGTAAAGGGAAAAGCCCCAAAATATAGTCTAAAATATATGTATATATTGTGGGTTTGTTCAGGTCACTCCCGTCTGTCACTAGCAATAATGACGCAGTTATTAGTGACGATTCTCTCCAACCAATCACTAGTCTGCCGGTTTTTTATGTCACCTTTTGGTATCACCTCAGCTCACTTGAAACCTCGACTGAGGTGATACGAAAATACTAAAAATACTTCTTGGCAGGTAATGGAAAACCAAAAAACGTGAGTTGAGGTACCATGAAAGGGAAAAACACCATAAGTGGTGACTAAACACACCGATATTTGAAGGTTTTCTCACCTCGTCAGATTGATAATCTTATGACACTTTTAATAACAATCTGAGCCCATTAGTGGCAAAAGAATATAACTTTTAATGGACAAACATCAAAGAGGCCAATTGCCCCATTAGGTTACATTGCAGCTTGGTTCACGCAGAGCCATCACTGCGATCCTGCTCAATACTGGACCAATTTCAAAGATGTTTTGTCACATCAGTCTATTGAACACAAATGCATGGGAAATGTGGGAAATCCAGGTTGAAAAAAAAACAAAATTACTCTGGAAATAGTCATTTGCAACACGCTTTAGGCATCACAACAGTACAAGAGAAACACAAAGCATCAGCATTTTATTGCAAAAGACATGAGGCCGTTTTTGGTAGTCAAGGACAAAGGATTAAGAAAACTTGTCAAGCCTAAATATCATATTCCGACCTGTACACACTTCAGGAAATCTGTATTTACTGCCATGTGAGGATATGAAGATCAGGGTTAAGAAAGCCCTCCGGCACTGTGTCTAAGAGTGTTTTAAAATTGTAACTGTAATGAAAAATGAAAAGGAATACATTGTAAAAAGAAAAAAAGAAAGCCCTTCAGAGGGCTGATTGCTGCAATAATCCTAGACAGCTGGACCACTCTGACAAAGATACATACCATCACAGCCCACATTATCAGTTTTTTCTTTAGAGTCACACACTTTCCTAAATATTGCTTAAGGGCTGATATTGTCTGTTATTGAATGGTAGCTTGAATCAGTAAATTAACCCACTGCCGCTGTTAAAGACTATGCCAGGAACATGGAGGTAGCAGTGAGAGAGGCTGGGCTCAGACCACACATCAGGTGTTGGCAGCACCCCAGACTTCAACAATTCAGTCACAACTTGCGAACATTGTTTGGAGACATTGCAACTATATTTTATAACTAGGAGTAAATATTACTCCTGTTGTCTATTTGCAGCTGATTTGCAATCGATAGCAATAGTTCGGTGTCTGGTCAATTTCCTCGCCAAGTATCAAGACACTCTGGCAAATAAACACGCTGATAATATAAGACCTGGGCCACTCAGCCTACCGTGGTGTGTGTTCTGGGGGTTCACCGTGCTTAGCGGTTTGCTAGGCCGTGTGAAAGTTGGAGCAGTTTTTAACAGAAGTAGCACTACTGCCACAACTTTGTTGTCAAAACAAAAGCAGCTTGGACTGCCACCGTTTAAAACCCAGTGGAGAAGTACACTGGATATGCTAAATCATTGCTTTTCAACCAAAGGTCAGACATTTAATCTCATTTTAATGAGAACATTAAGCACATTCTGATTAAAGCTGCTTAAACGCCCCCAAGCCAAAAATATATATACATAAGGAATGAACAGCAACAAATATTTCTTTGACTTATTTTAAACATAATGTCTATACAGTTGCAGTGACATTGCTGGACTGTTGGTACAGATTAAGATTTCTCTCTTTGTCATCTGCTCTGTGGCCTCAGGCTCGATCTCACTTTGTTTTAGACACACACACACACTTTCTTCTTTAAGCCAATTATGCAGGCCAGTAACCTGCCATATGGCTTCTGCTAGTTCAGAATCTGTATTTGTGTATATTGTATGAGTGTGTGTGTGTGTGTGTGTGTGTGTGTGTGTGTGTGTGTGTGTGTGTGTGTGTGTGTGTGTGTGTGTGTGTGTGTGTGTGAGAAAGTGTGAAAGTGTGTACGTAGGAGGCCTTTCCTTTTAGTTGCAACAACTCCGTCGATAATCATGCAGCAAATGAGCCTGCTGTCACTGCTCTGGTCCCTAGACATTGCCGCAGAGCCCCCCCCCCCACAAGCACAGCACATCAGTGGATTTTGCAATAGTACACTGTTTTGAATCAAACACCTAAACACATGTATCCCTAATGCTAAATCATCATTATAATCTTAATGCAGCACATATTGGTACATTTAGTGTTTGTTTTTGTTTATGTTGCATTTCTTCTTCTTCAAATACCCTAGCTCTCTCAGTCCGTTTGACCTACATATTCTCTCTGTTCTCACTCACATCACCAATTTTCAGTGGGAACAAATCCAAAATTCACACTAGTAATATATAGAAGATGTATAAATGAATAAAAAATCATTGAGATATTTATACATTTGAAGACAGATTTAATTGACGGTGATGGATATTGGCTTCAAAGATTAGAGGGCGTTTTGGTAAGAAATGATTACCCAGTAGTAGTTGAGTAGTATCAAAACTGCTAGATAAAACCCCTTTGAAACAAACATACTTTGTTTGATTTAAAACATACTAAGCTAGAATTTACACTTCCCATGTACAAAACATTTATTATTTTGTGTCTCTGGTGCTTCCACACGCATACAATCTTGGAAACAAAACTGTCCATGCGGTTTTGAATGAGATACAGGTTTGTGAAGAAAATGGTGAAAAATAATCGATTATCAAAATAGTTGCCGATTAATTTAAAAGTTGACAACTAATCATTTAATCATTGCAGCTCTATATTTTGTGATAAAAGAATGTTAGAATCTAAATGTTAACATTTAACTTTGCAAAAATGATTTATGTGCATTAACAAAACAGTACAAGTTAGTAATGTAAATACAAATAATGTAGTTTTCTGTTTTGACACTGACCGACGGCATACTTTGACTTTGTTACTTTTGAGATATCCAAACCCCTTCCATATAATCAACTTTGTGTTACAGTTTTTGTCAACTACAGTGAGGAAAATAAGTATTTGAACACCCTGCTTTTGCAAGTTCTCCCACTTAGAAATCATGGAGGGGTCTGAAATTGTCATCGTAGGTGCATGTCCACTGTGAGAGACATAATCTAAAAAAAAAAATCCAGAAATCACCATGTATGATTTTTTAGCCGCATTTTTATTTGTATGATAAAAATTTTATTTATCATATTTATTTGTATGATGTATCGACTTGAATTTTATCGCAATCCCATATTGAGATCGCTTTATTACCCATATTTTTTCCTTGTTATGGCATGTGGAGAGTGGACACTGCCATAGATGGAGTAACAATCTCAACAGACTCCTATCCACCAATGATAAATTACAGTGATATGAGATATATTAAAAACCTTAAGTGTATACCGTCTGCTGTACAATTCCCCTGTATTGCATCTGGGAAATAAAAATCTCCCACATCAACATGAAATATTTATTCAGTAACATAAATAGAGCTGAAAGGGTTAATCAATTAGTTGTAAACTATTAAATGAATTACCTATTGCATAACTATTTTGATTATGGATTAATCAGTTTGTCATTTCTTTTGAAAAAAAAAGTAACAAGTCTCTGATTCCAGCTTCTTAAATGTTAATGACTAGTTTCTTCACTTCTTATTGACAGTAAACTGAAAGTCTTTGAGCTGTGAACAAAACAAGACCTTTAAAGACGTCATTTGGGGTTTTGGAAAACAC